>CM046881.1:437512021-438112021 GCA_025667525.1 Glebionis coronaria
CCTTCCATATTTACATTCGCGGATTTCATGAACTGGATAAATGAAAATCCATTGGTATATTTATGCACCAAAGAAAATACTTCGGTTATATCGTAAGCATTATTGTTAGTTTGTTTAACTCTTGTGAGAAAAACACAATCCACAATTAACTGCTATGTTGTACTTCTCATATATTAAACACACACAAAAATAAATATACAAACACATACATGTCATATAAAAACTAACACTACAAAATTTATGACATTTGCTTACTAAATTAAATGTGAAAGAGTAAGTAATAGAGGAGAGCAATAAAAGTCTATACTTACTCAATATTGAGTAAGCAAAAGTATTTTCTATTAAATTCTACTAAAAAAAATCATTAAAAGTTAATTTTTATCAACTCCTACTTTTAAGAAAAATAGTAAGTAATAGAGGGGAGCACTAAAGGTCAATACTTACTCAATATTGAGTAAGTAAAAGTGTAAAACTTTTAATGACTCTTTTTTTATTAGGAAAAAGAGTAAGCAAATATATTTGCTTACTTATATATGCATTGTGTTTAGTAAGGAAAAATTATATTGACTTAAATTATTATAAAATTTATTAGTAAGCAAAACTTTTAGTAAGTAAATGTCATTTATTTTATAGTAAGTCTTATTAAGTGAAAAACCAGTATAAGTGAAAATCAAGATTTTTGGGTGCAAGGTGAACATTTTCATTAATAAACAGCAAAATACATCAAATAAGGAGCAAAGATCACATATGCCTAATCTTTGCAATACAAAACATACAGCTCTCAATCAAAGATACAAACGAGACTAGAAAATACTTCTTTGTCAAATATCTGCATATCTTTGACAAGGAGTGTAGCTTTCTCAAACAGAACTACAACCTACTTCTTTGATGACACGTTGTGTAGGGATTTGATTATGAATAGAAAACATGCAGGTTGGACTTGGACACAAAGAAACCTTTTTAGTGGTATCATTTAAGGCTCTTAATATGCCGCCTCTTAGTGGGAAGAAAAAGTTTTTGGTGTGAGAGTGGAACAAGATGCTCAAATGGTTTGAGCCCACATTTGTTTCCCACTAAGAGGTTGCAAAAGAAAAAAAAAACACCTCCTTAGTCTTATTAAGTGAAAAACGAGTAAAGTGAAAAATCAAGAGTTTTGGGTGCAAGGTGAACATTTTCATTAATAAACAATATAATACATCAAATAAGGAGCAAATATCACATATGCCTAATCTCTGCAATACAAAACAAACAGCTCTCAATCAAAGATACAAACGAAACTAGAAAATACTTTTTTGTCAAATATCTGCATATCTTTGACAAAAAGTGCTTTCTCAAACAAAACTCAAACCTATTCTTTTATGACACGTTGTGTAGGGATTTGATTATGAATAGAAAACATAAAAACTTATGAATCGATACTCAATATCACCAAGAACACATAAATAACAGTGAACCCAGCCAATCACCTCTTAGCTTACTCTATCAATGAAAAGATTACAATATCTGTTTACAAGAATGAATCAAAAGCACACTCACAACTCACAATGATCAAAAAAGTTGATCAAGAACTCACACACAATTTTTCACACAATGAAACGATAACATAATGAAAGATAATGAAAAACTGGTAGGTGGGAGTGTATATATACTCCCAATTTAGTCTTTAGCCTAAACGTTTCCAAGATGTGCACATCCAGTCCCTTGAGCTTTATCTTGTGCATTCGAGTATCAACCATACACCTCCATCTTTGCTCACTTGACACATATAGTCCTTCAGGTTATGGACTTGTACATTTAACACTCCCCCTTAAGTCCTTAACATGCAAAAGCATTAAACAGACCAAGCATTCTACAAAACTTGTTATGATCAAACTAATAACCCCTTTGTAAATATATCTACAGTATTATGTTCAGATTTAACTTTTAAAGGTTTAATAAAACCTGCATATTTTTTCCCTTAGAAAATAAAGGTCAATTTCAAAATGTTTACTTCTTTCATGAAGTACAGGATTCAAAGAAATTTGGATAGCAGAATTATTATCACAATTCATCTCCACATGCAACATCACATCCACTTTAAGATCAAAAAGAATTTTATGAATCCACATAACTTCACAACAAACATCTTTGACTTCAGGGGGCCTTCCATCACTTCGACTAATGCGCACATAGCCCTGTACTCAGCTTCAGTGGAAGATCTAGAAACAACACTTTGTTTCTTACTCTTCCATGAAACCAAATTACTACCAAGATAGACACAGTAACCAGTTAAAGACTTTTGGTAATTTTACACTTAGCCGAATCTGAGTCAACAAACACATTCAATGTATTACAGATACCTTTCTTAAAAGTAATACCTAGACCAGGTTCACCTTTTAAGTATCTTAGATTTATAAAGGCAAGCCTTAAATGAGATTTCATAGGACTGTGCATGACTTGACTAAGATAATGCACATCATAAGAAATGTCAGGTCTAGTCATAGTGAGATAGATCAACTTGCCAACAAGTTTTTGATATGGAGTAATCTCAGTAAGTTTTTCATTATCACCAAACTTGTCTTTAGGTTTTTTTACTATCATGATTAACCTCAATAGGTGCACCACAAGGTTTACAACCTAACATACCAAACTCAGACAGTAACTCGGTACAATACTTTCTCTGAGTTAAACCAATTCCATAATCAATGTCAATAACCTCAATGCCAAGAAAATATTTAAGTTTACCAAGATCTTTAATAAGAAACTTAGAACTTAAAAACTGTTTAAACTTATTTACTTCATAAAGATTATTACCTGTAATAACAATGTCATCAACATATACAAGCAAAACCAAGAATATGTTATTTTTGTTCTTAATAAACAATGAAAAACCATTAAGACTTTGAACAAATTCATTTTCAAAGCACATAAACAAGTTTTTCATTCCATTTTCTTGGTGTTTGTTTTAACTCATACGAAGATATGATAAGTTTGCACACTTTATTATCATTGTTATCACCATATCCCTCAGGGAGTTTCATGTAAACCTCCTCATCAAGTTCACCATACAAGAAAGCATTATTCACATCCAATTGATACAATGGCCAATTATTGCAAACAGCTAGACTAAAGGCACATCTAACAGTCACAATTTTAACAACAGGATAAAAAGTCTCCTCATAATCAATCCCTTCTCTTTGATTAAACCCTTTTACTACCAATCTAACTTTAAACCTTTCAACATCACCATTAGACTTATACTTGAATTTCCATATCCATTTATATGGAATGGATTTCTTCCAATAGAAAGATCAGTAATAACCCAAGTATTATTTCTATGTAAAGCTTCCATCTCTTAATTCATAGCTTCTATCCATCTCCTATCTTTGATAGCTTCAGAATAAGTAGAAGGCTCATGAATTTTATTAAGATTGGTAGAACAGACAAAATTATCAACACTATGATTAGCATAACTCACAACTTTATTATCCTATATTTAACATCTTTGTTAAGCATAAAATCTTTATAATAATAGAAGGAAAATTAACTTTTCTAGTTATTCTCCTAACAGTTTTATCAGCTGCTGGTTCTGGTTTATTTACATTACCAGATGACTCTATACCTTCATCCTCAGAGGAACTATCATCATCAATAACAGTATCTGGTATACCCTCAGAAATAATTTTTTCTGTTGCATACTCATTACTAGTGTCCCTCCTACTAGACTTAGTTTCAGTATTAGATAACTTATCTACCTCAGAAAGAACATTTGTATCAGTAGTATGAGCACCTCTTTTACTTACACTAGAATCTATAGTGCTATCACTAGTTTTAACACTATCTTCAGGTACAAGCCTATGCTTACTACGTGTACTATCTCCATTCTCATCATAGGATTCACTAGGTATATGACTGTATATGTTAAAAGAATTTAAATCATTAGTATCATTTTTACAGAAAATAAAATCTTTACCAATGACATCATTTTTAAATGGAAAAATAGTCTCATAAAACTTGACATCCCTTGAAAACAAAAACTTTTATGTTCCAAACTAAACAATTTATATCCCTTTTTATCAAAAGCATATCTAATGTAGGGATCTTACTAGGTTGAAAAGTTGGTTTCTCGGAATCTTCTCGAATTGATTTCCGGTTCAAAGTGCGACTCAGTTGTTCTTGGTGGAAAAGAAATAGAATGGTTGTCGTTGTCTACACTAATAAAAAATAAAGACTTGAAAAGATAAAATAAAGACGGTAAAAGAAACAACAATGAAAGATTAAAACTTGACGAAAAGTAAATGACGAGAAATTAAAGGCAAATAAAGTAATTTAAGCAAACTAAAACTTAAACTAGAAGGGAAGGCAAGTAAAAGTGCAAAAGAAAAAGGCGGGAAAAGTAAAGCTTAAAACTAAAAACTGGAGAACACTCATTCGGAATAAAACAGTTCATCCGGAATATGTCACTTATCCGGAATAAACCAGTTGATTCGGAATAAGGCTTTGATTCGGAATAAAAAAGGGAAAAGAGGTTGATTCGGAATAAATGCAAGGAACCCTTGGTCCGGAATATTTGGGTGATCCGGAATAATTTATTATTCCGGATGAAGAACTTTGATTCGGAATAATAAATATTCCGAATGAACACCAGTTGATCCGGAATAAATGGTTATTCCGGATGGAGAACTTGACTCGGAATAATAAATATTCCGAATGGAAGAACTTCACTCGGAATAATAAATATATTCCGAATGGAAGACACTGATCCGGAGTATAAAATATTCCGGATGAACAATCTTGATACGGAATAAAAATTGAGGGTGCTTGATTTGGAATCTGGGCAGTTATGAAGACGAAGAACAGTAAAGAGCAGGGATATTGAAACTGGGCACGAATCTAGATCAAAACTAACCAAATCAACAAAAAGATTAAATCAAACTAACCACAAAACATTAACTAACAATAATCAATCAAAATAAATCAACAAAACTAACAATAATAATCAAAATGATCAAAACCCACTTGATTGAAAACCATAAAAACTCAAGAACATGAACGCAAAGATTGAACACAAACAAGAAAGTTAGATGAGAGATTAAATAAGAAAAGTAAAGATTCAATAAAACTTACTTGGAATTAAAATGAATTAAAAGGTGCGATACAAGGAAAATTAAAGTGCAAGAAATTAAATTGTGCAAGGTATGAAAATGGTGGAAGAGGTGGGTTGTCAATCCACCCAACAACTCAAATAAAATGAAAATGAAAACTATATATATGGAGATTAGGGAGGTGCTTAGTGGAAGCTTCCTTCCTCTTTCTTCTTTCTCTAATTGCATCATTAAGTCCTTAATCTTCTTAATCTTTTGACTTTAATGATTTTGTCTCGGGATTTCTTCAAACTCGTCTTGTAATTCTTCAATAAATTAGACTTGAGTTCTTCGGCTTTTAGTAAACTTCCGTCTTTTGACTTTTTCTTCGATAAATCTTCGGAATTGGTCTTGGACTTCCGTTCTTTTTGCACTCTTGATTTCTTGACTTCTTTTTTCGTCTTTTTCTTCGATAAAAGCCCGTGAATGCCCGTGTTTTCTCCACTTTTCACCTTTTCGTCCTAAATCACAACAAAAACACAAACCACGCATAATTCTGACATAAATGACATAAAATACACGTTTTGGCTCGGTTATTATTGTAATTAAGTGGTAAAAAGGATGGGTGTTTACACACCTATCAAATCCCCTACACTTGAGCATTGCAATGTCCTCATGCAATGCATTAGTTACAAAGCACGTTTACATTTTTCATCATAATCAATCCACGTTGGCATTTATTTAAGAGATAGAAAATTAAAAACATTCAAAGTAAGAAAGAAATCAAAAACATACCTTAGGGTTTTGAAAATGTCATGAATGATCATCATCCTCAAGTTTTCACTTTCTCCAAACCAAGCTTAAAAACGAGATCATTGTTATTATAAGTTAGCAAACTAACACGAACTCATGTGGGCCAATTATTCACTTAGACTCCCTTATTCCTAGGTGTATCTCTTATATTTTTTTGTTGTCTTGAATGATCACGAGGATGCATTGTTGACTTATTTTGATAGTTTATTAGGCTGAAAATAAAGTGGGATGATTTAATCAATAGTTAGCTAAAGGATAAAATCTTTTAAAACTGCTTCTCGGGACCTCAAAAAGTTCATATCTTGGCATAACTCGCTTCGCGATTTGAGACCTTTCTCGGACCGATATCTGGCAGCGACTTCATACTTCAAATCTTGAGAGACGTTCATGAAACAATGGTCTTCTCTTCATAATAGGAATTTCTTCACTTGAAATTTTGAGAGATTCTTCATATATGGACCACGACTTCTTCATTTTTCTCCAATCTTTATTTTGGACTTTGATATACAACGATCCGCCTCCTTTTAGGACTTGGATCTATTTATCCTCATACCTTGTTAGGGCATTTTTGGATAGACTTCTCCATGATCTTTTGGGAGTACTTGCTTTTCGTCGTGTGTCTCGATCCTTCATATTGATTTTTGATAAATGATTCTTCACATCACTTGGGATCTTTAGCAACAAAATGTAGCCTTCATGTCTTGTTATGACCTTTTTGGACTCGCCAATCTTCGCATCCCGCTTCAATAAGTTATGCCTTGGCTATGAACTCTAATCAATACCGACCAACTTTTAAACGATCTTGGGCTAGAAGCTAAGTAACTTTTCAAATCGTACAACCTTATTTATTGCAGATACATTTATTATCAAGCGATGGGAGAATAGGCTTATAATCAACTCACATAAATTCACGAAAGAATACCAAACTTATAATAGACTCTATCATCTCTCGTTCTCCACAATTTAAAATCTCAAAGAATGAGACTCGTGGATGCTTAGCCTATTAAATCAAAGTTTTGGGTTTTCGAGTCGCGATCTTGCAAACTCTTAGACTTTTTCAAGTTTAAAATTCGCATTTTAAAGTTCCCTTGATAAACGACTCTCTAGGATCAATTATAGGAACTTGCGAAAAGTTCTTGTTCTTAACCCGTGAGAGTTAAGACTTTCGCGTTTTATAGCTCCCTATATAAAAGCCTAGCAAAACTTGACTTAAACACGTTAAGGATACTAGCTAGAGTAAACTTAGATAAGTAAACTCGGATTGAGTCAAAAGATTCACAACGTTTTTAAAAATAAAACCACTTTATTAAAAATTTATTCTAGTAAAGAAAGAAAAATAACTATACAAAGGGATAAACTAATAGGCCAAAATAGATCAAAAATTTTGAAAAATGTCGAAAAATTGATTTTCCGGTTAAAATGAGGACAAATACAAGGAAAAGACCACTTAACTTTGATAGAAGTCCCCCTACACTTAATATAAACATTGTCCTCAATGTTTAAGCATGTAGGAGTAAACTCCCCTACACTTAGGACATTGTGCACTTTGTTTAAATCTCGCTAAGGAAGAGACAACTAAAGTGATTCTTATTTTAATATTGGAAAATATAAAATAGTGAATCGAAAAGAGTTTAGGATAGAACCGGGAAGACGGGAACACGGAATCACGGGTCGTCAAAAGTCATCAAAAGTGTGCCTTTGAAGCTCTAATCCCTGCATATGATAAGAAAGAAAACAAGAAACACCAACGGGGCTCCCCCTATACTTATGGTAAAAACAAGTAAAGATAGATAATCGGGTTGCCTCCCGAAGAGCGCTTGTTTATATTAACCGAGTCACGAGCCTGACTCGTCCCCGAATTAAATGGTCCATGGGGAAGCCTCGAATGTAATACCGGGATCAAAGACCTTGTCCTCGTTCTCGGTTGACATCAACAAAGGAGAGGCGGGGGGATAAGTCTTAAATGGGAGAAAGGTTCTTTCAACATACGAAAAGTATGTGAAATCGAGATCCACGGGAGGTGGGATGGGTAAAGTAAGCACATTGTCATCCCCCAAAGACAATGGAGGCTGAGCACTCGGCAAAGCCGTAATGTTATCAATCATGAAATAGTGAATGTCACCTCCCGGGTCAAAGCACTCATCCTCCGTAATAGTGGCTAAAGGGGAGGATGAAAGGTGCTCGGGAGGGGGACTTGGGACAATACCTTCCTGCAGCAAATTATCAAAAATAATATCCCCCTCCGTGTCATCATCGTCAATACCTGGAGGTATGGAGTGAATGTCGATTTCTTCCAGCAATGGGTCATTATCTTCAACGGGAGGAATAGATGGGGGTAAAGACTCAGAAAGAGGAGGAGAAGTCAAATCTTCGATTTGAGCAATAAGAAGATGCACTTTCCGTAATCTGTCGCGGAGAATCACGTCTTCCACCTCATCTTCAAGAGCAAGTTCATCGGTGAACTTCTCGTAAGCCGGAGAGAATAAATCGTCATCGCCCGCATCTCCCGGTGGAGATTGAGAAATTTCAAAAGTGAAATTCTCATAGCGTGGAGAAAAATCGTCATCATTAGGATCGACCTCTTCCGTAAGAGCAACTTCGTCCTCAAGCTCCATAGTTGGTAAGTCACAAACCTCATGATCCAATAATTTGTCGAGACCAACATCAATAAGCTCATTCAACGAATCAAGATCCTTAGATGCAGTAGGAACATCGAGAGTAGGAGCAGCAACTTCAGAAGATGGGTTGAAAGTGCATACAGCATCGTCGTCATCATCATCGAAATAGTAGTAAGGACGCACAAGAGGAGGGATAGAATCACTAAGATTAGATACTTGCTCTTGTTTCGGTCGTTTTTCCTCCTCTCATGCTTCTTTTATTAGAACAACGGCTTCTTGAAGTTGCATAATGATGGAGTGTGTTTCGTCATTCAAAGTAGTGAGTTGTTGGGCAAGACGAATTCTCTGAGAGGATTGATGATTGAGGGTGTGATGTGGGGGCTGAAAATTTTGAAAACCTGAATTATAGCACGGACGTGGCTCATAATAATTCAGTGGCTGACAATAAGAAGTATCGTGAGTACCCCCACAGTTGTTGCAAAACGGGTGAGGAGAAAGACTGGGTGCGTCCTGTGGATAGCTATTACCATTGGCATGAATGTAATCCGATTCTTGCTCGTCATAAGACGGGTATCGAACCGGACACGAAACATGCCAATGAGAATCGCTTCCACAATACATGCAGGAGGGAGGAGTAAGTTTGATAGGTGTGTAAACACCCATCCTTTTACCACTTAATTCTGGCTAAAACAAGACCAAAACACGTATTTAATATCAATTGTTTGGAATTATGCGTGGTTTTTGTGTTTATTATGTTTTCAGAGCTAACCGGATGACTATTAAAGAAAACATGGGATTACACGGGTTTTATCAAGGAAAAAGACTCAAGATAAAGTCTATTGTCCAAGAGATGCAAAAGATTTGAAGTCACTGGGCCTATTCGAAGATTTATCGAAGAAAAGGACTAAAGACGGAAGATTTTCATAAGTCGAAGAAACTCGAGTCTATTTAACGAAGAAATTAAAAGACGAGTTGGATTTAATCGACGACAAATCCCGAATCAGAATCGAAAACGTCAACTTTTCTGAAAAGACGAGAAGACAAGAAGAAAGGGAGAAAGCCCATTCACCAACCAACCACTAGGAGTATAAATAGATACTCCTTTCACACAATTAGGGAGTTAGTTCATTTTTCTTTTCCCCAGTTCTTTTGGTTCGTAGCTTCATCACAAACACCATTAGGGTGTTTGATGATTTTTCATTTTCTTTTTCAATCTTGTAATCCTTAATCATTAACCTTGTTACTCTTCTATTAATCAATCCATTCCATCTTTCTATTCATCTTGTTCTTCATCATTTTTATTGCAAGTTTCTAAGTTTCTTATGTGATTCAAGTTTGATTTCAAAAAGTTGTTGATTTAGTGTTTTTATTGGTGGGATTTATTACTTATGGTATTTAAATGGTTTGTGTTTGATTTGGTAAAACCTTTTTGAGTATTTTTGTGTTTAGATTGAAAAATCGTTTTGGTTCTGCTGTTACTGTTCTTCGTTACCCAGATCTTTCCGAACAGAGCTCATTTTTCCGAATAGGGAATTTCTCATTTCCCTTATTCGGAATTTTGGATATTCCGAATAAGGGTGTTAATTTTCTCTTACTCGGAATACTTCAAGTATTCCGCATAGAGGTAATTTTTCCGAATAGAAGTTATTTTCCGCATAAGCCTTACTTTCCGCATAGGTGTTTTCATTCCGCATAGCAAATATTCCGAATAGCCCTTGTATTCCGAATAGGACGATTTTTTCAGCATAAGCAAATATTCCGAATAGCCCTTGTATTCCGAGTAGAGCATTACTTTCCGCATAAGCTTGTTTTTCCGCATAGATGTCAACTTTCCGAATAGAGCTGTCTTTCCGAATGGCCATGCTTTCCGCATAAGACTTACATTCCGCATAGGGTATTTTTCTATAAGGGTATTTTTCCAGTTTTGCTTTGTTTAAGTTTATTTCATTACCATTTTATTCATTTACCTGTTTAGTAGAATAGAAAACCAAATCCACTGTTTGTCACCAAGAACAAATCATTCCACTTTTAACTGAGATCAATTCGAGAGGATACCGAGAGAAATCTGAACCCACACAAAACGCTTGTATCAAATGGCGCCGCTGCCGGCTCCTCTCCTTAAGATCAAAAGTTTTTTGTGAGAACTTGGATTTTGGGATCCGTTCCCCGTGAACGTTACTTTTTCAAGAAAATCTTCAAAAACAACTAAAAAATATAAAATTTTCAAAAATCCTAAAAAGTAAAAAAAAAAAAAAAAAAAAAAAAAAAGAAAAACATAAAAACCAAAAATATTTTTGCTTTGTTTTTCTTTGCTCGTTCTTTTGCAGGTGTATGCGCACTCGATCCACGTCTTATCAAGAGCCCGAGCCTCTCGATAACTTAGACATGGCTGGTGTACAAAACAACAATAACATACTACCTCCGAACAACAATAATAACAACAACAATCCACCTTTCAACAACATGAATAACAACAACAATGAGCCCCTTCCGGATAATCGCCCGATGATTGAACTGCTGCAAGCTCATGTCGATGGCAACACGGATCCAATTGTTATTCCACCAATTGCCGCCAACAATTTCGAGCTCAAATCAGGCTTTATCCAGATGGTCTCCGCTCAGCCATTCTTGGGACGAACCATTGATGATCCACATGACCACATTAAGAGATTTCTACAACTCACCAACACGGTCAAATTCAATGGGGTTCCACAGGACGTTATAAGGTTACAACTTTTTCCCTTTTCTTTAGAGGGACAAGCCCGGCATTGGCTTGCTAAAGAACCGCCACAGAGTATTCTCTCGTGGACGGATTTGGAAACAAAGTTTATCAACTACTTTTTTCCACCCTCTCGTACTACCGCTTTGCGGAATGAGATTATAAACTTTGAACCAAAGTACGATGAGTCATTCAGTGAATCTTGGGATCGCTTTAAAGATCTTTTAAGAAAATGCCCACAACATGGCTTTACCAAAGTACATCAAATTAATACTTTTTACAATGGTTTAAGCATGAGTGACCAAGATTCACTAAACAGTGCCTCAGGGGGTAATTTATTGGCTAAGACTTCCAATGCAGCTTGGGACATCATTGAGAATAAATCTCGTGTGCAAACCAAGAGTGTTCGGACCAATGTCGCTAGTGCTAGCACTAGTGACAGCGACAAGCGATTAGACAAACTCACTACGCTTCTTGAATCGCTTGTCACCCACACCGTCAACAACAACAGCAACAACGCCAAAAACGCTCAAGTGAACGCTGTCAGCCAACCTTGTGAAATATGCGGTGGTCCTCACTCTTACACAACTTGTACCGCCACCCAAGATTACCCTGCTGAGAATGTGAATGCTGCATATGGCACCTACCAACAACCTGCTTATCAAGCTAGACCTCAAGGTGACCGTAACTTGCTTAGCTACCGCATCAACAACTATCTTTCACCACCTGGTTTCCCTCCTGCCAACCCAAACCAACAACAAAACCTTAATCGCCCAAATCAACCACAACAACAACCTCGACAACCATACATTCCACCTCACAAGCAGCAACAACCACCTCAACGTAACAATCAAGTCTACCAACAACCTGCTTACCAACCACCTGCATACAATGCTCCTCCCAACCAACCCACCGCTCTTCACCAGGAAGTGGAAACTTATATGAGGACTAACGATGCGATAGTGGGAAATCTTCAGAGAGAGGTGCTCAACTTGAAGGCAGACTTGGTCAAGCAAGGAAACGATTTGAGAGCTGACATGAGAACTACGTTGGATAGCCAAACCAATGATCTGAGGAACATGATGGCTAGTTTCTTCCAAAGTAGTCAACCCTCTTCTTCGGGTACTCTTCCGAGTAACACCGTTGCAAACCCAAGAGGGGAGATGAAAGCAATCACCACTCGAAGTGGGAAAGGTACCAAGGAACCCGAGCTTCCTATACCTCCACCGGTGGTTGTGACTAAGGAGAACGAGTCACCTGCTCCTATTCCTCCTCCTTCTCTTTCCCCAATTTCTCCACTTCTTCTTTCTACCCCTCCTCCACCCGTGGTTGTGAGTGATCCTATTCCTTTAAAGCCTTCCTCTTCTTCCAATATACCTTATCCTTCAAGGTTGAGGAAAGAGAAGCAAAAGAGCAAGGATGATATTCAGGTTTCGAATTTCCTTAAAATGTTCAAAAAACTGAATTTCAATATCTCCTTCGCTGAGGCTCTCGCTCACATGCCCAAGTATGCCAAAATGTTTAAAGATCTTCTGAGCGACAAGGAAAAGCTCCTCGATATTGCCAACACCCAACTTAATGAGAACTGCTCTGCAGTGCTCTTAAGGAAATTGCCAACCAAGCTTGGTGATCCGGGTCGTTTTCTTATCCCTTGCAATTTCCCGGGAGTAGAGAATTGCATGGCCCTAGCCGATCTAGGTGCCAGTATTAATCTTATGCCTCTAAGTGTTTGGAAGCAATTATCTCTCCCAGAGCTAGTCCCCACCAAAATGACTTTGGAATTAGCTAACCGTACGGTTGCTTATCCTGTGGGGATAGCCGAAGACGTCATTGTAGGAGTCGACAAATTCACCTTCCCTGCCGATTTTGTTGTCGTCAACTACGAGATGGACCCCCGTGTGCCACTCATTGTTGGTCGTCCATTCTTGAGGACCGGTCGCACTCTCATTGATGTTGAAGCCGGTGAGCTTATCATGAGAGTAGGTGACGATAAAGTAGTCTTCAACATGGGAAAGTTATCTAAACAGCCTTCTTCTTACGAGAATGTTAACTGTATTGACGTTCTTGATGAGGCTTGTGAAGAACACTTCAAGGATGCTTGTAAAAACATTCCTACCTCTCTTCCCAATGTTGAGACCGTTTCCTCTATCGACTCATCACTATCTCTATTTGGAGAAAGTGATTTTCTTTGGAAAGATTTGAAAGCCACCTTGGAAGATGTGAAGCAAGACAATGATGATTCTACTGCCAATTGGGATGACGATCTTAGTTTCATTGCAAACCTCCTCAGAGAAGACAATCCTTCCCCTCCATCTCCCACTGTTATTGCTATCGAGACTCCGACTTCAAATACGCCTCCCGTCGAAAATCCTCCGGATTTGGAACTTAAGGAGTTGCCGCCCCATCTTGAGTATGTATTCCTCGAAGAAGCGAAGAAGTCGCCAGTTATCATTGCTAAGGATTTGAAGGATGAAGAGAAATCTCGACTTGTCGCTGTGTTGAAAGATCATAAGAAAGCTATCGCTTGGAAGATTTCTGACATTCGTGGAATTGATCCTCACTTCTGCACACACAAAATTCTCATGGAGGACGACTTTAAGCCCACAATTCAAAGCCAACGAAGGGTGAATCCAAAAATCCATGAAGTCATCAAAACAGAGGTTCTCAAACTTCTTGATGCGGGTATGATTTACCCTATTTCGGATTCACCATGGGTTAGTCCAATCCATTGTGTGCCCAAGAAGGGCGGAATAACCGTTGTTCCCAATGAACACAACGAGTTGATTCCCACTCGTCTCGTTACTGGGTGGAGAGTTTGTATAGACTACCGCAAACTCAATGATGCCATGAGAAAGGATCATTTCCCTCTACCTTTTATGGACCAAATGCTTGAACGCTTAGGAGGAAATGAATATTACTGCTTTCTTGATGGTTTCTCGGGTTATTTTCAAATACCCATCGATCCCCAAGATCAAGAGAAGACTACATTCACTTGTCCCTATGGCACATTCGCTTACAAAAGAATGCCTTTTGGCTTATGTAATGCGCCCGGGACTTTCCAAAGGTGTATGTTAGCTATCTTCCATGACATGGTTGAACAAACCATGGAAGTCTTCATGGATGATTTCTCGGTCTTCGGGGATTCCTTCTCTTCTTGCCTTGCCAATTTGGAACGTATGCTCAAGCGGTGCGAAGACACTCGCCTTGTTCTAAATTGGGAAAAATTCCATTTCATAGTAAAAGAAGGCGTCGTGCTTGGACATAAGATCTCGAAAGCCGGTCTTGAAGTTGACCGTGCTAAAGTCGATGTTATCGCAAAGTTGCCTCCACCTTCAACTGTGAAGGGTGTGAGAAGTTTCCTGGGTCATGCGGGCTTTTATCGACGATTCATCAAAGATTTTTCTCAAATCGCTCGCCCGATGACCCACCTCTTGGAAAAAGATACTCCTTTTATCTTTTCCAAAGAGTGCCTTGAAGCCTTCAACTCGCTTAAGGATAAGCTTACTAAAGCACCCGTCTTGGTTACCCCTAATTGGGAGCTGCCCTTTGAGTTGATGTGCGATGCTAGCGATTTTGCTATTGGAGCGGTTCTTGGACAAAGAGTGAACAAACACTTCCAACCAATCCATTACGCTAGCAAGACAATGACAGGGGCACAATTGCATTATACGACAACCGAAAAAGAGCTTTTAGCTGTTGTCTATGCCTTTGAAAAATTCCGCCCCTATCTTGTCCTTTCCACCACCATCGTGTACACCGATCATTCCGCGCTGAAGTACTTGTTGACAAAGCAAGATTCCAAACCAAGACTTCTTCGCTGGGTTTTGCTGCTCCAGGAATTTAAAATAGAAATTCGCGATAAAAAAGGAGCAGAAAACTTAGCCGCGGATCATCTCAGCAGACTTGAGGATCCTTACCAAGGGGATCATCCGAACAAAGAAATCAATGATTCTTTCCCCTTGGAGACCTTAATGTCTATAAACTCGAAGCCGAATGAAACCCCGTGGTTTGCGGATTTTGCAAACTATTTGGCGGGTGGAATTCTCAAGGAAGGGTTGACGTCTCAACAAAAGAAGAAGTTCTTCACCGACATTAAGACTTACTTTTGGGACGACCCTTACCTATTCAAACAATGCGCCGACCTGATTATCCGTCGATGTGTTGATGGACCGGGAGCGTCTGAAATCCTTGATGCTTGCCACAAAGGACCCACCGGTGGTCACTTTGGTCCCAACTACACCGCCAAGAAAGTGTTTGATTCGGGATTTTATTGGCCCTCCATATACCGTGACGCTCACGATATGGTCAAAAGATGTGATATTTGCCAAAAGCAAGGCAAAATCACACATAAAGACGAGATGCCTCAGACTTTCATACAAGAATGTGAAATTTTTGATGTGTGGGGTATCGACTTTATGGGGCCATTCCCTTCGTCTAAAGGAAACAAATACATCCTTGTAGCCGTTGACTATGTTTCAAAGTGGGTTGAAGCCAAAGCTTTGCCTACTAATGACGCAAGGGTGGTTTGTAACTTTTTGAAAGCTTTATTCGCTAGATTCGGTGTGCCTCGTGCCATTATTAGTGATCGTGGGACTCATTTTTGCAATGACCAATTCGCAAGAGTCATGGCTAAGTACGGTGTAAATCATCGTCTTTCCACAGCCTACCACCCACAAACTAATGGCCAGGCTGAAATATCCAACCGAGGGCTGAAGCGAATTCTTGAAAGGACCGTGGGAGAGCATCGTGCCGCATGGGCTGATAAACTCGATGATGCTTTGTGGGCTTTCCGTACTGCTTACAAGACCCCAATCGGCTGTACGCCTTATCGTCTTGTGTACGGGAAAGCGTGCCACCTCCCCATTGAGTTGGAGCACAAGGCTTACTGGGCCTTGAAGTGGGCTAATTTTGATATTAACAAAGCCGGTGACCTACGCAAGATCCAACTCAATGAGCTGAATGAACTTCGGAATGAGTCTTATGAAAATTCTTTGATCTATAAGGCTCGAACTAAGCTCATTCAAGACTCCAAGATCAAAAACCGAGAGTTCCATGTTGGAGACAAAGTCTTACTTTTTAACTCTCGGTTGAAAATCTTTTCGGGCAAGCTGAAATCTCGTTGGTCCGGCCCATTCACCATCGCCCAAATTTTTCCATATGGTACTCTCGAGCTCGCTCAACCTAATGGACCAAATTTTAAGGTGAATGGCCAACGAGTGAAGTTGTACTTTGGTGAGGACACCTCTCAGGAGGTGATTCCATCCCTCACCACGTTCCCCATGAACTGAATTTGGGTCGAGTCAGGCTCGTGACTCGGTTATCAAAAACAAGCGCTCCTTGGGAGGCAGCCCGAGTATCTATCCCTTTAACCCCCTAAGTGTAGGGGAGGACCTATTTTGGTCATTTGTGTTTGTGTGGTGATGTGATTACAGGGATAACTGCACTCTTGGAATCTTTGAAGAACCGTGCTCCCGTGTTTATCCGAAATCCGGTTCTATCTCTCAACTATCGTGATTCAATTTTCTTCATACTCACATTTGAAATTGATCACTTTAGTCGTCTCTTCCTTAACTCGAGTTAACCAACGTGCACAATGTCATAAGTGTAGGGGAGATTTTTCCCACATGCTTAAACATTGAGGACAATGTTTATCTTAAGTGTAGGGGGACTTCTATCGAAGTTTTAAGTGGACTTTTCCATAAAAATGCCTTCATTTAACCAGAAAATCCTATTTTTCAACATTTTTCAAATTTTTAATTAACTTTGGCCATTTAGTCGTAATTTTTAAATTTTTATCGTTGCTTTCATATGTATATATCCCGCAATAAAGTCAAAAATCTTTAATAAGTGGTGTAGCTAGTTTAGAAATCTTTGATATATTAGGGCCGTTGTGTTTATTTTGACTCAACCCGAATAGACTTATCCAAGTTTATTCTAGCTAGTATCCTTAACCATGTAGACCTTAATCGGTTTATTAGGCTAAGTGTCCACGAGTCTCATTACTTGAGATTTTAAATTGTGGAGGACGAGAAATGATAGAGTCAATTATAAGCCGGTATTCTTGCACAAGCTCACTTGGTATAATTAATTGCCTATTCTCCCATCACTTGCTAATAATTTATCTGCAATAAGTAAGGTCTTACGATTTGAAAAGTTACTTAGCTTCTAGCCCAAGATCGTTTAAAAGTTGCTCGGTAATGATAAGAGTTCATAGCCAAGGCATAACTTATGAAGCGAGGCGCGAAGATTGGCGAGTCCGAAAAGGCCCTAACAAGGCATGAGGATTCAATTTTATTGCTGAAGATCCAAAGTGATGTGAAAAGCATTATTCCTAAAGTCAATATGAAGGATCAAGACTCACGACGAAAAGCAATCAACTCCCATAAAGATCATGGAGAAGTCTATCCGAAAAGACCCTAACAAGGTATGAGGATAAATAGATCCAAGTCCGAAAAGGAGGCGGATCGTTGTATCTCAAAGTCCCAATTAGAGACTGAAGAAATAATCATGAAGTCGTGGTCAACAAAGTTGGAGTACCCCTCAAAAGTCTCCAAGTGAAGAAACTCTATTATGATGAGAAGACCATTATCTCAAGAACGTCTCTCGAAGATATGAAGTATGAAGTACATGCCAAATATCGGCCCGAGAAAGGTCTCAAATCGTGAACCAAGTTATGCCAAGATATGAACTTTTTGATATCCCGAGAAGCAGTTTTAAGAGATTTTGTCCTTTAGCTAACTATTGATCAAATCGTCCTACTTTGCCTTCAGCCTTAATAAACTATCGAAATAAGTCCAAAAATGCATCTTCATGATCATTCTAAGACAAAAATAAAATATAAGAGATACACCTAGGAATAAGGGAGTTTAAGCATTTAATTAAGCCATGTGTGTAAGTGTCTGATTTACTAACTTATAATAACAATGATCTCGTTTTCAAGCTTAGTTTGGGGAACGTGAAACTTGAGGGTGATAAATCTTCGCAACACCAAAGCCCTAATGTAAGTCCTTGATTTCTTTACAAGTTATTTCCATCCTTTTTGTTTATTTTAGAGTTTTAAGTTCTCTTAGTATTTTAATTTTTTGTTTAGTAGTAATTTAAATAAGGCCAAGGTTGATTGATTATGAGAAAAATGTAAAATTGCTTTATCACTAAGCATTGCATGAGGGCATGGCAATGGTTAAGTGTAGGGGATTTGATAGGTGTGTAAACACCCATCCTTTTACCACTTAATTCTGGCTAAAACAAGACCAAAACACGTATTTAATATCAATTGTTTGGAATTATGCGTGGTTTTTGTGTTTATTATGTTTTCAGAGCTAACCGGATGACTATTAAAGAAAACATGGGATTACACGGGTTTTATCAAGGAAAAAGACTCAAGATAAAGTCTATTGTCCAAGAGATGCAAAAGATTTGAAGTCACTGGGCCTATTCGAAGATTTATCGAAGAAAAGGACTAAAGACGGAAGATTTTCATAAGTCGAAGAAACTCGAGTCTATTTAACGAAGAAATTAAAAGACGAGTTGGATTTAATCGACGACAAATCCCGAATCAGAATCGAAAACGTCAACTTTTCTGAAAAGACGAGAAGACAAGAAGAAAGGGAGAAAGCCCATTCACCAACCAACCACTAGGAGTATAAATAGATACTCCCTTCACACAATTAGGGAGTTAGTTCATTTTTCTTTTCCCCAGTTCTTTTGGTTCGTAGCTTCATCACAAACACCATTAGGGTGTTTGATGATTTTTCATTTTCTTTTTCAATCTTGTAATCCTTAATCATTAACCTTGTTACTCTTCTATTAATCAATCCATTCCATCTTTCTATTCATCTTGTTCTTCATCATTTTTATTGCAAGTTTCTAAGTTTCTTATTTGATTCAAGTTTGATTTCAAAAAGTTGTTGATTTAGTGTTTTTATTGGTGGGATTTATTACTTATGGTATTTAAATGGTTTGTGTTTGATTTGGTAAAACCTTTTTGAGTATTTTTGTGTTTAGATTGAAAAATCGTTTTGGTTCTGCTGTTACTGTTCTTCGTTACCCAGATCTTTCCGAACAGAGCTCATTTTTCCGAATAGGGAATTTCTCATTTCCCTTATTCGGAATTTTGGATATTCCGAATAAGGGTGTTAATTTTCTCTTACTCGGAATACTTCAAGTATTCCGCATAGAGGTAATTTTTCCGAATAGAAGTTATTTTCCGCATAAGCCTTACTTTCCGCATAGGTGTTTTCATTCCGCATAGCAAATATTCCGAATAGCCCTTGTATTCCGAATAGGACGATTTTTTCAGCATAAGCAAATATTCCGAATAGCCCTTGTATTCCGAGTAGAGCATTACTTTCCGCATAAGCTTGTTTTTCCGCATAGATGTCAACTTTCCGAATAGAGCTGTCTTTCCGAATGGCCATGCTTTCCGCATAAGACTTACATTCCGCATAGGGTATTTTTCTATAAGGGTATTTTTCCAGTTTTGCTTTGTTTAAGTTTATTTCATTACCATTTTATTCATTTACCTGTTTAGTAGAATAGAAAACCAAATCCACTGTTTGTCACCAAGAACAAATCATTCCACTTTTAACTGAGATCAATTCGAGAGGATACCGAGAGAAATCTGAACCCACACAAAACGCTTGTATCAAAGTTCATTAGAAGTAAAGGATGAATTAATCGAATTACACGATGGGCAAAATCCTATTTGTGAATCGATTGGAATAGGAGGAAGATCTCTTCCGCATCGCTCGCATGAACACCATTGACATGAGTCGTTCCCAGATAATTGTTTCCCACACCCGACGCAATGGACATAAGAATCCATAAAGAAAGATAGAGAAGCAAGAAGAATATTTTTGGTGCAAAACTTTGAAAAAGAAATGCTTTTTATGATTTTTCAAATGTTTTTGGTATTTTTGAAAATTTTGGACACGAAAAATAACGTTCACAAGTGAACGGATCCCAAAAGCCAACGCGTCTCTCACAAAAAACCGTTAATCTTCACGAAAAGAGCCGGCAGCGGCGCCATTTTAATGTAGGGATCTTACTAGGTTGAAAAGTTCGTTTCTCGGAATCTTCTCGAATTGATTTCCGGTTCAAAGTGCGACTTAGTTGTTCTTGGTGGAAAAGAAATAGAATGGTTGTCGTTGTCTACACTAATAAAAAATAAAGACTTGAAAAGATAAAATAAAGACGGTAAAAGAAACAACAATGGAAGATTAAAACTTGACGAAAAGTAAATGACGAGAAATTAAAGGCAAATAAAGTAAATTAAGCAAACTAAAACTTAAACTAGAAGGGAAGGCAAGTAAAAGTGCAAATAAAGAAAAAGGCGGGAAAAGTAAAGCTTAAAACTAAAAACTGGAAAACACTCATTCAGAATAAAACAGTTTATCCGGAATATGTCACTTATCCGGAATAAACCAGTTGATTCGGAATAAGGCTTTGATTCGGAATAAAAAAGGGAAAAGAGGTTGATTCGGAATAAATGCAAGGAACCCTTGATCCAGAATATTTGGGTGATCCGGAATAATTTATTATTCCGGATGAAGAACTTTGATTCGGAATAATAAATATTCTGAATGAACACCAGTTGATCTGGAATAAATGGTTATTCCGGATGGAGAACTTGACTCGGAATAATAAATATTCCGAACGGAAGAACTTGACTCGGAATAATAAATATTCCGCATGGAAGACACTGATCCGGAATATAAAATATTCCGGATGAACAATCTTGATACGGAATAAAAATTGAGGGTGCTTAATTTGGAATCTGGGCAGTTATGAAGACGAAGAACAGTAAAGAACAGGGATATTGAAACTGGGCACGAATCTAGATCAAAACTAACCAAATCAACCAAAAGATTAAATCAAACTAACCACAAAACATTAACTAACAATAATCAATCAAAATAAATCAAAAAAACTAACAATAATAATCAAAATGATGAAAACCACTTGATTGAAAACCATAAAAACTCAAGAACATGAACGCAAAGATTGAACACAAACAAGAAAGGTAGATGAGAGATTAAACAAGAAAAGTAAAGATTCAATAAAACTTACTTGGAATTAAAAGGAATTAAAAGGTGCGATACAAGGAAAATTAAAGTGCAAGAAATTAAATTGTGCAAGGTATGAAAATGGTGGAAGAGGTGGGTTGTCAATCCACCCAACAACTCAAATGAAATGAAAATGAAAACTATATATATGGAGATTAGGGAGGTGCTTAGTGGAAGCTTCCTCCCTCTTTATTCTTTCTCTTATTGCATCATTAAGTCCTTAATCTTCTTAATCTTTTGACTTTAATGATTTTGTCTCGGGATTTCTTCAAACTCGTCTTGTAATGCTTCAATAAATTAGACTTGAGTTCTTCGGCTTTTAGTAAACTTCCGTCTTTTGACTTTTTCTTCGATAAATCTTCAGAATTGGTCTTGGACTTCCGTTATTTTTGCACTCTTGATTTCTTGACTTTGTTTTTCGTCTTTTTATTCGATAAAAGCCCGTGAATACCCGTGTTTTCTCCACTTTTCATCTTTTTGTCCTAAATCACAACAAAAACACAAACCACGCGTAATTCCGACATAAATGACATAAAATACAAGTTTTGGCTCGGTTATTATTGTAATTAAGTGGTAAAAAGGATGGGTGTTTACACACCTATCAATATCCAACAAAGACACGTTTTTCAGACCTAGACTCAAACTTATCTGACACATTTAACACAGTAGAAAAACATAAAGAACCAAACACTTTTAAATGAAGAATACTAGGTTTAGACATATAAACCATTTCATAAGGACTTTTGCCAGACAACACAGCAGTAGGTAACCTGTTAATCAAATAAGTAGCAGTTAGCGCACATTCAAGCCACATGTTTAATGGTATGCCCCCCTGAAACATGAGGGATCTAGAAGTATTAAGTATATGCCTATGTTTTCTTTCTACAACACCATTCTGTTGAGGTGTATAAGCACATGTAGTTTGATGAATAATACCACGATCTTTAACAAATTAAGAAAACTTATGATTAACAAATTTTGTTCCATTATCACTTCTGAAAACTTTAACCTTTTTGTTAAACTGATTATCAAGAAGTTTAAAGAAATTCTCAATACAATCAAAAATTTCACTTTTTAATAAAAACACCCAAACAGATCTGGTATAACCATCAACTATAGTAAGGAAAAATCTATATCCTTCACTATTAGGCACTTTATAAGGACCCCAAACATCAAGATGCACAATTTCACCAAGTTGTTTAGTCTTGTGATCACTTAAAGAAAATGACTCCCGAGTCTGTTTAGCTTTGTGACACACATCACAATGTTCTAAACCATTCAGTTTTATATTATCATTATCTTTTCTAAGAACATCCAAAACTTTATCAGTAGGATGTCCTAACCCATTATGCCAAATAGAACTAGATATCTGACAACATCTAACATTTTTATTTAACATAGGCCTACTTTCATCAAGAAAGTACAACCTGTCTTTTTCACTACCAGTCCCCATCAGGACCTTTTGAGTTAAATCCTGAATAACACAATTAGTTTCATTAAAACTCACATTAACCTTATTATCCTTGGATAATTTTTGAACAAATAAGAGACTAACTTTATATCCAGGAACAACCAACACATCTTTGATAATCAAATAATTAATTTTAAAACATCCAATCTTTTTCACATATTCCAAAGTTCCATTAGGATGAGCAACACTTATATTTACGTACGATACATCAATAACAACAAACAAAAGTTTTTTAAAATATGTTATGTGCTGACTAGCCCCTGAATCTATAATCCATCCAACATAAGTACTATAAGTACTTATGCTCGAATTATAGTTAAAAAATCTACAAGCCAAAAAACTAACAACACAGTTATTAACTTTGAAGGTACCTGCAACACTTGCTAAACCCATATTATTATCTCCTGAAACACTCAGTAACTTCATTAACCTTTGATAATAATCAGAAGTAAGAGCATGAGAAGCATCTTACTTTCATCACCTTTGTTATCATTAACACTCACATTATGAACAGTGTTTTGAGTAGCATTATTGTTATTTCTTTTGAAATTAGGTGGATACCCAATAAGCTCAAAATATATGTCAATAG
This sequence comes from Glebionis coronaria, assembly GCA_025667525.1. Classification (NCBI taxonomy): domain Eukaryota; kingdom Viridiplantae; phylum Streptophyta; class Magnoliopsida; order Asterales; family Asteraceae; genus Glebionis; species Glebionis coronaria. The sequence continues at coordinate 437,535,359 of CM046881.1, forward strand.
TGTAATCATTCATATTACAATGTTTACAAACAAGATTACCATTTCTATAACTATTAAAACCATCCTTGTTAGTGTTCCAGTTGTTATTATTATTCTTGTTAATTCCTTTATTCCGATTGTTAGAATTACCACTAGTCTTAACAACAAAAGCAGATGTCCCAGATCTAGAATTTTTAGAACCAATACCATGCCTATGGGACTCATCTCTAGACAAAGTTGGAAAAGCAATTCTCACATCTGGTATGGGATCAAATGTGAGAATCTAACCTCTCACAACACTATAGCAATCATCAAGACCCATAAGAAACTGCATCAGCCTAAGAAGCTGATCATGTTCTTTAAGAGCCTCAGAACCATTACAAGTACAATCATTTAAATCAACAAGAGCATAAAATTTTCTCCATAAAAATTACACTCATGATAATATTCAGATAATGACATACCAGATTGATTTAATTTGTAAATCTTATGATGTAGATTATATATCATAGAACCATCTTGTTTATTATAAGTTTCCTCTAATTCATCCCAAACATCTTGGGCATACTTAGAAAAAATCTGACCCTTATATAAATCTGGTGAAACACAACTAAGTAACCAAGAAAGAACAACCGCATTACATGAGCCAAGACACTTAGATGGTTAGACGTTGACAAGAGTTAATTGAGCCAAGACACTTAGACATGAGCCAACATCATTACATGTTGGGAATAAAATGAGCCAAGACACTTAGACGCTGACAAGAGTTAATTGGACGCTGATAAGAAGAAATCAAGCGCTGACAGATCAAGCATTGACAAGAAATATCCAAGCGATGACAAGAAGAAGTCCAAGCACTGATAGGAAAACTTAGTCAACACGTTTGTTATTTGAAGAAAATATATACTCAAATATTGTATTTTCTATATTTATCTTTTCCTAGAATTGTTGATAGGTTATCCATTGTATACGACTCATTATGTTATAAAAGGAGGTCGTAGGTTTTATATTATACACACATTTATTCAGTATTCGACTTTCATTGTACTCAAGTTTGATTTATCAATCAAGAGTGAAAGTTTGGTTTATTTGCTTTACTTGTTCTTTAATCTAAGTATTAATTCCACATAACACTTAGATTGTTCATGTAACAAAAAAGTTTCTCTAAGTGTTAAACTTGATTCAATCTCGTTAACACAAAGCTAATCGATCTAAGTTTGGGATCAACAAGTGGTATCGGAGCTTGTTGAGGAACTTTGATCTAGAAGAACAGTAAACCCTAAAAAACCCTAAAATCAGAAAAGATGTCTGCTACAGAATCTTCTTCCTCATCAACACACAACCTAAAAATCCCCATGCTAAACCCTGAAAACTTTGAACAATGGAAGTTCAATTTTGAACAATACCTTCAAATTCATGATCATACTCAGTGGGAGATTATTGAATATGGAAACGAATTCGATAAAGCAACTAAGATTGCTACTGCTATTCAAGCAAGGTCTGTTACTGGATCTACTGCTGAAGATCGTAAAGAAAGACCTGAGGATGGAAGAGCTGTCTCAACTGCTGATATAGCCAAGAGAAGGAATGACATGAAGACCTTAAATATTCTCAAACTCTCTCTGGGTCCAAACAATTAGCATAAGTATAGGAGCTTTGAGTCTGCCAAAGAACTTTGGGCAGCTCTTCAAGTCAACTATGATGGTAATGATGATAATGCCCTAGAAAAGAGAAGCAACTTTTACATGAGTATGTTATGTTTAAGGCTCTTCCCAGTGAGAAGCTAAGTGAGGTAAGAAGCAGACTTCTAGACATCACTAGCAAGTTGACCTTTATGGGAACAGAGTATAATGATGCCGATATTATTACTACCTTCCTTAAAAGTCTTGGTGATGCATGGAAAATTGAAGCTAAGTCTATCATTGCTACCAATGCCCACAAGAGTTCTACTTTTGATGACGTCTACAATAAGCTAAAGATTGTAGAGAATGAAATATTATTGGATCATTGAAGCATATCTACCTCTGGAAACATGGCTTTCATCTCACATAGTGAAGCTCAAGTTGATAAGAGAGAATCATATTTGCATCCAGTTACTGGATCACCCTATGTCAGTGGTGGATCAACCTTTGTCAGCGCCTCACATTCAGATGCTGACACATACAATGTTGACTCACCAAGCCTTAAACCTACTGGTATTGATCTAGATACAATGTGTGCATACATTGCTGCATTGCCCAATGGTTCAGTGATTACATATGAGGATGGGCAAATCAGTAAGGATAATTTGGAAGAGATGGATATTAAATGGAATATGGAACTTGCAAGCATAAGGGCCAACAAATGGAATAGGAGATTTAGAAAGAAGACGACCTTCAGTGCTAAAGACACTAATCCAAGGTTGAGTGTTAAAACTGCCATAGAATAGGTCACTTTATGAGGGAATGCAGATCTCCAAGAAGATCTGATGCTGGAAAGCCTTCAAGCCAAGTCGTCAAGGTTGAAGAGAAAAAGGCTATGGTTGCCATTCAAGACATTGATGGTGTTGGATGGGACTGGAGCTTTTTGGCAAAGTATGTGGAAGAGAATAAGGCTTTGATTGCAGAGAAGGAAGAACAAGAGCATGTTCACTTTGCTCTTATGGCATATTCCTCGTCTTCATTAGATAATGAGGTATATGATGATGCTTACTGTAGTAAAGGCTGCCGTTTAAACATGGAAAAGCTTAACAAAGAAATCTTAAAGTTAAAATCAGATGTTTTTGATGAAAAATGTTGGCTAACTAGTTATCAAATGGCACTTGTTCAAACTGAAAAGACTGTAGAGGAATATAAGAAAATGGAATTTGACCTAAAATATCAAATTAATGTTTTGTCTTATGATCTTAAACTTAGTATTGAACTTAGGGATAATCTTATGAGATCCAGAGAAGAAGTACAACTTAAGTTAGATGAGACCATTAAGGATAAAGATAATGTAGGGCTTAAAGTTAAATTTTTTTATAAAGCCAGCCAAAGCCTAGAAAAGTGTGTCAGTGAACAAAGAGATTCTAGGGACAAGTCTAGGATTGGGATGAATGATTATGTTGTTATTCCTCCACCTGCTGGGAACTTTTATGGTGTTTAGAGAAAAGATCTCTCTTGGACTGGTATTCCAGAACTCCAAGAAGAGGAATTTATTCCTCCACCTAGAGTGCTCACCCTAGTTGAGGAATATCAACAAAAGGTGAGTGACCTTGAGCAATGGAAATCATACAACCCTTGTCTCTTTGTTAAGGGTGGAATGCGTAGTGAGAGTCCATTTGAGTCTACACCCATAACTGTGACCAACCCTACTACAAGAAAACTTGTTGACCTAGGCTCATCTGTTAATAGAAAACCTAGTGTTAAAATGCTGAAATGTATAGAAAACCTAGGTCACCTCAAAGTCAAGCTAGTGTTAATGGGACAGGGTTCTTTAAATTTAGACCTAAAGTTATGTCTAGAAAAGCTTGTTATACATGTGGAAGTTTTCTCATTTGGTCTATAAATGTGTAAGTGCTTCAAAAGTCTACGATGACAATAGGTCAATCATGGTCAAACCCTGACCTTATGTCCAACCAAGTCCACAAGTTACTAGACCAGCTCCCTTATTTACCAAAAGAACAAATACACCGGGACAAAGGCCCTTTCAAAAGACCAATACATGGTCTAACAGACAATGGGTTCCTGTAGCAAACCCTAATTTTAACGCTGATAAGTACAAATTCAGCGCTGACAAGAACAAATTTGACGCTGACATGAACAATTCCAACGCTGACAGGTATGGTAAGAAAATGCCACAACAAGCTACTGTTGGTTCTTATGTTAGACCAAGTAATAATAGGTACTTACAGCCAAAGGGAAAGGGGTCTAAAGCTTCATCTAGTTTGACTTGGAGACCTAAACAAGACCAAACCCTAATTCTGATGGGATTTCCATGACCTGTAACAGATTTCATTGTATTTTAAAGGTCATGCCTAAACCAATTGGGGTAAACTGGTTGTTCAGGCCACAAAGGGATGAACAAGGGGTTGTTATATGGACTAAATATGTTCTTGTTGAACAACCAAATGAATCCAAGTCTTCTCAGGCTTTGGTTCCCAAAGAAAACTAACTTGTTTTCTTTATGTGCAGGACATTCAAAAACAGGTCAATGATTATGGATATTGGGACAGTGGATGCTCTAGGCACATGATGGGAAGGAAGATTATTTGACTAACTTTACCCCTATTAAAGATGGTGACAAAGTGTAATTTGGAGGAGGATATGGCACTATTTCAGGCAAAGGCACTCTTATCACCAGTAATTTATGTTTTGAAAACGTATTTCTGGTAAAAGAACTTGACTATAATTTGTTTAGTGTATCACATGTATGTGGTAACAATAATAAGGTTCTTTTCACTAATACTGAATGCTTGGTGTTAAGCAAAGATTTTAAGATGCCTGGTGAGAAGTTTATTGAGTATAGAACACCTAGGCATAATGACATTTATAATGTTAATCATAATGGACTTAGGATGAACAACAAGTTGTCATGTCTGTATGCTAAAGCTTCAGTATATGAAAGTAATCTATGGCACAGAAGGTTAGGGCATATAAACTTTAAGAACATCAATAGACTTGTGAGACATGGTTTAGTTGATGGTTTGCCTTCAAAGGCTTTCCACAACGATCATTCTTGTGTTGTATGCCTTAAAGGCAAACAACACAAAGTCTCATTTAAGTCTAATCTTGTGCATTCTAGTTCTAAACTACTTCACTTGCTACATATGGACATATTTGGCCCAACTAATATAGAAAGTTTGAATGGTAAATCTTATTGTTTTGTTATAACTGATGATTTTTCTAGATTTACTTGGACTTTCTTTTTGGCCTTAAAAAGTGAAACTGCCACAATTTTGATTAAGTTTATTACCAAAATTGAGAAAAAGACAGGGAATGAGGTTAAAATACCTAGAAGTGATAATGGTGGCGAGTTTAGAAACCAATTGTTAGATGCCTTATGTGTTAATAAAGGTATTACTAGGCAGTTTAGCATAGCTAGAACCCCACAACAGAATGGGGTGGATGAAAGGTAGAATAGAACACTCATAAAAGCAGCTAGGACAATGTTGGCTGATGCTAATTTTCCTATGGCTTTTTGGGCTGAGGATGTGAATACAGCCTGCTATGTTCAGAATAGAGCATTGGTCAACAAAATCTATAATAAGACACCTTATGAGCTATTTTGGAATAAGAAACCCAACAATGGTTTTCTTAAAACCTTTGGATGTCATGTAGTGATTTTAGATACTAGTGACGCCTTAGGAAAGTTTAGTGCCAAAGGTGATGAAGGATAATTTAAGGGTTATTCAGTGCAGAGCAAAGGATATAGGGTTTACAATATGAAAGAAAAACGTATTCATGAAAAAGTACATGTTAAGTTTTTAGAAAGTAAACCTAGTGATCTTGAGAGTGGACCCAATTGGTTCTTTGATCTAGAGCCACTATCTAGAACCTTGAATTATATACCTATTACTAATCCAGAAATGGTGAAAAAGGATTCAAATTTTGTGGAAGAACCTATTGTTGGAATTGCAGGTAAACAGGTTGACAAGGAAGAAGGATCACATGCAGTCAAATCAGACCCCATACTTGAGTATGTTACCATTCCTATATGGACTGATGAATTTGCGCAAGCTGTTGTTGCTGAAAAGGAGGATGTAGGTCCAAAAGAAAAGCCAGTTGATGAAAACATGCAAGAATCTTCAAGCGCTGACAAAGGAAAATCCGACGCTGATAGGTTAAATTCAGGCGCTGATATCCCAAACGCTGACAACTCGTTTTGACATTTGTTCTCTTCCAATAATTTTGAGCAAGGTGAACCTTTAATACTTAATTAAGAGGTTCATTCAAGTGATGATGGAATTGGATATAAAGATGATATTGGCAACATGGAAACTGAAATAGAAGACAACACATTACTTAGGGGAGGAACACTTACATCTACTATAAAAAATCATCCTCCTTCCCTAATCATTGGTGATGTTTTGTCTCTTGTTCAAACAAAAAGGTCTCATCAGAATCAAGGAGGTTTCATTTCCAATATCCACAAGAAGGTTGATTCCCCTCTTATACAGGCATGTTTGTTTGCTTGTTTTCTGTCACAACAGGAACCCAAGAAGATTTTTGATGCTCTCAAAGAACCAAGTTGGGTGGAAGCAATGCAGGATGAGCTTCACTAGTTTGTTGATCAAGATGTTTGGGAGTTAGTGGATTCTCCAAGGTATATAAGACCTATTGGGACACGTTGGGTTCTTAGAAACAAGAAAGATGAAAGAGGTATTGTGGTCAGAAACAAGGCACGTTTAGTTGCTCAAGGCTATACAAAAGAAGAGGGAATAGACTATGAAGAAGTTTTTGCACCTGTTGCAAGGATGGAAGCAATAAGGATTTTTCTAGCCTATGCTTCTTGCATGGGTTTCATAGTTTATCAGATGGATGTGAAGAGTGCTTTTCTATATGGCAAAATTAAAGAGGAGGTTTATGTAATGCAACCTCCTGGTTTTGAAGATCCAGAGCATCCAGATAAAGTGTATAGAGTCAAGAAAGCAATGTATGGACTTCATCAAGCCCCAAGAGCATAGTATGGAACATTGTCTACCAACCTGGTGGAAAATGGATTTAAAAGGGGCACCATAGACCACACCTTATTTACCAAGAAGATTGGTAAGGATTTTCTACTTGTTTAGGTTTATGTGGATGATATCATCATTGGTTCATCAAATCCAAAGATGAGTGAAGACTTTTCCAAGCTCATGACAGACAAGTTCAAGATGAGTGCAATGGGAGAGATGACCTTCTTTCTAGGTTTACAAGTCCAACAGAAAGAAGATGGTATCTTTATCTCTTAAGACAAGTATGTAGCAGAAATATTGAAGAAGTTTGGTTTTTCTCCACATGAAAAATGGGCTAGCACACCCATGGATAGGGAACATCCTTGGGGAAAGACTGGAGATGGAAAATAAGTGGATGTCAGGCATTATAGATCAATGATTGGTTCATTGATGTATCTTACAACCTCTAGACCTGACATCATGTTTGCTGTGTGTGCATGTGCACACCATCAAGTGACTCCCAAAGAGAGTCATCTTCATGCTGTCAATAGAATCTTTAGATACCTTAGGTGCTATCCCACTCTGGGATTAGTATCCAAAGGATTCTCCATTGGAGCTTATTGGCTATTCAGACAGTGACTATGGAGGTGACAAGTTTGATAGGAAATCCACAACTGGTGGATGCCAATTTCTTGGGAGCAGATTGATATTTTGGCAATGCAAGAAACTAACAGTGGTGGCCAACTCTACAACTGAAGCAAAATATGTTGCAGCAGCTTGTTGTGGACAAGTTCTATGGATACAAAACCAACTGTTGGATTATGGGTATAATTTTATGCGTACCAAGATATTTGTTGATTAACAGTACATTATGCATTATTAAGAATCCTGTACATCACTCTAGAACAAAACACATAGAAATTAGACATCATTTTATAAGAGATTGTTTTGAAAAAGGTTTAATACATCCAGATAGGGTAGAGACAGAAGAAAATGTGGCTCTTTTAACTAAACCTTTTGATGTTGGGAGGTTCAAGTACTTGGTAACAAGTATTGGAATGATCAATCTCACCTAAATGTGTTTTTGAAGTCATTGTATAGTTTGTACATGATGTGTACTGTTATTAGTCTTTGTACAAGATTAGGTTTTCCACTTTATTTTCTAACACTGACAAAGGTTATTTTAACGCTGATAAGTGTTAGAATGGACGCTGACAACAATATGTTAGATTTGTGGTTTTTGATCTAATCATGCAGGAAATATGAGCATTGTACAACTGGATACAGAGTTGCTTATGGATCTTTGGAGCTTACTAGGAATGGGTTCAAGTTTATGGATGATGGTTGGAATGTTTACATTCCTATCTTGACATAAATTTTTATTACATACTTTTTATTTGGCAACTTTATGTATCATGATTTAAGGGGAGGTTTAGGAAACCGTTAGGATTTTTTGGTATTCTTAGAATACTCTTATCACAATTCTAGATTGTGTCCATTGGTGAGTACGAGTTAGTTTTCTAAATTGTGAGGCACTGTAGCATGCAAAGTTGATATACTGTGCACGCTGCCAAGACTTTTTGGCCTAGAATTGGATTTGGTCGGTTGGGAGACTTGGGAACGTTTTTATTGGGCTTACCTGGGAAGTTACAAAGGGTTTATATGAGGTAACTTCATTGTTAAGAACATTTGTTAGCAAGGGACACTTGAGGATGATTATGTCTATCTTGCTTAAGCAAGTGTGCATGATTGGACAATGCTTGCCACCCTATAGTGATTTTCAGTCTGTGAGTAATCTTCACTAGGGTAAATTACTTTCTTATGGTCCTTTTTTATTTTTAATTATTTTTATTTTTTTGGACGCTGACAAATTTCTTTCCAAACGCAGATAAGACCAATTTGAACACTAACATGGCAATTTTCCAACGCTGACAAGAATATAGCCGTTAGACGCTGATGTTTAATTTTTTACCGTTGACAAACATTGGGTCCTACCCAGTTGTTATTTTTGACGAAAATTTGGGCCGTAACTTTAGGAGTTGGTAACTTTTTATTAATGCATGAGATAAGTTATATATTTTCATTATTACTTTTTGAATATAACTGCCTCATGTTTTGACCAATCAAATGTTTCCACCTCTCCTATAAATTTAGCTTATTTCTTTCAAACAGGGTAACTGCTATTCTTGTATAACTATAATCTCTCAAACCTTCATCTTTCATAACTTTTATCACAGTTTTCTTGCATCAATCTTCATGGCACCAAAGTTTAAACCTCCTTTATTGGAATTGGGGTTCAGAAGCCAACATAACATGGTGGCTTATTTGGAAGCTGATCATACTCTGTTTCCCCAATACACACAGATGGTTGGGTATTTGAATGCGTCTCCATTAAGGTATGCACTTTCACATACTCCTCTTGTCCCTATCATACACATGAAACAGTTTTGGGACACACTCAATTCCTTAACAGTTAATGGAGTGATTACATTGACTGCTATTGTCCATGGGGTTCCATGGGTGGTTTTCGAAGCTTTGTTTCGCCAAGATTTGCATATTAATGATGCAGATGGTATAACCACCCTTCCCATTGCAGAGCTAGAGCAAGGACTCCAAGCCTTGGGTTATCCTTTGCCTCAAGAAGGCCATTTAAACAAATATAAAAAACAACAATTTCCCCAGCTTGGAAGTACCTTATACATGTCATCCTTCAATGTTTGAGTCCCAAATGCTCCTCACAAATTGAAATCAACCGTTCCATTAGGAATGCCATTGTGTGTATTGCAACTGGGCAAAATTATAATTTTTCAAAAATGATTTTTGATGGCATTTGTCACAATAAGGGTAACAAGATGACTCTTACTTACCCTAGGTTTTTATAAATAGTTTTTGACTTGCAAGGATACTGCAATAGGGATCATGACAATTTTTATACGATCCCTGTTCAAAAAAAGTAATTTTTGGGAAGATGAACACTGAACCATATAGAGACTTACCCCTCACCTACGCCATGCTTGCTGTCATTGAGGCAACCGCAAACCCACACCCTCAACCAGACCCATTGCATGAACAACCTCCATCACCCCAGCAAATGGATATTGACCCAGAATCATTCGACGCTGACACTCTCTATGTTGGCATTGATACTACCAATCCAAACGCTGACACCATTTTACCACAAACCGAAACAGCCCCTACCACCTAAGCAGACCTCAATCCACTTCTTCTTCTACACCCCCAGACTATAGGTTGGAAAAACGCTAAAGCATGCTGGAGTGTTCTCCTCTGGTGGTCCTAGCCATGTAGTAGAGAGAACCACCACCACAAGTGTGGTTGGTGACATGGGTAGGGTTGGGACTATTGGTTCTAGCTTAGATGCAGGCCAAGACAGTTCTAACATCCATGCCCCATGAATCTACTTTGGGAGGTCAAATTCCCATTCTAGAGGAGTGCAGATTGGAACCTTACACCCTTTTGGAATTGACGGTGGTCTGCATTTGTAACACACGTGAAAGTGCCGTATGATGCTAAGTTATTGTCTCAAGAGCTGTTCAGTATGAGCATCTCTCTTAAGTTGTGGCTCACATGTGGATGTGATATCCCGAGCCCAACGTTATTTATTTAATCCTATTTTACGATATTTTTGAAATTTTTAAGAAATTTCGTTTGCTATATATTTGACGGTTTAAGTTGAAACCGACGTTTACGGTCGTAATTTAACGTTTGACGATTTAAGAAGAACCGATAACGACTACGATACCGACGGATGCCCAAAACTTACATTTTAATATCGATTGATCGATATTTGAGTTTTTCGAGATTTTATTTTTATTACGTGTTAAGTCGAGTCGGAACCATGTGTATATTCGTTTTGTGTGCGTTTGAACCATTTAAAAGTATTTTGAGGTAGCCGGGACGAAACCCGAGTCTCGTAAATATTTTAAAATTTACAATTTACATTTCCTACCCTTTCAAACTATTTTAGTTCATGTTGGACCAAAACTATACATGATTGACAAAAACTACCCCTCTACCACTAACATAAACTATTTTCCACTACTTGGAAACACATAGATAAAATATTCAACAAAAATTTCACCCACTCTCTCCTTTTTTCCTCCTTTAGCCGTACACCCCAACAAACAATCCTTCAAGATCTTTGATTTTCTAGTTTGATTCAAGAGAAAGTAAGAAAAGACCCATTCCTAATTTTTCAAGGGCTACATTTCGGTATGATTTTTATACACATGCATAAACTTTATTTTTCTTTCAAATTTATGATGATGAACACCATGTTTGATCCATTTTTGTGGAGAAGAATGTGTTAATATTATTATATTACATAGTGGGGTGTTGGCTAGTTGAATTTTTAATTTTGGGTTTTTAATTTTGATGATGATACAAGTGTTAGGATAGGTTAAGGATGATATTAGGATGATTTTAGGAGTATAGAAATTGTTGGAATTGATCAAAAATTTGATTTGGTAGGATTTTTAAGTGGTCATTTTAGACCAGTGGGTAAAACGAATTTTTTTGAAATCTTGCTTTTTGAAAATGGTGAAACTAATAGGATGGGCTTATAGAGAATTCTTTTAGCTTCGATTTGCCGCTTGAATGAGCTTCTAACTCAAAACGAGCTAAAAGTTATGAGGTTTTAAAGATCGAGTACCGGGAGACGAGGACTTTCATAATCCGAATTTATGTAAAGTTTTAGTCAAATCCCGAGGATCACAAGTATGAACTGGTAAATGGTCAAGGGTCAAAATTTGGTTACAAACCTGTATAAATGAGTCTATAATTGGACTTAGGAGTCAAAGAAGTCAAAGATGCATTTCATATAGGTCAAAGAGGTCCAAGTTGGTCGAAGAACAATTTCAGCCCGTAAAATGTAGTCTTGGAAAAGCGTTGAGTAACGAGTCATATAAGTAAAAACTTTTATTGGGATTAAAAATGTGACATCTACAGGTCTTATAGGATTTTTGAGAATTTTGTCAAATTTTATAAGTATGGTTAAATATGGTAAAACAACCCATACTTTTGGTAAGTATCGGCGAAGTCGTGAAATGGATAGTAACTTTAATTACGTAGGTAAATGGTATAGGTCTAGTAACAACTACTTGTTTGATTTTGGCGTGAGTTTTCATAAGCATTGAGTGTGTTTGCATTTGCGTGTGTTTAGTACAATAATGTACGCGGAGTATTGATTTGGTTTACGTACCTTGATTTTTAGGTCAAGTGTTTGATTTTCCCGGGCATCCACGTCGTCGGTGACATTTCTCGTTACGTCTTCGCTAGAACCACTACTACTACGCAAGGTGAGTCTATAGCCTCGCTCTTTACTTTATTCAAATGTTTTTAACCCGCGAGGGGGATACATGCTATTTAAATGAAAATGAACATAAGGCTTGAATGATTGTTGGACCCGAATGTTTCCTCGAAATTGTGTTGAGTACCTAGTTGCAAAAATCCCTAAATTCATGAACTATTAACTATTGTCCTGCCCTCGAGTAGGGGGAAATAGCCGCTTATACAATTTGTAGTACTACGGGGCTAACGACCCAATGCTAGCCGAGAAGCTGTACGTTGAGTAAGTTCTGCGGTAGATTATCTTGTATGAGAGATAAGGTATAATTGCAACTGATGCCTTTAGAAGGGGCACTAGTTTCATCTGAATCACGCCGGTAATTATTACGCGGGTGATTGAGTTAACGGATTAGTGTCATGAGCTTAAACACAATTGTCATAACCTTGAAAATAGATTGTGAGTACGACAATGCTATTAAATGATCATGATTGGTTTTTAACACTTATGTTCAACTGATGTTTTGATAAACCTATAGATTCGCTCAACCTTTGTGTTGACGATTTTAAGCATGTGTTTCAGGTAACCAAGATTGATAGCAGCGGAGCATGCGAGGATGGAAGTTGTGGTGGCTTGGCGGTCTACTTTGTTTTCCTCCCTTTTGCACTTAAAAATTTTATACTATGTCATGTGAATGAAAATGTATTTTTGGGTTGAGATTCAGTGGGGACCTAAACGCAAACTCTGTATTGTATTCTTTTGGGGTTTGGAAAACAGTAGACATGTACATTTTAACTATGTTTAAATTATGTCAAGACTTTTACGTCTTTTGAGTCGTTTGATATATCTTGTGTGCGATGATAACTGTGTAGCACCCAAATGTTGTAGTTCCGCTGCGCATAGCATTTGTGGGGGTGTTACAGATTGGTAATCAGAGCCATGAGTTATAGAGAACTAGGTCATTTTGAAAAATCCTAAACTATAACTTTTGGTGTCGTAAGAAATTGTCCAAGCACACAACTATCCTGCATGGCTCCGGTAAGAATTCTTTAGCATTGCTTTATATTTTAGATGTATCCCTCGAAATTGATATGAATTCCCTAAGTATTTAGTAAGTAAATACTTTGATATATATTGAGATATATTATTGTGTACGTTGAGTACTTATCATCGTAATTTACAATTTTTGTAAGATTATCGTATATGTTGCATGTAATTGGCATAACGGGCTACATTGCATTACATGGCAACACCGTGTTGTAATCCTACGTGTATGTAGGAATGATTTTTATGTAAAAGTATGTATATACTATGGTGTTTAAAGGCATTGCACGTGAAGCAATGGTCCTTGAGTGATTATCGTACATGTTATAATGCGGTTTTGCTGAGAATTCGGCCTTACCGCTAATTATCAATCTTGATAATTAATTTATTGTTCGGATAACCGAGTGTGAACCTCGTTTGATACTATAGATACGTAAATAACGCTTCGTAACATATTGTATATTGACTAGAGTGATCTCGATTGTCGTTATCGCACCGTGATGTGTCATTTTGGACATTTTCTTTTGAAACGTAATTTACTTACGTATTACTTTATTTCCTTTATTCCTAATGGGTTTGATATGTTAGTTCACGTAACTATAACATAGACGAAGTATAATCGACGATGCGTACATTGGGGCGGCGAACCATGTGTGTATATTATGAAACGTGGTTGAGGCGTGTTGCCATTTAATCGTTGTTTACTATTCTACTTGAATTTTAAAGATGTGTTTTAAAATAGACTGGCGTTGTGATCAAGCGCGATAACTTGGAATTTGGTTGGTTTTTGTGTTAATTTTGTGGAGTACGATTTCGAGACTCATCCGAGGCCGATAACAACATTTAGTTGACATACGTATTCTCGTTCCATTTATTTCATTTTGTTTTGTTGTTTCATTATTTTGAATTCGATATTTTACATGACGAGGCCCGTCAATTGTGTGAGTTAAATAAGCATAAGACTTTGTTGATCGAATGATTTAAACATAAAGTGTTTTACATATTTAATATTTGGTGAATGAAACTTTTGGATAAAAATGACATATGATGTGTCTTATAACAAGTAAAATTCGTGTAGAGAATAAACGGACATTGTGAAATTATTTTCCTTCAACCTTGGTTGGTAAATCGTAATAAGTAACTTGTATTACTCGTGAAATCCTTGTTTTCATATATTAAAATTTGATACTAAAAGATCGTGATGGGCTTGTTAAGAATTTGTTTAAATTAGTTCGAGAAAGGAGTTATAATAAAATTTGCGAGATGACTATTGAGTATATGTAGCTTCGGATTTAGTATGAATTAATTTTCGGGTCAATGTAGCAAACTTTTGGCATAATTTGTAATATAGAGTAGAAAAATTGGTCATATATTTTGGAGGTAGAAACTTTGTAAAAAAAAAAAAATTGGTTTATTTTAAACATAAGGCTGTATTTACGTATGCATTGGTGTAAACTAGAACGCGTTACTTGTTGTATTGAATAAACTGGGTTAAAAATCGGAATGTACACTTTAAGTGAGAAATTATAACGCTTGAAATAAATTTTTAAACATTGATGGAACGTCATTGGAAATCATTTGTTTGTTTGATTGTCGTTATGGGGAATCAATATGTGTAATTTGATGATGCTTGTTTAAAATCGTTTGAAAAATCTTTTGTTTTATTCCGCGACGAGATGTGTTAATTTTAAAATCATTTGATAACAAGCTAAAGATTAAGAGTTGAATTTTATATATCTTTGAATTATTGAAGTAAGCATCTTAATTATTTATTATTTTATTATTATCATCGAGATTCAAGTGTCGACTAAAATCAGTAAATTATCTGAGATAAAACTACGTGAAACCTCCTTATCATTTGAGTCGAATTACGCGAGTATGATTTAACAAAACAGTTTTGGGGAAAACATGTGTGTAATAAAAGTCAAAGGTTGATTTTAAGAGTTAATTGGACTAGTTTGAGTCATGTTGGATACGTGTATATTTGTGATAATATAAGTCGTAATAATAAAAACGTAAAACTTGGAAAATTCTTACTACGTATGTTTTTGGTACTTAAGGTATGAACATTAATGAGGTTTTGACACAAGTATGGGGATTTTCAAACCTAATGATTTGTCAATTATGATGACCGAGTCACCGCATCTACTAATGTTGATAATTTTCTTGAGATTATAACTTCCAGAAATAAAAACTTTGCAAAGATTGATAGATGAAAGGTATAAATTCTTTAATAGTGTAACACAAATTAAAAATGTGTAAATGTTCGGTTTTACAATGTACAAGGTATCACTAATTATTATACGCAACTGGATTATACAACAAACGCCTACTTGTATATTATTTAATAAAGATGTATATATATAACGTTTTGAGTCACGATGGTTCGATCGTCCGACATCCCTTCTTTGATTTTGTGAGTCTGTATCTAAACATGAGTCGTCATGTGATTGTTCATTTTAATATTGTCTATGGTATGAAACCAATATTATTATATTTATTTTTGTGTCGCTATTTCGCTAGTACTTGATAATGAGGGTATGTCACCCGGTATATTTTGTCCTGTTCATGGACGTTGTGACTTTTCTTCTTACGGTTAATGGAACCTAAAATTCTGTATTTACTTGTATGATGCTATAAATCTTCGTTAGAGTGATTGTTTATTTATATTTAACAAAAGCAAGGAGGCGAAGCCGCTTTACCAAATTGTAGAGGTGAAAGAACTCGATCTTCCTGGTGAAAATTGTTTATAGTTAACCAAGTGGTTATTCTTCTCTCCCCGTATACCCTTGGTGGAATGGGTGTGCAACTCGAGACGATGGGAAGTGTGATCGTTGTTTTATTTTTGACGCTTGTGTTGATATTCAACTTTTACTCCATGTATTCGTAGATTGCTGTTGTTATCCTGAGACTTTTGTCATATATTTAAAGTATTTTCATTTCTAATGTAGTAAATTTCTGTTGGCAACTATATTGCTCGTTTACCTCGTTCGATCTCATTGATCTTAATTTTATTACTTGTTGTGCTTGCAATGATCTTTAATCATGAACCACCTTACCGTTATTTTGTGAATAGTCCATTGTGAAAATAGGTATGAGTGTGTCAAATGTTTTGGTGAACTAAATGCAAATGGTGACGATTTATTTATTTAATTATTTAATTTTTTTCTCATAAAAAGGCAAAGCAAAAGGGTATGTTTCCAAAGTGAACAAAAAAAAATGTTGGATGTGTTTCTTAAACCGGTGGTAACAATATTTTCCCATTTCAAATTTCATTTCAAATGGTTTAATTATTTTGAAGATTAGGTCGAAAACTTCCATAGTCGTGTTTGGTATGTAATAATAATGTTTGTGTTGTCACTCGATCCTCAATTATGCACAGCTTAGCTAACTAGGCATAATTCGGGAAGAGTCCTGTTTTGTTGGTTGTTGTTGCTTGATCCTCAAGTATGCATGATCTAGCTAATTATGCATAGTTTAGGAAGGGCACTATCGTGTCAAACAAATTGGTCATCTTGAAACTTGTAGTGTTTTGATAAATGTTTGGATGAGAACGTTTTTAAAAATGGTGGATCCTTATGCAAGTAATCGTATTTTCTTTGATTTTTAAAGAAAGTTTTTGAATTTTCTTGTGTTCGTTGAAATCTTTTCTTCTGTTTGGCGTTGACTTAGTAAGTCACTGCGACCGAGTAATTTTGGAAAAATGTTTTTATGAGTTGTGTGTAACGTGCGAATTTCATCGGAATCGCTAGGACGTTGATGTAATACAAAAAGGGGCTCGTATCGTCACCGGGAGAAGAGTTTTTAATAAAGATGGAAAAATGCCGAAGTAGAGGAAATCAGAGTTCGAATAACTCTAAGGGAAATAACGAAGACTTCTCCTACAGCGAATGTATCGTACTTTATTTATTATTATTTTTTTTTGTTCTTTTGATGTGACAACGACACATGATAAATAGTTGAAGTTTACAAACTGTGCGTCAGTAATTGGAAGACAATTCCATTGTCGTTTTCGTTTATTTAAGTGAGGAATCCTCTTTGCTTGACTCAACCATCCTTGATTATCGATGGTTAAACGATAGATATCCCTAGTTGATGTTTTTGTGGTAAACCCTTGCCTTTTATGTATTTGTGTGGTAAGTAATCTGGTCGAGTGATCGTAAGTTGTGAGAACTTGAGACGACATTGTCCAATGAAGTCCGATCATGGAGAACACGTGCCATGTAATGTATTATTTTTTTTTACTGTGAACGATGGTATTTATTAAGATTTTGACCACGTTTGGGACGGAAGTAAGATGGTGTTCTTGTAGTATCTTTTGGGTATGGATCCGTGTGTGAGCACCCCACGATGACACATGTAAGTATTTTTTTTTTTTTTTGGATATGCATCCATAGCTGGCAAGCTTGTGAACCTTCTTTAACTTGCAATTTTCTTTTGACTGGACTCATCCGAGAATTATGTAAATATTCTTGTTTTATCTTGGCTTGGCTGATTAGCAAGCGTGGGTTAACTGATTGAACTGATTGGTTTAGCATGGTTTGGCTATGTTGCAAACATGTCGTAATATGGTTGTATGTGTTTCATAATGGCTTTTGTGTTTGTTTGGATTGTGATGTCTTCGAGAGAGTTATGTATACGCCGAATGATTTCGAATCGAGGAATTCGTTTTTGACGAACTAGGGTTGTATGTACGTAATATCGTAATAAGGTGATTTGGTACGACTAGTATTGATTACTTCGTCTTTTATATTTTGAACGTTTTTCTATGAGGTGATGTGCGACCCGTGTGATTTTCTTTGTGATAGTTGTTTTTATGAGACGATGAACCAAGTGAAAGGACGATTCGAAAGTTGGAAGACGTGCTCCGAGCGTATGTGTTTAATTTTGGTGGAAGTTGAGATCGTGGAAGGGCGTGATTCGTTTTGGAGAATAAGAAAGGTGGGTCCGAAGGTATGTTGGACCAGTTGCCTACTAGTTGGAACTGCTGGATGAACTCCGTGGAAATGACAATACTCTTCATGTGCCGAATTTGAAGGATTATGGGATGAAAAGGTAGATCACCAGTTGGATAGAATGAAGCAGGAAAAAGTCAGTTGAATGGACTTGAAATAATTCGAGAGGCTACGAAAGAGATGGTGTAGATTAAGAAGTATTTGCTAACCGCGAGAAGCTTTGGAAAGAGATGTGTTGAGTCGTAGGAAGAAATTGGGAAACTGAAGTGGAGATCAAGGATCGAGATGTTAAGAGATTGAAGCAAGGTATAATACTCATGGTGAAGGTGTGATGGAACCCGAAACGTGAACCGGAGCTCAGAACAGGACATGAAGACCTCTTTAGGAAGAAGTACCTTTATCTTCCTAGTAGTACAAAATGCGAGTATAAGAACCAGAGAGCGCCGGGACGTCGCTCCCTTAAGGAGGGGAGGATGTAACACCCGTGAAAGTGCCGTATGATGCTAAGTTATTGTCTCAAGAGCTGTTCAGTATGAGCATCTCTCTTAAGTTGTGGCTCACATGTGGATGTGATATCCCGAGCCCAACGTTATTTATTTAATCCTATTTTACGATATTTTTGAAATTTTTAAGAAATTTCGTTTGCTATATATTTGACGGTTTAAGTTGAAACCGACGTTTACGGTCGTAATTTAACGTTTGACGATTTAAGAAGAACCGATAACGACTACGATACCGACGGATGCCCAAAACTTACATTTTAATATCGATTGATCGATATTTGAGTTTTTCGAGATTTTATTTTTATTACGTGTTAAGTCGAGTCGGAACCATGTGTATATTCGTTTTGTGTGCGTTTGAACCATTCAAAAGTATTTTGAGGTAGCCGGGACGAAACCCGAGTCTCGTAAATATTTTAAAATTTACAATTTACATTTCCTACCCTTTCAAACTATTTTAGTTCATGTTGGACCAAAACTATACATGATTGACAAAAACTACCCCTCTACCACTAACATAAACTATTTTCCACTACTTGGAAACACATAGATAAAATATTCAACAAAAATTTCACCCACTCTCTCCTTTTTTCCTCCTTTAGCCGTACACCCCAACAAACAATCCTTCAAGATCTTTGATTTTCTAGTTTGATTCAAGAGAAAGTAAGAAAAGACCCATTCCTAATTTTTCAAGGGCTACATTTCGGTATGATTTTTATTCACATGCATAAACTTTATTTTTCTTTCAAATTTATGATGATGAACACCATGTTTGATCCATTTTTGTGGAGAAGAATGTGTTAATATTATTATATTACATAGTGGGGTGTTGGCTAGTTGAATTTTTAATTTTGGGTTTTTAATTTTGATGATGATACAAGTGTTAGGATAGGTTAAGGATGATATTAGGATGATTTTAGGAGTATAGAAATTGTTGGAATTGATCAAAAATTTGATTTGGTAGGATTTTTAAGTGGTCATTTTAGACCAGTGGGTAAAACGAATTTTTTTGAAATCTTGCTGTTTGAAAATGGTGAAACTAATAGGATGGGCTTATAGAGAATTCTTTTAGCTTCGATTTGCCGCTTGAATGAGCTTCTAACTCAAAACGAGCTAAAAGTTATGAGGTTTTAAAGATCGAGTACCGGGAGACGAGGACTTTCATAATCCGAATTTATGTAAAGTTTTAGTCAAATCCCGAGGATCACAAGTATGAACTGGTAAATGGTCAAGGGTCAAAATTTGGTTACAAACCTGTATAAATGAGTCTATAATTGGACTTAGGAGTCATATAGGTCAAAGAGGTCCAAGTTGGTCGAAGAATAATTTCAGCCCGTAAAATGTAGTCTTGGAAAAGCGTTGAGTAACGAGTCATAGAAGTAAAAACTTTTATTGGGATTAAAAATGTGACATCTACAGGTCTTATAGGATTTTTGAGAATTTTGTCAAATTTTATAAGTATGGTTAAATATGGTAAAACAACCCATACTTTTGGTAAGTATCGGCGAAGTCGTGAAATGGATAGTAACTTTAATTACGTAGGTAAATGGTATAGGTCTAGTAACAGCTACTTGTTTGATTTTGGCGTGAGTTTTCATAAGCATTGAGTGTGTTTGCATTTGCGTGTGTTTAGTACAATAATGTACGCGGAGTATTGATTTGGTTTACGTACCTTGATTTTTAGGTCAAGTGTTTGATTTTCCCGGGCATCCACGTCGTCGGTGACATTTCTCGTTACGTCTTCGCTAGAACCACTACTACTACGCAAGGTGAGTCTATAGCCTCGCTCTTTACTTTATTCAAATGTTTTTAACCCGCGAGGGGGATACATGCTATTTAAATGAAAATGAACATAAGGCTTGAATGATTGTTGGACCCGAATGTTTCCTCGAAATTGTGTTGAGTACCTAGTTGCAAAAGTCCCTAAATTCATGAACTATTAACTATTGTCCTGCCCTCGAGTAGGGGGAAATAGCCGCTTATACAATTTGTAGTACTACGGGGCTAACGACCCAATGCTAGCCGAGAAGCTGTACGTTGAGTAAGTTCTGCGGTAGATTATCTTGTATGAGAGATAAGGTATAATTGCAACTGATGCCTTTAGAAGGGGCACTGGTTTCATCTGAATCACGCCGGTAATTATTACGCGGGTGATTGAGTTAACGGATTAGTGTCATGAGCTTAAACACAATTGTCATAACCTTGAAAATAGATTGTGAGTACGACAATGCTATTAAATGATCATGATTGGTTTTTAACACTTATGTTCAACTGATGTTTTGATAAACCTATAGATTCGCTCAACCTTTGTGTTGACGATTTTAAGCATGTGTTTCAGGTAACCAAGATTGATAGCAGCGGAGCATGCGAGGATGGAAGTTGTGGTGGCTTGGCGGTCTACTTTGTTTTCCTCCCTTTTGCACTTAAAAATTTTATACTATGTCATGTGAATGAAAATGTATTTTTGGGTTGAGATTCAGTGGGGACCTAAACGCAAACTCTGTATTGTATTCTTTTGGGGTTTGGAAAACAGTAGACATGTACATTTTAACTATGTTTAAATTATGTCAAGACTTTTACGTCTTTTGAGTCGTTTGATATATCTTGTGTGCGATGATAACTGTGTAGCACCCAAATGTTGTAGTTCCGCTGCGCATAGCATTTGTGGGGGTGTTACAGCATTAGCTTGCAAAAGCAAAATGCAGACCTTGTACAGTTTGTCACAAGTCAGGGTCTTGAACTCAAGCAATTGAGGGAGAGACTAGTTGTTTTGGAGACTGCCCATGATAGGAGAAGGAAAGCAAGCGTCCTTTCATCAGGGGAGGATTTTTACAAAGGGGAGGAAGTTGCACCAACATAACCTTTCAACTTGAGTGACAAGGGATCACATGATAAAGAAGGTGGTTCTTTTGGTACAAAACAGGTGGAAGTTGTTAAGGCTTTGGCTAGCTTTAAGGAGAAGCCTGTTATTGATGTCTCCTTGATCACTCCAAAGAAGCTATCATTTGTGGAAATGATGGAACATGTTACAAAGTCAGCCGCTGATGTTCATAACTTGAGCACTGACAAGAGTAAAGAAGGCGTTGACACACCCATAGGTATGATTGGTGTATCCGAACCACTAGTTATTATTAAGGATGTTACAACACAGGTACCACTAACTACTTTACCAGCTATTAGAGCAAAAGACAAGGGTAAAGCAGTTTTAGTGGAAGTTGAGAAGCCAAAGAAGAATGAAGCCCAAATACATATTGATCAAGCTTTGGCTGCACAACTACAAGAACAGGATTGGGCTACCACAGAGAAATAAAAAGATGGTAGTGATGATGATGATACTTTTGGATATAGTGTGATGATAATAGAGGATCCAGAAAGGTTAGAATATGGTGAGGATGATTTAGCCAAGGAGAGGCTAAGAGAGTTAAAAGGCAAAGTTGATTTTGATATGCCTGAAGTTAGGGACATGTACTTTGCATGGGAGAACAAGACAATAGAGCATCCAGAGATGTCCATCACAGGACAAATATGGGATAGAAGAGACTGTAAAGTAATTATGAAACATAAGGCTAGCAAGGTGTTTTCTAAACTCAAAAAGGATAGAAGAGAGCTGTATTTTATGTTGCTTAGGTTTCATCAGGGTGGGTGGACCTATGACAACTTAAAGAAGTTATCCTTTGACAAATTAGAGTTTAGGGCTTATCCAATTTGGTTAAGAGTTTGTGATGAAAACACTATGAGACTTCTCTCAGATGAAAGGAGAAAAGAAATTAAAGAAAATTTGCAGATCCAAAGAGCTTCTATTGCACCAAGACCAGTGAAGAAGGGAGTTCCTATTGAGTTCCCAGCTCTTGATAGAGTGGATCCTAGTGAAGCAGTTATCAGAAAGAGCATTAAGCTCTCACCATTGAAAGCTTCACATGTTGCAGAGGTATTACCTTTAGATTATAGAAACCTAATAGTTAACTATGAAGAAGATGCAAGTGGGTTCTGGATGATCACCAGATATGGAAAGAAGGTACATACTTTTAATTCTTTCATCTCATTGTTTGCAAGCCTAGATAGAGAAGACTTGGTAGACCTTTGGACATTGATGAAGGCCAAGTATGAGATTGAATCACCTACTTCAGTCAATGGAATAAAGATCTGGACATCCTTCAAAAGGATGGTTGAACTAGATGAAGCAGATCCAATATGGTTGGATCTGGATGATATCAGTGGATTATAATGGCGTCTACATTCAGCAGCTGGATTTTACCATTTGAGCACAATCAAGTTTACAGAAATATCTTCTTGTGGATGCTCAATATCCTGTGTCCAAGGAAGTTTTGAAGAAGATGGTGTCCACACAGCTGGAAATGGATTACACTAATGATGTTGGCAAAGACTTAATTAGGTTTATTTATTATCTAATTAAAAAGTGATTTGTATTTGTAAGAATCCTCCTTGTACTTAGTTTTTATTCAGAAACTTGATTACTATAGTAGATATCAAGTTTAGGGGAGGATAGTTGGGAATAAAATGAACCAAGACATAGACGCTTGCTTTACTAAGTAATATAACGTTAGCGCTTTAGTTTGTTTGATTGCTCGTTAGTTTCTTTTTCAATAAGGGGCGGAGCTTGTTGATAAGAAGAAATCAAGCGCTGACGGATCAAGCGTTGACAAGAAATATCCAAGCGCTGACAAGAAGAAGTCCAAGCACTGATAGGAAAACTTAATCAACACGTTTGTTATTTGAAGAAAAGATATACTCAAATATTGTATTTTCTATATTTATCTTTTCCTAGAATAGTTGATAGGTTATCCATTGTACACGACTCCTAATGTTATAAAAGGAGGTCGTAGGGTTTATAGTATACACACATTTATTCAGTATTTGACTTTCATTGTACTCAAGTTCGATTTATCAATCAAGAGTGAAAGTTTGGTTTTTGTTCATATAACAACAAAGTTTCTCTAAGTGTTAAACTTGATTCAATCTCGTTAACACAAAGCTAATCGATCTAAGTTTGGGATCAACACATTACACCTCTGTGACAATCCGTCAATTTACGATTGATATTTTATTCTCAATATTTATTTAAAAACATTATTTTTATGTTATAATATGAACTCACATATTTTTGTGAAGAAATTTGGATTTACGTCTTGGAGTAGCATCGACTACGTCTAAACCGGAGGATTCAACGTTACGTGCTTACGTTTACATACACCGTCTTTGGTGACAGTCCGACATTTCAGAAAATAAATTTATCCATGAATATTATTTTGGAGTTTTAAATTTGTGTTAGTTCATAAACTCACAAATTTACGAGAAGAGATTAGGACTTACGATTTTATTTTAACGTCCTTTACGACTAAACCGGAAACCTTAGGATTATGTATTTACGTTTTCGAACTCCGTTTTTGATGAAACAATTTTTATTAGATTCGTTTTGTGACGTTGATTCATAATTTATAAAAAAGTTTTTCGTAAAACGACCCGAGGGCACGCAAATCGAGGAAACTAGAATCGAGGAGTACCCGTAAACTAGTGGGATGAGACAAGATAAATCTTGCCCCACCCCACATAATATGGACGGCAAGTTTAAGCTAACACACCACCCTTGGTGTCATCTTTATGGACACTTGTCCATTTGCTTCACATTGAAGCTTAGTCTTCCACAAAACCACTAGCTAAAACTTTACTTCCCATTTACAACATGCAAAAACAACTCTCCTCTCTCTCTCACACTCATTTTGGCCGTCCCATATCTCACAAAAAAACACCATTCAATCAAAAATCAACCATGAAATCCTATGTTATTCTTGCATATGTTGAAGCCCTTTTGAAACCCTATTGATTGGTGGTCCTTATAACATCCAAGGAGGAGCTTTTATGATGTCTTTGGGCTGATTTTCCACAAGGAGTACATGAAGCATGGTGGTCTTGAAGATGGTCATGATTATCCACAAGTTTCTCCATCAAAATCCATGCTCAAATCACAACCTACATCAACTTGGTGGTATAAAGATTGTCCTCCTCATCTTCTTGTTATTTTGACTATGTAATCATGTATTTTATTTCCTATTGTATATGTTTATGATGATTATATGATGATAAAAATGTTATGTGGGGATTTGTTGTTGATAAATATGATTAAAAAGGTGAAAAACTATAAGAAACAAGGTTAAAATCTTGATTAATTTACATGGCTGTATAAAACAATAAAGAAACATGTTATGAACTGATAAAAGGATGAAGTAGAATTGATATACAGTAAGCTATGAGTCTTGTACACATGTGAGAGTTGGCCATGCAATGGAATCAAAGTAATGAGTGATATATGATCAAAACAAGTTTAAGGTATAAATCTGAGTTCACTGTTTTGGACGATTTTTAGAAAATATTTAGAAGATGATTCAACAGTAGCTATAGAAGAGTTAAATGTAGCACATATCATGTAGTTTATGTGATAAAAATTTGAGCTTCTATCTCCATATATAACTCAAGATATGGCAGTTTTGGTGAAAGTGAAGATAAAAATCAGATTTTTGAAAAATAAAGTATAATACTATTATATAAGCACTCAAAATTATATTGTATAAAATGTAAAGTTAAAACCCACTAACTCATGAATTTTATTTATATAAATATGTTAAAGGTTAAATAAGTGGACATTTTATAAAAATGGTAACTTGTTAAGTTTTATAAGTTATAAAACTATAAATATGATTTTTACGACTTTTTCGGCTAATACCGTAAAATTAACGTTTTTGTTAAATAAAAATTAGATGGTTGGACCCGTCTAATGAAAACTTTATAAAACTTATATACTGATATATAGACATTTATAACAAGTAAAAACCGATAAAACCCGAACTTTAGGGCATACGGACATTAACGAGCTAATTAAACATATTGGACTAATAATCGGACTAAATTAGCGTTATTGGACTAATAATAACAACAAAAATGGACTAAAACACTTATAAACTTATTATTGGGCTTAACCCATTTGGGCCCAACTTGAAAGTTTAAATACTGATAATATAAGTATGGAAGGGATCAATACAAGATAAGAACTTATAATAGGCTTATTGGACCTAAAACACGTAAATAGATAAAACGGGAAAACTAGTATAAAAGTTATCGACATATAACACTAGAATGAGTAAATGAGGATATGTAAACCCACTTGATCATCATATATATATAATCATCATATGTATACATAATTTTATTTTTATAAAGTCATTGGACAAACGTCTAAGACCGATTATTATTTGTCTAGGTTTCCGTGATTGAAGCACGTACCGTACGTCCGAATTGCCGATAACCCACCTTCCCACATCAACGAGAGTTCATAGCCTCACACTCTTTTAAATGTTTTTATAAATGTTTTATAAACCCGCGAGGGAGATAACATGTTAGTATTTTCATAAATTAGGACACCATTTGTCCCGATTGTTTGTTTATTGATTTGGACCCGAATGATTGAATGACCCGATTGTATGACCCGATAAATGATTAAAGGACCCGATAGATGAAATTATATAGATTATTAAAGTTAGGTTATGTCACTAAAAGTCCCATTAGCATGAATTATGAACTACCGGGATTTGGTAGACGCTTATGCATTTAATAGTACTATTTGGGGACGATCACCCCAGTTCGCGCCTTGACGGTTGATCCCCGTCGTGCCACATTGATTGGTAAGCGAATTTATGTATGAGAAGATTTCCATAGCGTGACCTTTGTGACGACACGCTACTTTAGATGGGCAAAATTGGTATCGGGTTAGCTACCCGTTGTTGGTTTAGTAAGGTAACAATGTCATGCGGCTTATAATAATCCAAAACTAACGAAATACTACTAGACGCTCCAAATTACGATGTATTGCCTGACTAGCAATACAGGGTCATACTATTGATATTATGTTCGTGTTTTGGTTTTCATAACCATATTCATATAACGATTTTTATTTAATCTATACAACGTTGTAAAACGTATTGTATGATGTTTTTACGACATTGGCTCGTATAATGATTTTTAAGGCAAATGCCTATATTATGATTTTGATAAAGATTTGTATAAAATGATTTTGGCTATTCTATGGCCTTTTACAATGATTTGTACGAAATGATTTTTGGTAATAATTTTATACCAAAGTTATATTGATGGATTTTATTAAACTCTATGAATTCACTCGGCATTATCGTTGACCTTTTCTTTTAACATGTTTTATATCAGGTACTTGAAGGTAATTCTCAGGAAGACGACAAGAATTCATGGCCCGCACCTAAACTATATTTTCCATTCAAATACTTTGTAAAACTTTGTATGAAATATAATGACTTGGGACCGATGTAACTTTGATATTTATGAATGGAAATATTTTATTAATAAACGACGCGATTTTTATGCGTTGTCTATGATGTGAGTAATGTGCTATCCCGTAACACCAACGAGTCTTCCGCTGTATTGAGTTGTATAAATTTGGGGGTGTTACAGTTTGGTACCAGAGCTCTCGTTATAGAGAACGAAAGATTTTTAAAACCAAGGTTTTGGATAAAACTTTTCAAAATCTTTTAACTATAAACATTTTTCTAAAAATGTCTAAAAATCTTTTGACTATAACGGTGCCGAAGAATTCCCAAGTTACCGACAAGGCCAAGACTGAGAAGTGTTATTTTAATATATATATAACTTGGATTATATATATATATATATATATATATATATATATATGATGTAATTTTATTACATGATTGTTTGATGATTATTTTGATATTTATACGAGGTATTTATACGACGTAGATTGTCACAATGTACCCTAAATCCCGTAGTAAATTAATCAAAGCTATTCTCGTAGGAATTCTAGCTATCCTAGATCTAAACCAAGTTGTGGATATTTATGATCCTAACAAATGGTTGATATTCGTAGAAAGGTAGATATTAGTTGATTGTGATATTGAAAAAGAATTGGCGAGATTAAATCTGATATCGATGTCATGACGATCTTTCCTCATAGAGTAGAGTTTGACAAAACGTTATCACCTGGAAAGATGTCATCTGATTCGTTGTCATCCAATTCTTAAATTGAAATCGAAAGGGTGAATGTTGCACTTGAGGCTGTCATTGGAACCATTACCCAAAAGCCTCATGCCACTAGTACCTTTCCGAGAAGTCTAGTTGAATGATCAAGTCATTTCATACTAGGGACTCATTTGATAATTGTTGTTGTAAGGGATATAGGATTGGAATTAAGTGTTATTCATAATGAGCTTATATTGCCCTTTTAAGGCCTAAAAATAAAGACTGAAAGTATTGGAATATGAGGTAGGATATTGAATTGAGTATAAAATTGGTTAAAAACTTGAATAAAGTAAAATTTAACCTGTATGGAATATGAGATTGTTAATATAAGTCGTTAAGTTCTGTGATTGAATTATAAGGTTTTAATTGATTGTTAGTTCGTGTTAAGGGTTGTTCCTAGGCCATTGTCCACTAACGAGGATGCCCAGTGTCAAAGAAATAAATTGAAGAAATCTTCTTCTGAATTGGGACCGATGGATCTTCCGGGACAGATGGGACACCTAATGACTCTTGTAGATTAGTATTCATTGTGGTATCTTTTAAAAATAATCCCTAACTTAACTGAGATATCAGTTGGTAGGATGAGTTCTGAGAATTGTATGACATAGTGACACGTAATGTGTTGCGGTACAATTTTGACTTGTTTGTGATTAATGAAAAGACTACCTTTGATCGCTAAATTCTACACGTATCGATGTTATCTATCCTTTATTGCTTCATCCTAATGCTCGCATTAGTGATGCAACCATTGAACAAGTACTCATCTCGAATTGAGTTACGTTGTGGATTATTCTCTTTGTATTCCTGAGTACCATCGAAGTCATGAACCTCATGATTATTTGGCTAAGCTCATTTCCTATCATATTGTAGTTAGTTCTTGGTGAACAAGCTTTCATCACTCTTTTGCAGATCACACATTGTTTTTATAAAGTTAAAATGGTATCCTTTGAGAAAATTTAATTTTCAACACAATGAGGATTATTCAAAGTGAGATTTAAAAGTGATTGATATCAAAATAAAGTTGCTTATGAAACACATTGGAAAACTTAATTATTTCCATAACAAAGAAAACCTTTGTAAATATATTTTTGATTCTTATTTAAGAATTAAGCATGAAAATGTTTTTATTATAAACATGATGATAAAATTTTGACGAACTGAGTATTGCATCGTTAATCTTGAAATTTTATATAGTTGCGCGCCTACATACAATTTGGAATGGACTATGCAAGACTGATTAGTAGTCACCATAAAACTAATGAATAAACACTACATTTTCTTTGAGGATTGTGAAAGATTAAATTTTAATGAGATTTGCAAGAAGTGAAAAATAAGGACATAATGTTAGGGACACCTACATATGTGCCTGTAGCATCTATTCTTCTGAGTCGAATTTACTCATCTGTGGAAATTGTATTATTTGACAATTGACAATTCTTTCTTGTCCAATTCTCCCATAGTGAGATTCTTAGGATAAGTATTTGATTACCGAGTGTCGATACCCGACTGGATGTATTGACGTTCTTATCATTTCTTATGATTTGATTTCATTTGACTGACCTGGGTAACGATCCGAGGAGCTTTCGAATGCGTACTCAAATTATGAAAACATGGGATATATTCATATTCATTAAATGCTTTCGTCTGTATCTGATTTGAAATTCTCTCGCATAGACTATGTGTTAACCTTACTCTTCTAAGGTTAGTTGTGTCTCCAGATATCCTTGAATTTGCGAAGGATTATGAGTTATTATTAGTCTTTTGAGAGATTCACATCTTATCGACGGCAATGAAATTGGAAAGTTGATAGTGCCAGTAGAATGGATTGATTGATTATGACATGACGACATTGTCTTAATCAATGGGAACTCGAATAGAATTCCCCTAAAATGATAAGATGTTGATTATCAAAAGTGATCTAAATAATTCTTGATGGATGACCATATCCTGTATTTAGACTTAAAATTTTACCGTGAGTGGTTGTGAACTAGTTATAGATATTATAATCTAGAAGAACCTAATATGAATGTATTAAAAGATGTTTTTGTTATCTGAAACTTTAGGAAGTATTTATTGGTGAATTACCTAAACTTTCGCCATTAAGGCAAGTTGAAATTGGTATTGGTTATAGTCCTGGTGCTGCACCTGTGGATTGTGCACTGTACGTCAGCACCATTTAAATTAAAGGAAATACCGTACAACTTAGAGAGTTGTCGGAGAATGATTTTATTATACCAAGCCTGTCATCATGAAGAGCTATGGTGTTATCATTCCTTATATTTATAGATTACTGTGACTGAGTAAATTGACAATCGAAAACGATATCCATAACTCAAAATAGAAGATTTGTTTGATCATTTACAAGGTTTTAGCGTATGTTTTAAAGATTTGATCCACGACATGGTTATTATCAACTTCGCATCTGCGAAGAAGATTATGTATTCCAATCACTACATCCAGAACTTGTAATGAACATTATGAGTTTCACGTGATGTCGTTTGGATTGACTAATACACATGTAGTATTCATAAATTTGGTGAATCACGTGTGTAGGCTGTAATTTGATAAATTCATGCTTGTGATCATTAAGGACTATATGTTAGTTTATATGAATAAGAATGAGTTAATAATTATTTATAGATTGCCCTGAATTGACCGAATAATAAAAACCTGTATCTCAAATATTTAACATATGATTAAAGACTTAATCTTTTACATTATTTGACTATGTGATTAATAGATAATGGAAGCTATATTGACTTTTCAAAGATTAGAACCATTAACGCTTAGGGATTAAAAACTTAATCCTTTACATAAAATGACCATTGGATTAATAATGGTAAGATGTATGCATATAGACTCTTAAAAAATTAAGAGCCCTTTTAAGACTTTGGATTTTACTAAAAAGAAAGTGCAAATATGTTTTGACAATTGTTTTAACAAAAGGATTTTAGGGGATTATTCCCTTATACACAAACCATTTAACTAAACTTCTGTTTAGGGGTAAATGTTTGTGTATACCTCCAGATAACTTAGAAAGGATTAAGGAAAACCATTTAAACCATAACTTGAAATTTGAAACAACAGATTTTGCTTTTCAACTAAGAAAATTTTGACCAAAATATAAACAATGATTTCTCGAACATTTTCGGATCTTAATAATTATTTTAATTATTTTCGATAAATCAACAAAAATCTTGTTTATTAAATTCAAATTTATTTTGAACATTTTATATAGTTGGTTGAACTAAGAAATTTAAAATCTTTATGTTTACATTTCATAAAAATTGAAAACTTATTATTTAATTAGTTGTAATAATTATCGACGCTTTAAACGTCAGATTGAGAAAAACTGATAAAAATGATAAATGAGACGAAACTGAAACTTAGAAAATATGAAGAAAAATGAATATACATACTGACACATAATATAGAAAGAATATTTGAATGAATTGTGGACACGATAATTATATCATCATGAGAGGTGAATATAAATACTGACACATTATATAAAAAAAAAGATAAAGAAACAGTTAGGACATGTTCCTTAATAATGAAGGTGAAAAATAAATTGCCGAACGATATAAAAATAAACAATGTTTGTAAAAAGGATAATGTAGATTATAAAAGAGGTTTTACGGCTAGTGTGAACCATTAGAGTTGAGAAGCCGATAGCGTTAAATGTTTTAAAGACCACTTATGGTTGCCTAAATACGGAGATTGTGAGATACAGTTAAGTTAGAATTTGTAAGTATAAATTTTCTATTTATGGCATTTATGACTAAAAGTATCTTTGTCTGAAGTAGTTGTACTAATGGTAATTATGAAGGCAGACATTGCCTCATACATTAGTAAACGTCTAGCTATTGCAAAGGTCATCATCTAAATTTGATTCGATTTGGGTCATCATCGACAGACTGACCAAATCTGCTAATATCATTCCCGTTAATGATAAATGCAAAAGAGTTATGTAAACATAGTATGCCTGTATCGAACATCTTTATCAAGATCCTCGCTTCGCATCGAATTTCTAGAGATTTGCTCAGAAGTCATTGGGAACGAACCTTGATGAGAGTACTCTTTACCACCCCAAATCGAAGGGATGAGGAAAAGTAACGATACAAGGTAATATAAGTGCTGTTTTGTGTTTGAATGATTGACCTTTGGTAATGAATCGTATAATCGCTTTCCTTTGGAAGGATTACCATTGATAATTATCGTATTAGGATCGAGACCTAATCTTGTTAGGATCTAAATCTTAGAGCATCTGTAAGCAAGAGTTGAGACGGAGACATCCGACATACACCCATAGTGAGTTGGACATGTCTTTTAGGTTTAAGGTTTCCTATGATGGCGAACCTAACCCTACAAAATACCCGACCCGCGAGATCTGAAATGATTGTTGAAATTAGGATCTGATTATTGACAGCCGGTAGTGGGCAAGAGGTTATGTGAATATGAAATGTAGATCTTAAAGTGCCAAATGGGTAGCGAAGTTATGCCACAATTTTTAAACTTGGAAAAAAAAATTCATGATCTGACAAATCATGGGATATAAGTCCCCGTTGTATGGGACTATTGAGATGATATAAAAGATTGGTTTGAAAGGCATATAAGTTGGATCTACCCTAGGACTTCATAGACTGCGTGAATTATGTTTCGTATATCGAACTTGATGGAATATCTATCAAGGGAGAATCTGATTATTCTTAGTAGAGCTTAGATCGGCGAAAAGTTGCATTCATCAGAAACCCGTGAACATCATGGATAGAGAAAGTAAGTCAACATTTAGCCTGATCTTATTCCCGTAGTTATGTTTGATGAAACTCGCGTATTATAATGGATTACACTTATGAGAAAAGACCGAATGTGGAGGAAATACCCACATGGCTTTAACTCTATAAGAAGCGAGTAGTAAGATGATCTTTGAGGACAAAGATCCTGTTTAGGGGTAAATGCTGTGACAATCCGTCAATTTACGATTGATATTTTATTCTCAATATTTATTTAAAAACATTATTTTAATGTTATAATATGAACTCACATATTTTTGGGAAGAAATTTGGATTTACGTCTTGGAGTAGCATCGACTACGTCTAAACCGGAGGATTCAACGTTACGTGCTTACGTTTACATACACCGTCTTTGGTGACAGTCCGACATTTCAGAAAATAAATTTATCCGTGAATATTATTTTGGAGTTTTAAATTTGTGTTAGTTCATAAACTCACAAATTTACGAGAAGAGATTAGGACTTACGATTTTATTTTAACGTCCTTTACGACTAAACCGGAAACCTTAGGATTACGTATTTACGTTTTCGAACTCCGTTTTTGATGAAACAATTTTTATTAGATTCGTTTTGTCACGTTGATTCATAATTTATAGAAACGTTTTTCGTAAAACGACCCGAGGGCACGCAAATCGAGGAAACTAGAATCGAGGAGTACCCGTAAATTAGTGGGATGAGACAAGATAAATCTTGCCCCACCCCACTCAATATGGACGGCAAGTTTAAGCTAACACACCACCCTTGGTGTCATCTTTATGGACACTTGTCCATTTGCTTCACATTGAAGCTTAGTCTTCCACAAAACCACTAGCTAAAACTTTACTTCCCATTTACAACATGCAAAAACAACTCTCCTCTCTCTCTCACACTCATTTTGGCCGTCCCATATCTCACAAACAAACACCATTTGATCAAAAATCAACCATGAAATCCTATGTTATTCTTGCATATGTTGAAGCCCTTTTGAAACCCTATTGATTGGTGGTCCTTATAACATCCAAGGAGGAGTTTTTATGATGTCTTTGGGCTGATTTTCCACAAGGAGTACATGAAGCATGGTGGTCTTGAAGATGGTCATGATTATCCACAAGTTTCTCCATCAAAATCCATGCTCAAATCACAACCTACATCAACTTGGTGGTATAAAGATTGTCCTCCTCATCTTCTTTTTATTTTGACTATGTAATCATGTATTTTATTTCCTATTGTATATGTTTATGATGATTATATGATGATAAAAATGTTATGTGGGGATTTGTTGTTGATAAATATGATTAAAAAGGTGAAAAACTATAAGAAACAAGGTTAAAATCTTGATTAATTTACATGGCTGTATAAAACAGTAAAGAAACATGTTATGAACTGATAAAAGGATGAAGTAGAATTGATATACAGTAAGCTATGAGTCTTGTACACATGTGAGAGTTGTCCATGCAATGGAATCAAAGTAATGAGTGAGATATGATCAAAACAAGTTTAAGGTATAAATCTGAGTTCACTGTTTTGGACGATTTTTAGAAAATATTTAGTAGATGATTCAACAGTAGCTATAGAAGAATTAAATGTAGCACATATCATGTAGCTTATGTGATAAATATTTGAGCTTCTATCTCCATATAGAACTCAAGATATGGCAGTTTTGGTGAAAGTGAAGATAAAAATCAGATTTTTGAAAAATAAAGTATAATACTATTATATAAGCACTCAAAATTATATTGTATAAAATGTAAAGTTAAAACCCACTAACTCATGAATTTTATTATATAAATATGTTAAAGGTTAAATAAGTGGACATTTTATAAAAATGGTAACTTGTTAAGTTTTATAAGTTATAAAACTATAAACATGATTTTTACGACTTTTTCGGCTAATACCGTAAAATTAACGTTTTTGTTAAATAAAACTTAGATGGTTGGACCCGTCTAATGAAAACTTTATAAAACTTATATACTGATATATAGACATTTATAACAAGTAAAAACCGATAAAACCCGAACTTTAGGGCATACGGACATTAACGAGCTAATTAAACATATTGGACTAATAATCGGACTAAATTAACGTTATTGGACTAATAATAACAACAAAAATGGACTAAAACACTTATAAACTTATTATTGGGCTTAACCCATTTGGGCCCAACTTGAAAGTTTAAATACTGATAATATAAGTATGGAAGGGATTAATACAAGATAAGAACTTATAATAGGCTTATTGGACCTAAAACACGTAAATAGATAAAACGGGAAAACTAGTATAAAAGTTATCGACATATAACACTAGAATGAGTAAATGAGGATATGTAAACCCACTTGATCATCATATATATATAATCATCATATGTATACATAATTGTTATTTTTATAAAGTCATTGGACAAACGTCTAAGACCGATTATTATTTGTCTAGGTTTCCGTGATTGAAGCACGTACCGTACGTCCGAATTGCCGATAACCCACCTTCCCACATCAACGTGAGTTCATAGCCTCGCACTCTTTTAAATGTTTTTATAAATGTTTTATAAACCCGCGAGGGAGATAACATGTTAGTATTTTTATAAATTAGGACACCATTTGTCCCGATTGTTTGTTTATTGATTTGGACCCGAATGATTGAATGACCCGATTGTATGACCCGATAAATGATTAAAGGACCCGATAGATGAAATTATATGGATTATTAAAGTTAGGTTATGTCACTAAAAGTCCCATTAGCATGAATTGTGAACTACCGGGATTTGGTAGACGCTTATGCATTTAATAGTACTATTTGGGGACGATCACCCCAGTTCGCGCCTTGACGGTTGATCCCCGTCGTGCCACATTGATTGGTAAGCGAATTTATGTATGAGAAGATTTCCATAGCGTGACCTTTGTGACGACACGCTACTTTAGATGGGTAAAATTGGTATCGGGTTAGCTACCCGTTGTTGGTTTAGTAAGGTAACAATGTCATGCGGCTTATAATAATCCAAAACTAACGAAATACTACTAAGCGCTCCGAATTACGATGTATTGCCTGACTAGCAATACAGGGTCATACTATTGATATTATGTTCGTGTTTTGGTTTTCATAACCATATTCATATAACGATTTTTATTTAATCTATACAACGTTGTAAAACGTATTGTATGATGTTTTTACGACACTGGCTCGTATAATGATTTTTAAGGCAAATGCCTATATTATGATTTTGATAAAGATTTGTATAAAATGATTTTGGCTATTCTATGGCCTTTTACAATGATTTGTACGAAATGATTTTTGGTAATAATTTTATACCAAAGTTATATTGATGGATTTTATTAAACTCTATGAATTCACTCGGCATTATCGCTGACCTTTTCTTTTAACATGTTTTATATCAGGTACTTGAAGGTAATTCCCAGGAAGATGACAAGAATTCATGGCCCGCACCTAAACTATATTTTCCATTCAAATACTTTGTAAAACTTTGTATGAAATATAATGACTTGGGACCGATGTAACTTTGATATTTATGAATGGAAATATTTTATTAATAAACGACGCGATTTTTATGCGTTGTCTATGATGTGAGTAATGTGCTATCCCGTAACACCAACGAGTCTTCCGCTGTATTGAGTTGTATAAATTTGGGGGTGTTACAGTTTGGTACCAGAGCTCTCGTTATAGAGAACGAAAGATTTTTAAAACCAAGGTTTTGGATAAAACTTTTCAAAATCTTTTAACTATAAACATTTTTCTAAAAATGTCTAAAAATCTTTTGACTATAACGGTGCCGAAGAATTCCCGAGTTACCGACAAGGCCAAGACTGAGAAGTGTTATTTTAATATATATATAACTTGGATTATATATATATATGATGTAATTTTATTACATGATTGTTTGATGATTATTTTGATATTTATGCGAGGTATTTATACGACGTAGATTGTCACAATGTACCATAAATCCCCTAGTAAATGAATCAAAGCTATTCTCGTAGGAATTCTAGCTATCCTAGATCTAAACCAAGTTGTGGATATTTATGATCCCAACAAATGGTTGATATTCGTAGAAAGGTAGATATTAGTTGATTGTGATATTGAAAAAGAATTGGCGAGATTAAATCTGATATCGATGTCATGACGATCTTTCCTCATAGAGTAGAGTTTGACAAAACGTTATCACCTGGAAAGATGTCATCTGATTCGTTGTCATCCAATTCTTAAATTGAAATCGAAAGGGTGAATTTTGCACTTGAGGCTGTCATTGGAACCATTACCCAAAAGCCTCATGCCACTAGTACCTTTCCGAGAAGTCTAGTTGAATGATCAAGTCATTTCATACTAGGGACTCATTTGATAATTGTTGTTGTAAGGGATATAGGATTGGAATTAAGTGTTATTCATAATGAGCTTATATTTCCCTTTTAAGGCCTAAAAATAAAGATTGAAAGTATTGGAATATGAGGTAGGATATTGAATTGAGTATAAAATTGGTTAAAAACTTGAATAAAGTAAAATTTAACCTGTATGGAATATGAGATTGTTAATATAAGTCGTTAAGTTCTGTGGTTGAATTATAAGGTTTTAATTGATTGTTAGTTCGTGTTAAGGGTTGTTCCTAGGCCATTGTCTACTAACGAGGATGCCCAGTGTCCAAGAAATAAATTGAAGAAATCTTCTTCTGAATTGGGACCGATGGATCTTCCGGGACAGATGGGACACCTAATGACTCTTGTAGATTAGTATTCATTGTGGTATCTTTTAAAAATAATCCATAACTTAACTGAGATATCAGTTGGTAGGATGAGTTCTGAGAATTGTATGACATAGTGACACGTAATGTGTTGCGGTACAATTTTGACTTGTTTATGATTAATGAAAAGACTACCTTTGATCGCTAAATTCTACACGTATCGATGTTATCTATCCTTTATTGCTTCATCCTAATGCTCGCATTAGTGATGCAACCATTGAACAAGTACTCATCTCGAATTGAGTTACGTTGTGGATTATTCTCTTTGTATTCCTGAGTACCATCGAAGTCATGAACCTCATGATTATTTGGCTAAGCTCATTTCCTATCATATTGTAGTTAGTTCTTGGTGAACAAGCTTTCATCACTCTTTTGCAGATCACACATTGTTTTTATAAAGTTAAAACGGTATCCTTTGAGAAAATTTAATTTTCAACACAATGAGGATTATTCAAAGTGAGATTTAAAAGTGATTGATATCAAAATAAAGTTGCTTATGAAACACATTGGAAAACTTAATTATTTCCATAACAAAGAAAACCTTTGTAAATATATTTTTGATTCTTATTTAAGAATTAAGCATGAAAATGTTTTTATTATAAACATGATGATAAAATTTTGACGAACTGAGTATTGCATCGTTAATCTTGAAATTATATATAGTTGCGCGCCTACATACAATTTGGAATGGACTATGCAAGACTGATCAGTAGTCACCATAAAACTAATAAATAAACACTACATTTTCTTTGAGGATCGTGAAAGATTAAATTTTAATGAGATTTGCAAGAAGTGAAAAATAAGGACATAATGTTAGGGACACCTACATATATGCCTGTAGCATCTATTCTTCTGAGTCGAATTTACTCATCTGTGGAAATTGTCTTATTTGACAATTGACAATTCTTTCTTGTCCAATTCTCCCATAGTGAGATTCTTAGGATAAGTATTTGATTACCGAGTGTCGATACCCGACTGGATGTATTGACGTTCTTATCATTTCTTATGATTTGATTTCATTTGACTGACCTGGGTTACGATCCGAGGAGCTTTCGAATGCGTACTCAAATTATGAAAACATGGGATATATTCATATTCATTAAATGCTTTCGTCTGTATCTGATTTGAAATTCTCTCGCATAGACTATGTGTTAACCTTACTCTTCTAAGGTTAGTTGTGTCTCCAGATATCCTTGAATTTGCGAAGGATTATGAGTTATTATTAGTCTTTTGAGAGATTCACATCTTATCGACGACAATGAAATTGGAAAGTTGATAGTGCCAGTAGAATGGATTGATTGATTATGACATGACGACATTGTCTTAATCAATGGGAACTCGAATAGAATTCCCCTAAAATGATAAGATGTTGATTATCAAAAGTGATCTAAATAATTCTTGATGGATGACCATATCCTGTATTTAGACTTAAAATTTTATCGTGAGTGGTTGTGAACTAGTTATAGATATTATAATCTAGAAGAACCTAATATGGATGTATTAAAAGATGTTTTTGTTATCTGAAACTTTAGGAAGTATTTATTGGTGAATTACCTAAACTTTCGCCATTAAGGCAAGTTGAAATTGGTATTGGTTATAGTCCCGGTGCTGCACCTGTGGCTTGTGCACTGTACGTCAGCATCATTTAAATTAAAGGAATTACCGTACAACTGAGAGAGTTGTCGGAGAATGATTTTATTATACCAAGCCTGTCATCATGAAGAGCTATGGTGTTATCATTCCTTATATTTATAGATTACTGTGACTGAGTAAATTGACAATCGAAAACGATATCCATAACTCGAAATGGAAGATTTGTTCGATCATTTACAAGGTTTTAGCGTATGTTTTAAAGATTTGATCCACGACATGGTTATTATCAACTTCGCATCTGCGAAGAAGATTATGTATTCCAATCACTACATCCAGAACTTGTAATGAACATTATGAGTTTCACGTGATGTCGTTTGGATTGACTAATACACATGTAGTATTCATAAATTTGGTGAATCACGTGTGTAGGCTGTAATTTGATAAATTCATGCTTGTGATCATTAAGGACTATATGTTTGTTTATATGAATAAGAATGAGTTAATAATTATTTATAGATTGCCCTGAATTGACCGAATAATATTAACCTGTATCTCAAATATTTAACATATGATTAAAGACTTAATCTTTTACATTATTTGACTATGTGATTAATAGATAATGGAAGCTATATTGACTTTTCAAAGATTAGAACCATTAACGCTTAGGGATTAAAAACTTAATCCTTTACATAAAATGACCGTTGGATTAATAATGGTAAGATGTATGCATATAGACTCTTAAAAAATTAAGAGCCCTTTTAAGACTTTGGATTTTACTAAAAAGAAAGTGCAAATATGTTTTGACAATTGTTTTAACAAAAGGATTTTAGGGGATTATTCCCTTATACACAAACCATTTAACTAAACTTCTGTTTAGGGGTAAATGTTTGTGTATACCTCCAGATAACTTAGAAAGGATTAAGGAAAACCATTTAAACCATAACTTGAAATTTGAAACAACAGATTTTGCTTCTCAACTAAGAAAATTTTGACCAAAATATAAACAATGATTTCTCGAACATTTTCGGATCTTAATAATTATTTTAATTATTTTCGATAAATCAACAAAAATCTTGTTAATTAAATTCAAATTTATTTTGAACATTTTATATAGTTGGTCGAACTAAGAAATTTAAAATCTTTATGTTTACATTTCATAAAAATTGAAAATTTATTATTTAATTAGTTGTAATAATTATCGACGCTTTAAACGTCAGATTGAGAAAAACTGATAAAAATGATAGATGAGACGAAACTGAAACTTAGAAAATATGAAGAAAAATGAATATACATACTGACACATAATATAGAAAGAATATTTGAATGAATTGTGGACACGATAATTATATCATCATAAGAGGTGAATATAAATACTGACACATTATATAAAAAAAAGATAAAGAACCAGTTAGGACATGTTCCTTAATAATGAAGGTGAAAAATAAATTGCCGAACGATATAAAAATAAACAATGTTTTTAAAAAGGATAATGTAGATTATAAAAGAGGTTTTACGGCTAGTGTGAACCATTAGAGTTGAGAAGCCGATAGCGTTAAATATTTTAAAGACCACTTATGGTTGCCTAAATACGGAGATTGTGAGATACAGTTAAGTTGGAATTTGTAAGTATAAATTTTCTATTTATGTCATTTATGACTAAAAGTATCTTTGTCTGAAGTAGTTGTACTAATGGCAATTATGAAGGCAGACATCGCCTCATACATTAGTAAACGTCTAGCTATTGCAAAGGTCATCATCTAAATTTGATTCGATTTGGGTCATCATCGACAGACTGACCAAATATGCTAATATCATTCCCGTTAATGATAAATGCAAAAGAGTTATGTAAACATAGTATGCCTGTATCGAACATTTTTATCAAGATCCTCGCTTCGCATCGAATTTCTAGAGATTTTCTCAGAAGTCATTGGGAACGAACCTTGATGAGAGTACTCTTTACCACCCCAAATCGAAGGGATGAGGAAAAGTAACGATACAAGGTAATATAAGTGCTGTTTTGTGTTTGAATGATTGACCTTTGGTAATGAATCGTATAATCGCTTTCCTTTGGAAGGATTACCATTGATAATTATCGTATTAGGATCGAGACCTAATCTTGTTAGGATCTAAATCTTAGAGCATCTGTAAGCAAGAGTTGAGACGGAGACATCCGACATACACCCATAGTGAGTTGGACATGTCTTTTAGGTTTAAGGTTTCCTATGATGGCGAACCTAACCCTACAAAATACCCGACCCGCGAGATCTGAAATGATTGTTGAAATTAGGATCTGATTATTGACAGCCGGTAGTGGGCAAGAGGTTATGTGAATATGAAATGTAGATCTTGAAGTGCCAAATGGGTAGCGAAGTTATGCCACAATTTTTAAACTTGGAAAAAAAAAATTCATGATGTGACAAATCATGGGATATAAGTCCCCGTTGTATGGGACCATTGAGATGATATAAAAGATTGGTTTGAAAGGCATATAAGTTGGATCTACCCTAGGACTTCAAAGACTGCGTGAATTATGTTTCGTATATCGAACTTGATGGAATATCTATCAAGGGAGAATCTGATTGTTCTTAGTAGAGCTTAGATCGGCGAAAAGTTGCATTCATCAGAAACCCGTGAACATCATGGATAGAGAAAGTAAGTCAACATTTAGCCTGATCTTATTCCCGTAGTTATGTTTGATGAAACTCGCGTATTATAATGGATTACACTTGTGAGAAAAGACCGAATGTGGAGGAAATACCCACATGGCTTTAACTCTATAAGAAGCGAGTAGTAAGATGATCTTTGAGGACAAAGATCCTGTTTAGGGGTAAATGCAGTGACAATCCGTCAATTTACGATTGATATTTTATTCTCAATATTTATTTAAAAACATTATTTTAATGTTATAATATGAACTCACATATTTTTGGGAAGAAATTTGGATTTACGTCTTGGAGTAGCATCGACTACGTCTAAACCGGAGGATTCAACGTTACGTGCTTACGTTTACATACACCGTCTTTGGTGACAGTCCGACATTTCAGAAAATAAATTTATCCGTGAATATTATTTTGGAGTTTTAAATTTGTGTTAGTTCATAAACTCACAAATTTACGAGAAGAGATTAGGACTTACGATTTTATTTTAACGTCCTTTACGACTAAACCGGAAACCTTAGGATTACGTATTTACGTTTTTGAACTCCGTTTTTGATGAAACAATTTTTATTAGATTCGTTTTGTGACGTTGATTCATAATTTATAAAAACGTTTTTCGTAAAACGACCCGAGGGCATGCAAATCGAGGAAACTAGAATCGAGGAGTACCCGTAAATTAGTGGGATGAGACAAGATAAATCTTGCCCCACCCCACTCAATATGGACGGAAAGTTTAAGCTAACACACCACCCTTTGTGTCATCTTTATGGACACTTGTCCATTTGCTTCACATTGAAGCTTAGTCTTCCACAAAACCACTAGCTAAAACTTTACTTCTCATTTACAACATGCAAAAACAACTCTCCTCTCTCTCTCACACTCATTTTGGCAGTCCCATATCTCACAAACAAACACCATTTGATCAAAAATCAACCATGAAATCCTATGTTATTCTTGCATATGTTGAAGCCCTTTTGAAACCCTATTGATTGGTGGTCCTTATAACATCCAAGGAGGAGTTTTTATAATGTCTTTGGGCTGATTTTCCACAAGGAGTACATGAAGCATGGTGGTCTTGAAGATGGTCATGATTATCCACAAGTTTCTCCATCAAAATCCATGCTCAAATCACAACCTACATCAACTTGGTGGTATAAAGATTGTCCTCCTCATCTTCTTGTTATTTTGACTATGTAATTATGTATTTTATTTCCTATTGTATATGTTTATGATGATTATATGATGATAAAAATGTTATGTGGGGATTTGTTGTTGATAAATATGATTAAAAAGGTGAAAAACTATAAGAAACAAGGTTAAAATCTTGATTAATTTACATGG
Organism: Glebionis coronaria; assembly: GCA_025667525.1. NCBI lineage: Eukaryota > Viridiplantae > Streptophyta > Magnoliopsida > Asterales > Asteraceae > Glebionis > Glebionis coronaria. The sequence goes on from CM046881.1 coordinate 437,577,939, forward strand.
CTGTATAAAACAGTAAAGAAACATGTTATGAACTGATAAAAGGATGAAGTAGAATTGATATACAGTAAGCTATGAGTATTGTACACATGTGAGAGTTGGCCATGCAATGGAATCAAAGTAATGAGTGAGATATGATCAAAACAAGTTTAAGGTATAAATCTGAGTTCACTGTTTTGGACGATTTTTAGAAAATATTTAAAAGATGATTCAACAGTAGCTATAGAAGAGTTAAATGTAGCACATATCATGTAGTTTATGTGATAAAAATTTGAGCTTCTATCTCCATATATAACTCAAGATATGGCAGTTTTGGTGAAAGTGAAGATAAAAATCAGATTTTTGAAAAATAAAGTATAATACTATTATATAAGCACTCAAAATTATATTGTATAAAATGTAAAGTTAAAACCCACTAACTCATGAATTTTATTTATATAAATATGTTAAAGGTTAAATAAGTGGACATTTTATAAAAATGGTAACTTGTTAAGTTTTATAAGTTATAAAACTATAAACATGATTTTTACGACTTTTTCGGCTAATACCGTAAAATTAACGTTTTTGTTAAATAAAACTTAGATGGTTGGACCCGTCTAATGAAAACTTTATAAAACTTATATACTGATATATAGACATGTATAACAAGTAAAAACCGATAAAACCCGAACTTTAGGGCATACGGACATTAACGAGCTAATTAAACATATTGGACTAATAATCGGACTAAATTAACGTTATTGGACTAATAATAACAACAAAAATGGACTAAAACACTTATAAACTTATTATTGGGCTTAACCCATTTGGGCCCAACTTGAAAGTTTAAATACTGATAATATAAGTATGGAAGGGATTAATACAAGATAAGAACTTATAATAGGCTTATTGGACCTAAAACACGTAAATAGATAAAACGAGAAAACTAGTATAAAAGTTATCGACATATAACACTAGAATGAGTAAATGAGGATATGTAAACCCACTTGATCATCATATATATATAATCATCATATGTATACATAATTGTTATTTTTATAAAGTCACTGGACAAACGTCTAAGACCGATTATTATTTGTCTAGGTTTCCGTGATTGAAGCACGTATCGTACGTCCGAATTGCCGATAACCCACCTTCCCACATCAACGTGAGTTCATAGCCTCGCACTATTTTAAATGTTTTTATAAATGTTTTATAAACCCGCTAGGGAGATAACATGTTAGTATTTTTATAAATTAGGACACCATTTGTCCCGATTGTTTGTTTATTGATTTGGACCCGAATGATTGAATGACCCGATTGTATGACCCGATAAATGATTAAAGGACCCGATAGATGAAATTATATGGTTTATTAAAGTTAGGTTATGTGACTAAAAGTCCCATTAGCATGAATTGTGAACTACCGGGATTTGGTAGACGCTTATGCATTTAATAGTACTATTTGGGGACGATCACCCCAGTTCGCGCCTTGACGGTTGATCCCCGTCGTGCCACATTGATTGGTAAGCGAATTTATGTATGAGAAGATTTCCATAGCGTGACCTTTGTGACGACACGCTACTTTAGATGGGCAAAATTGATATCGGGTTAGCTACCCGTTGTTGGTTTAGTAAGGTAACAATGCCATGCGGCTTATAATAATCCAAAACTAACGAAATACTACTAGACGCTCCGAATTACGATGTATTACCTGACTAGCAATACAGGGTCATACTATTGATATTATGTTCGTGTTTTGGTTTTCATAACCATATTCATATAACGATTTTTATTTAATCTATACAACGTTGTAAAACGTATTGTATGATGTTTTTACGACATTGGCTCGTATAATGATTTTTAAGGCAAATGCCTATATTATGATTTTGATAAAGATTTGTATAAAATGATTTTGGCTATTCTATGGCCTTTTACAATGATTTGTACGAAATGATTTTTGGTAATTATTTTATACCAAAGTTATATTGATGGAATTTATTAAACTCTATGAATTCACTCGGCGTTATCGCTGACCTTTTCTTTTAACATGTTTTATATCAGGTACTTGAAGGTAATTCTCGGGAAGACGACAAGAATTCATGGCCCGCACCTAAACTATATTTTCCATTCAAATACTTTGTAAAACTTTGTATGAAATATAATGACTTGGGACCGATGTAACTTTGATATTTATGAATGGAAATATTTTATTAATAAACGACGCGATTTTTATGCGTTGTCTATGATGTGAGTAATGTGCTATCCCGTAACTCCAACGAGTCTTCCGCTGTATTGAGTTGTATAAATTTGGGGGTGTTACAACCTCTCCCAGTGATCCCTAGCAGGACCATCCTTAGTGTCTTTAACACAAGTACAAGTTATAAAACCAAGTTTATTTCTAGTTTGTAAAGCCAGTTTAATAGCAGCCCCCAAACCTTATAGTTGTAAAACCCGCATTAAAATACCATGAACAGTACACTTGAACAGTGAATATACAAAAATACGATAAAATTAAAATTTTCCATTTATAATATAATTCACGTGTCACGGTATTTAATAACATGTAGTTACGTATATATTATAAATGTGTTAAGTACACGACATATAAAATCACGATAATCAAACATGAACGATCACGTAAATAATTGAACTCGGGAAAACTGCGGGTTTCCCCTTGGGATTCCTTTAGGTCGCGGCTACACAAGAGAAAAGGAAGGGATGGGCTTTGGCCCATGACCCAACTTAAAATCCTAATAAGTGAAAACACAGGAAACATTAAACATAAAAATTAGGTTATAGGAAAAAATCTCCTCTTGCCTCCTTTTTGCTCTTGCCGCCGGCCACCACAAACCACAAGGACAAATCGGACGAATTTTGGTCTTGGATTTTTAGGGGTACGTGTTCGTGATCGCAAACCTTTTCATTCCACGCTAACGGTATAATCAAAAACCTTTTTTTCTTTTAATTCTTTTATTTGATTCATGATATAATCATAAAAACAAACAAAAAAATCATGTTAGATAATTAAAATCTTGGAATTAAAGGTGTTTGGTTTGGTTTTGGGTTAGCCGAGACCTAACCGAGACCTCCCCAAGGTCTCGGCTTGTTTGATCCGACGCCACCGAGACCCACAAGGGGCTCGGTTTGGTTTGTTTGTTCGGACGCAGCACCAAGGGACCCCGACCAAGGGTCGGGGTATGTTTAGGTGTGGTTTTGGTTTCGACCGAGAGCCAACCGAGACCTATTGGGTCTCGGTGGGGCTGGGTTTTTTTTGCTAACGTTGGGAACCGAGTAACAAGCAGGGGAAACCGAGTTGAACCGGTGTGAACCGATGGCCAACCCGTGTGAACCGTGGCTCGGCAGTGGGTACCGAATGCCACCAGTGGCAACCGGCTAGCCGGCCTAGCCACTGGTGGGGCTGTTATGTTTCGGCTTATGTGTGAACCGGGCTTCGGGCTCGGGTGAAATTTTAAACACGGGTTCGGGTTCAGGATGGTTATTAAAATCAGAAAAAAATATGTTTAATTAAATTAATTACTAGACTCTTTAATTTAATTAAATTCATGACTTAGGTTAAACATTAAAATTAATATTTAATGTAAAACTTAAAGTATTTTACTTAGCTTAATTTAATTAAAACATGTATTTTAATTAAATTCTTATAACGTATGGTTTAATTAATTAACCAGTTATTTAATTAAATGAGCCATAATCGTTACTTGTATTATACTAAATGAACTTTACTTATTATTAATAATCCAAATTATTTCCAATTATGGAAACTTGCTATTTTTGGAAACTTTCTATTTTTGGAAACTTACTATTTATGGAAACATGCTACTTTTAGAAAGTTACTTAGTATTACAATACAAGTATTATAATACACTAATACATGAATAATACACATCAGAACATCAGTATAACTACAGATAATAGAGTAACACACTAAAACATGACAGAATACGTATAACAAGCTAATAACACACATAACCAATAAAACACATGTAATTCAGACAACTCATACACGTTCCCATTCTTATGTAGTATTATCCGTCAAGGCGGAGTAGTTCTTCAGCGTTTTCGTTAGCTTCTACTGGACATAAGGTACGAATTTCCCGTCCTTCAGTAATGACAATCTTTTCCTTCATTAGGATCTCCCGTATGCAGCCAACTGTTTTCCCCAGTAGTTACAGATTAAATGCTTATGTTTTATTAGTTGCCTTAGCCATATACATGCATGACCAGTTTCACCTAGTTATAGAGGTACCATAACCATAACACTAGAGGTACTAGTGTTATGACTTCACCATGGCGGAGTGATAGCTTATGGCATCCCTTTTTCAGTTATTTGGCCATTATATTTATTATGTTATCATGTGGGGCGTACGGGTGCATCCTAGTTACATGTTTCAGTCAGGATTTCATGGTGAATGTGGTGTGTGCCTTGCATCATTCACAAGGAGCTGATCCCTCCTACTCATTACCAATTAATTAGAGGCATCCCTTCTAATTTGCATGACGAGGTCACCCTCCAAGTATTCATGCACGTTGTTGACCTCATGACACATATTGGCTTTTGGTATATTAAACTAATATAGATTTTCATAAGAAACATAAGCTATATTTTCAGAATATAAAACTAGATTATAAACATGTTCCAGGTTTTCAAGCACTTACTGCTTTTCATGCTTTACATTTCTTTCCTATATTATGCCATTCATGTTATGTTATATATCTGTGCATTAAGCGTATTGCTCAGTCGTTACTTTCTTTCCATGTCCTAAAACGGCAGGTACTTAAGGTTAGACTGGAGCATTTGGAGGACACAAATAGGATGGGAGCTACCTTAGAATTCTTCTCCTCATGCCTTCATATGTTTATGCCTTTTTAGTCTCCCTTAGTTCATTTATTTTATTTATGTTTTTGGCTTATGTTTAGGAACCGATGTTCGTTTCCAGTTATCCCTTTGGTCATGTATGTTTATGACATATTACCTTGCATGCTTTGATGACACGCCATAATTATCATGTGATATTCCATTTATCAAAATGGGGAGTTACAATTATGGTATCAGAGCCAAGGTTTCGACCTGTAGGCTCTAAAACTTGACATGTGACTAATGGTTAGTCACCAGGCTCTTCTCAAGCCGACGTCTGATAACTCCACGTATTGATATTCTCCGCACCAAGCTGACGTCTGATTTTCCACGTATCGATGTTTTCAAAATCTCGTTGTTTTAACCATGATGTTTACCTCGAAATTGTTTTATTAATATGGATTGAACAACCGTCATCCATACTTGGTTACATGTCATTGCTTTTATGCATGGTATTTTCTTGTAAATTTTGATCAGTATGGACTGAACCACGATAGTCCATACTTAGTCATACGTTGCTATTAGGGTTAGACGGTTGGTTTTCATGCATTAATTTCATTTTCATTTCATATATTCCTTTCATGCATTCATTTCATTGTCGCAGGGATTATGACTAAGTAATGGTTGGTACATGAGTGGACCTATTTAGCCGCATGTGCTTTTATCGAAACTTTTAACTTTGGGACCGACCCAATGGCGTCCCCCTCTATGTCTTTTATTTTTGTGGACCGACCATAGGTGTTCACCCTCGCTCATATAAAGGTTTTATAAACTACACCATGCATTTTAAACTGTTTCATGCATTATAAACTGTTTCATTGCTTATTACATTGTCCATGCATTTTATGCTCACCTTATATTATTTCAGACTTATAATTTATGTTGCATTGTGAAACGACTCATAGTCGTCCACATTATTAACTTTCAAATTTTATTTCATTTTAGTCATAACTTCTTAAGTTTCCTCATTAGTTACTATGTCTCTTTATGTAAAGTATGTTTTCATGCTATCATGGTTAACTTCGTTTTCATGTTGATTATGTTTTATACTCCTTCATCTTAAGTTGTTCCTTGATTCTTCATGATTGAATTCGTTTTCATGATGATTATGTATTATGTTTCTTATGTGGATTATGCTTTCATGCAAGACATTGATGGATGTCATTTAATCCTGCTTTCACAATAGTCATGGTTGGTTTTCACTAATCATGCTTTCATGCAAATCATCATTGAATTTCGTTTAACCACACTTTTAGTGTTTCTCTATGCAACTAGAATGATGTCTATGATGAAATTGCTAGGCTATCATGATGCTTATTCCAGTTCGATTTTCTCACCGTTGAACCAAATAGTTTCCTTTAAAAATCATGTCAGATGATCGACCCGTACCGATCATTTTAGTGCATTTCAGGTGTAGTCCATGCACCATATTCCACGAGTACTCCATGTACCGTATTCCATGGGTATTACTCGTACTGTAATCCATGTGTATTTCACTTACAATACTTCACGAGTATTCGCTTGTCGATTCTAAATCATCTCAGGCGTATTCCACTTGTTGATATTCTACAATATTGCTGATGCCGCTCATAGCTTGGAGATGTTACTAAAGGTCGATGTTGCTGATTTTTTTAGAGACACTTAGAGATGTTGATGCTGTTCACAACCTGGAGATCTTACAAGACGAAGACAGAGGCGTTAAATCAAAGCGATCGGACAAGAAGATGCTTCACCACCAGGAGATTTCCATCAAAATCAATGTCGCTAATTCTTAGTTACATGTCACACATCATTCAGTTGTATTTTCAGTCATATGAGTGAGAACCGGTACCAGCCGACCACTCAGCTGAATGGTTACATGAATCACAGTCATGAAAATGACCGTCATGGAACTAACAAACAAGACGATAGTAACCACTACTTTGACAGTAAATATCCTAGCAATCGCAACAGAAGCTCCGGCCACGGACGCGATCAGAAACACAAAGGGTCAGCAGTCCAACCGATCCGCCAATTCTGACATGACAACCTAAGATTTGTAGTTTTATTTGTTTCACACCTCGAGACACTTGTCAAGACATCAGTCAAGACACATGTCTCACGTATATTTTTTTCCAAGACACGAGTCAAGACAAATGACTCACGTCCATTTTTGGAACATCCCTAAGAAATTCAGGGTACCCTCCAAGGGGTATATCCATTTTGTGGTGTCATGTATTAATCAGGCCACAAGAATTTTGGTACCATCACCGGTGTATTATACGCGTTTAGACACGCAGGACTCGTTTTGTGTGAGACAGGCAAAACACATCCAGTGAGAACTGTCACGTTTGCTTCATGACATGTTCATTTCTTGATTTCATATTTCATATATCCGTGACCGTCAGTACGCCATTCGTATCACACATGTATACAAAGGTTTTTCCTTCAGTCTAATGATAAGATCCAATCTGCTAACGTACTTACCTCGGACTGATGCGAGTTGAATATGATTTTATTTATGGACTAAGAACATCAGCCCATGCTACGGTTAGTCACCATTCATATCAAAGTATGTACAACGATGTTCAGGCTACTGAATACATTCAACATGATTTTTCCATCAGGAAAATCTGTACAAATAATTATGCTTTACAAGCACGTGGTTGTGGTTCCATGGATGCGAAGATTTCCTAGCCATCATTTATGACACGATTTCCAAAGTTCCTTTTATTCATAACCAGCCGATTATTCGAGAATCTTCCCATATAAATTCAAGAAGAACCTTCAAGGAGGAGGAGGGTAACATGAGATTATGTGTCGACCACCGTCGATGTGAACAAATCACCATTCATGACCGTTATTTCCCTCCATGTATTGACAACGTATACGATCGACTACAGGGTGCTAAGTAATTCTCCAAGAACAATTTACAATCATGATGAGAACAGTGACAAGTAAAAGAGCAGGACATTTCCATGACTGCTTTCGCACATGACTTGGTCATGCTAAATCCATGATGTTGTTTTAGTCTCATAAATGCTCTAGCAACATTATGGACTTAATAGAATTGAGTTTCCATGAACTCGTAAACAAATTCATCAGTTCTTCCATCGAGGACAATCCGATTTTCTATAAGTCTAGAGAAGGGTATGAAGACCATAGTCGCACTATGTTGCCGATTTTATGACCGTAGAAATTTCACCCGAAATTTCTATAAGAATCCGGTTGATTATAGTGACACGCTGAATCACATTGATTCGCACGGTTAATCTTACCATGACTCGGCGTATGCGTGAAAGAGATAATCCTAAACTAAGTTATGCGTTCCAAGAAATCCCACGCTAAGAGTAGTCTAATTGTAGAGACTCATAGTTTTCCAAATTTCTAGGTATCCAGTTTCTATGAACCAAGATGCAGTTAAGTTCATATCTAAGTATCTGTCATACGGCAGGCTAAGATAGAACACCAACAGACTAAAGGACAGGATCTCCATGGGTTCTGTTCTTGGACCATCGCACGCAGATGAAACATGATGCTATCTAGTTTTTTTCAACCGTTTGTCCAAGTCTGCAAAATCCTTCCATTCGTATGGATTTCACAGCTATCAAATTTCCAGACATTCCCCATCAAGTGAGCGTACGATCAATGGACACTCTTTTCAGCTATCAGCTCAGAGGAAGACTCGCGTACGCATTCATTCAACATTTTGTTCACGTCATTGTTAAATTTTACGTGTTGTTTTCGCATTTACGTTCATGATAGTATCCACGTTCATGACCGTATTCTAGCTTACGATTTTAATTTTTACTTTCATGCTTGGAAGTTTGCAGAAAGCTTGGGAGACCAGACTCGAGCTTGATAAACTCGTCAACTTCAAGTTGACGCTTCACGTCTCATTTCATGTATTACCTCATACCGTTGGCATTAGCGCCTTAGCTATCTCATGTCCATGATATGTTTCACATGTCATGTTCATTCCACGTTCCTTATATCACGACCACGATAGGTGGCACGCATTACATCCACCATATGATACAGTTACCATATCTCCATGTATCACGTTAACAATTGCTCACGTATCACGTTCACAATTGCTCACGTATCACGTTCACAATTTTTCACGTACTACATTTCAGTATGTCTCGTACATCATTACTAAGACGTTTCTTATGTCATTTATTCCATATTATTTCACATTGTAACATTTTGTTGTTTTTACACGTTATTTCGTAGCCATTCGATCAAATTCATGAGGATCCATCTCACGTTGGTGAACCAGAAAATTTCTGTACCATCAAGATAGATTCATGAAGACTAAGGTTTACTAGTTTTCGTCAGGACCTGTTAGAGGATCGTTCCGAGCGGGAAGCCACTTGGAAACGGAGGAGTCCATCTGGATCCTTATCCTCTTTTCTACCCATGAGTGAGATATATCCTTCTCAATTACATCACGTTCCATGTCCTTTTTAGTCATGTCACGCTCCATGTCTTTTCCAGTCATGTCACGTCCTTTACAGTTTCTTGTATCTCTAATTAGAGGACAAACGGTGCTTTTTGAGGGGAAGAATGGTAGAATACGCAACATTATACGACCCTAATTCGAGGACGAATTGTTATTTTAGAGGGGAAGAGTTGTAAAACCCGCATTAAAATACCATGTACAGTACACATGAACAGTGAACATACGAAAATACGATAAAATTTAAACTTTCCATTTATAATATGATTCCCGTGTCACGGTATTTAATAACATGTAGTAACATATATACTATAAATGTGTTAAGTACATGACATATAAAATCACGATAACCAAACATGAACGATCACGTAAATAATTGAGTTCGGAAAAACTACGGGTTTCCCCGTGGGCTTCCTTTAGGCCGCGGCTACACAGGAGAAAAAGGAAGGGATGAGCTTTGGCCCATGACCCAACTTAAAATCCTAATAAGTGAAAACACAGGAAACATTAAACATAAAAATTAGGTTACTGGAAAAAGTCTCCTCTTGCCTCCTTTTTGCTTTTGCCGCTGGCCACCACAAACCACAAGGACAAACCGGACGAATTTTGGTCTTTGATTTTTAGGGGTATGTGTTCGTGATCGCAAACCTTTTCATTCCATGCTAACGGTATAATCAAAAACCCTATTTTCTTTTAATTCTTTTATTTGATTCATGATATAATCATAAAAACAAACAAAGAAATCATGTTAGATAATTAAAATCTTGGAATTAAGGGTGTTTGGTTCGGTTTTAGGTTAGCCGAGACACAACCGAGACCTCCCGAAGGTCTCGGCTTGTTTGATCCGACGCCACCGAGACCCGCAAGGGGCTAAGTTTGGTTTGTTTGTTCGGACGCAGCACAAAGGGGACCTCGACCAAGGGTCAGGGTATGCTTAGGTGTGGTTTTGGTTTCGACCGAGAGCCAACCGAGACCTATAGGGTCTCGGTGGGGCTGTTTTTTTTTGCTAACAGTGGGAACCAAGTATCAAGCAGGGGGAAACCGGGTTGAATCGGTGTGAACCGGTGGCCAACCGGTGTGAACCATGGCTCGGCAGTAGGTACCGAATGCCACCAGTGGCAACCGACTATCTGGTCTAGCCACTGGTGGGGCTGTTATGTTTCGGCTTATATGTGAATCGGGCTTCGGGCTCGGGTTAAATTTTAAAACACGGGTTCGGGTTCGGGATGGTTATTAAAATCAGAAAAAAATATGTTTAATTAAATTAATTATTCGACTCTTTATTTTAACTAAATTAATGACTTTGGTTAAATATTAAAATTAATATTTCATGTATAACCTAAAGTATTTTACTTAGTTTAATTTAATTAAAACATGTATTTTAATTAAATTCTTATAACGTATAGTTTATTTAATTAACCAGTTATTTAATGAAATTAGCTATAACCATGACTTGTATTATACTAAATGAACTTTACTTATTATTAATAATCCAACTTATTTTTAATTATGGAAACCTACTATTTTTGGAAACTTTCTATTTTTGGAAACCTGCTATTTTTAGAAAGTTACTTAGTATTACGATACAAGTATTACAATACAAGTATTATAATACACTAACACATGAATAATACACATCAGAACATCAGTATAACTACAGATAATACAGTAACACACTAAAACATGACATAATACGTATAATAAGCTAATAACACAAATAACCAGTAAAACACTTGTAATTCAGACAACTCATACACGTTCCCATTCTTGTATAGTATTATCCGTCAAGGCGAATTAGTTCTTCAGCGTTTTCGTTAGCTTCTACTAAACATAAGGTACGGATTTCCCGTCCTTCAGTAAGGACAATCTTTTCCTTCATCAGGATCTCCCGTATGCAGCCAACTGTTTTCCCTAGTAGTTACAGATTAAATGCTTATGTTTTATTAGTTGCCTTAGCCATATACATGCATGACCAGTTTCACCTAGTTATGGAGGTACCATAACAATAACACTAGAGGCACTAGTGTTATGACTTCACCACGGCGGAGTGATAGCTCGTGCGTCCCTTTTCAGTTATTTTACCATTATATTTATGATTTTATCATGTGGGCCGTATGGGTGCATCCTAGTTACATGTTTCAGTCAGGATTTCATGGTAAATGTGATGTGTGCCTTGCATCCTTCACAAGGAGCTGATCCCTCCTACTCATTACCAATTAATTAGAGGCATCCCATCTAATTTGTATGACGAGGTCACCCCTCCAAGTATTCATGCACGTTGTTGACCTCATGACCTATATTGGCTTTTGGTATATTAAACTAATACAGATTTTCATAAGAAACATAAGCTATGTTTTTAGAATATAAAACTAGATTATAAACATGTTGTAGGTTTTCCAGGACTTATTCATTTCTGCTACTTTTCATGCTTTACATTTCTTTCCTATATTTTGCCATTCATGCTATGTTTTATATCCGTGCATTGAGCATCTTGCCCAGCCGTTACTTTCTTTCCATGTCCCAAAACGGCAGGTACCTAAGGTTAGACTAGAGCATTTGGAGGACACGCATAGGATGGGAGCTACCTTAGACTTCTTCTCCCCATGCCTTCATATATTTATGCATGTTTAGTCTCCCTTAGTTCATTTATTTTATTTATGTTTTGGGCTTATGTTTGGGAACCGATGTTTGATTCCGGTTATCCCTTTGGTCATGTATGTTTATGACATATTACCTTGCATGATTTGATGACACGCCATAATTATCCTGTGATATTCCATATATCAAAATGGGGTGTTACAATAGTTCTCAGTCCCTTCAAGTTTGAAGGAAATTAACTGAGGACCCAATGTCTTAAGGGTGAATATAAAGTGGGTCATAGACATCAAACTTAACAATCACAATTTTAGTTTTAGAAGCATCACCCTTGGGTGTATCACCAGCCAAATTAACAACAAGAAAACTACACTAGAAAACACAGAGGACACAAACACAAGTCGAAAAATAGTTCTCAGGCTTCGTAACCACTCAAAAGGTGGCAGGTCAAGAACTGTAACTTGTATTTGGCTGAAAAAACCAGATACAATCAATAAGAACCAACAATAACCAAGCAAGAAACAAGAACAGTCCCTTGTAACTCCTCTACAAACAACTACTACAAAACCTCTGAACAATCAACACCAGCAACTACCTAATCCCTTCGACACTTAATCACCCACTAAACAAACACTAGAACAACCTAAAAAGAGAGAGAGAGAGAGAGAGAGAGAGAGAGAGAGAGAGAGAGAGAGAGAGAGAGAGAGAGAGAGAGAGAGAGAGAGAGAGAGAGAGAGAGAGAGAGAGAGAGTGGTGCTACGAAGCACGCGCAACAAACCAAGCAAGAACAATGAATCAAGATAATCCAAAGAACCCAACCAATAGATCAAGAAGATCTATAACAATTAGAGCAGCGGAAACACATACCTGCGCGTTAACAAAAAATACAATAACAATATATTCAAAACATACCAATCTGAAGAAACCCTAATTTCTAAATTTAGGGTTTCTTCAAGATTTCTATAATTAATACTAATTAAACCATAGAAAACCAAGAACAAAGTATCAAAGATACTCAAGAACCAAAAACCCCCAATTTTACCAAACCATATGTTTTGAAAAAAATCCAATTAAACTTGCAATTGGTCGAATTAAAACATGTAGAAACTAGAAGGGGGGGGGGTGAATAGTTTCTAGTTCATTTTTCAAAACATTTCGTTTATTCCACTGGCCGCGGTTCCTTAAATATCACCGCGGTTTCTTATCAATAAAGAACCGCGGGTTCAATAAAGAACTGCCTACAGTGGATGCCAAATATTGATACGTTGTAAACCTTGACAATTGTTTGTATCAAGTTCTCGATTAAGCTTGACTAGATATGAGATATGTTTGTAATAAATAATAACTATAAGTAAGGAAACACACAAACACATCAAATCAAGTGTACATCAAGCAATAGTCTAAACACTAAGCACACACGTACTAAGCCTTAGCTTTTCCGGAACTAAGATGTTTAGACTAAAGGATGCACACTTGAACATAATCTAAACACGAATCACACACGTACTAAGCCTTAGCTTTTCCGCAACTTAGATGTTTAGATTATTAGATGCACACAACACACAACATATAAATACATCTATAGTAGTAAAGACATAATGTAAAGGAAAGTACTGACATGATGATTTATAGTGGTTCGGTCACGAAGCTCCTCTTCGCCCTACTACACTCCTCGAGTACACCTTACTCGAGAGTTACTTCACTAGTTAACAAAACTCCTTTCAAGGCGGAGAAAACCATACACGTCGCTTACAAAATTTCCGACACTAAGCTAGATGTCGAGTCCTAATCTTAGGTAGTACCAATCTACACAACGTTGCCCACTTCACCATTTAACGACACAAGGCTAGATGTCGAGTTCTAATCGAAAGGTAGAACTAATCTTCACAACGTTGTCTACTTCCCTATTTTACGACACAAGGCTAGATGTCGAGTTCTAATCGAAAGGTAGAACCAATCTTCACGACTCTTCACTTTGAAGCTAAGTGAGAACTTCACTAGACATAACTACATCACTTTATAGTTTAGTGAGAACTCACAAGACACAACCACATCACTTTATAGTTTAGTGAGAACTCACAACTCTTACCTATTACAACTCAATAAAACACATATCCAAGTGTACACATGTAACTTGGATCTACACAACATAAATCCAAGTATACACATATACAATGGATTTACACAAGACTTAATCCAAGTATTCACAAATACAATGGATTAACACAACTAATCCAAGTATTCACAAATACATTGGATCTACACAGTATTGATCCAAGTATACCCATATACATTGGATCTACACAAGATTGATCCAAGTATACACATATACATTGGATCTACACAAGACACAAATAAAAATGATGAACATGATGATCTTCATCAAGACTTCATCTTTAATCACATCACAAATGTGTGAGTGATCTTCTCTTTGCACTTAAGAGGATGAGGATATTGAAGGAGAGAATCACATCTTAAACAAGATTAATCTAAACTAACTAATCAAGGGTTTAAAGATGTTTTTGAAGAAACTATGCAAAAAGGGTTAAAAAAAACCTGGAAATGATCCACTATTTATAGGACAACATTGCAACGGTCAAAAACACCCATGGTTCCTTATCTCTACCCGCGGTACCTTATCAATAAGGAACCGCGGGTTCCTTTAAGGAACCTCCGCGTTGGAGTCCGTGCAAATTTGTCCTTTAGTGGGGATATGTTATCTGGGGTAGTTTATACCCTCAAAGGATATTGCTTTGGCATATGGAATATGCCAATTTCAAATTAAAGAATATTCTTTGGAATATACTTTAGGGAATATTTTTTGGAATATTCCAAATTCAAATTTCCATTTTTCTTTTTAATAAAACATTTTCTTAAAAATAAAGTTAATTAAAAATTACTTTGTCACTTTCTATAAAAGTGAGTTTTAAGAAAATATTAATCCTTGATCACTTAGTTAGGTCAATGACATGTTTGTACATACCTTGAGTGATTCATGCCGAATGCGATCTTGGAGGTGTCAAGAGAAGTATACAAATGTATTCTTGAGTGATTACGAGTACCTTAACATTTTACATAATGTATTGCGAATTATACGTTTGTCATCAACAAAACATAAAGAGATTATATCGACAAAGCATCGTAATGTTTGCACTAACAATCTCCCCCTTTTTGATGATGACAAACAAGTAAACCGCAACACATATTAAAATGCATAAGTTACTCGTTTACACTTACTTCTCCCCCTTTTGTCGAATCAAAAAGGTAGTCTTCATTTGTAGAAGAGGAGGATTGACTTCGAGAGAACATGCATCCAAATATCTAATCATCCATAGTGGTTGTCGTTTGAGAGGCGAGAATCTAAACCATAAACCCATCATACAAAAATATTGAGCTTGCGTCATCCTAGTGAAGTCTTTAATCACCATAGGTTAACCAACTCCAAGCATAATCATATGCTTATCTACGAGTGTCCAAAATGCATTACTTGCAAGATGTTCGATGAATGCAATTTTAGTGAGTCAACGATTGCAAATGTAATGACTTGAACTCTTGCAAATGCTCCCCCTTGATATGATCTCCCCCTTGCTTGAGGCACCAACAAAACAAGAATAGTGACGAGCTACAAAAATGGGTTAGAAGTGTCCTACAAAACAAGGTTAGTAGACAAGAGCATATATAAAAAGAGATGTCACCCAAACGGGGATGATAAACAAGTCGTTTTCACAAACAATGACAAGCAAAGAAGTGTGCATGCGATGCTATCAATCCAAAAACAAATCAAAGGAGAGGATCTTGACAAGATCAATTCACAATTGTTGGAATAGAGATAGAAAAGAAACATTCATACCAATTGTAATGATAATATGTCAAAGGGTAAAAAGCTTAGAATTTTTGGAATCACCCAAGAAAATTCAAGATTTAACCATCAACTCTCAAAAAAATAAAGGAAAACCAAAAGCGGATAAATCGACGCTTTAAGAAAAATTCGGGATATAGGACATTATAGGCAAAAATGCGTATGAATGTCGACACCAAATGGTGTTTAGCATATGATAAACTACATGCTCAAAGTTTTGTAGCTCTTCTCAATCATTATGGATGTTCAAAGAACAATTACATGATGAGGAAAGGGTAAGGCTCGACTCAACTTAGTTTAGAAAGACTAGAAGAAAGATACTCGACTTAGAAGAGCATGATTAAAATGAATTGAGAGAGACTCAACAAAGAAGTTAAGGATAACTTCACAAATTGATTCATGAATACTATACCTTAGAAGGTGATAGTGAAATCTCGAAAGAAAATGAGAGAAGAAACTCAAAAGAAGCTCAAGAAGACATGAAGAGTTAGTACAAAATCTAACACATAATCAAGTAAGCACATAGGATAATTCATGCAATGCCTAATGAATTCTACAATAAACCAATGTAGATAAGGTGCGCAATTAACACATATGGCATGAAAGAACCATGATTACTTAAAAAGAGAAGGCTAAGTAAAACATGTTAGCACGTAGCATTTAAGGACATGCATGAGTTAGACACATCTAAGAGATATTATATCGGAATTGCTTGACAAAGACAAAACCTTTATAATAAGCATGCATTCATTAACTAATCAATTAAGCATATAGCATACGGATAATCAAGAAGATATATAAGCAAGTAGCATACAAGCAAGTCATCTATCTAGATATCACAAATCAAGCTACAAGTAATGTAAATCTTCAAGAAGATTCCTAATTCTTATTAGTTTAAGAAAAGGACTCAAAATAAGAGAAAAGAAAGAAACATAATAGCAACAAGATCTAAGACTCAAAGAAAAATCATGTTGAAAAACATGAAAGGAAATACAAGAGAATAAAGATCATACAAAGATGTATATAAAAAAAAGCCTAAAACTTAAGCATAATTCTAATCTTAGATACACTAGAATCCTAAGATTTTCTTAAATTAGATGTCTTAGCAATAAACAATCCACATGCTTAAATGAAAGACAAGAGTGGTGGCGGAATTTGGTGGGGTGAAAGGTGAAGTCACCAAGGGTTCAACAAAGTCACTCACATTAGGAATGCTTTGGATGGGTTGAGGTTGGGTAGTCACATCCAAGAGAGTACTTGGAGTGAAGGGTTAGCTCATTCATTCTAGATTGTAATGAAGAGGAGGTAGAACCATGAGAATGGTTGGTACCATGGGTTGAGGTAGTCTTGAATGGAGCAAGAGGTGGTGAGGGTGATGAAGAGATGAGAATTGGAACAATCTCATTCTTGGGTGTGTGAAAGGGTGAAGAGTTAAGTTTGGGTAAATTAATCTTAATTTTGAGGTGCCTCTTTGAAGAGGAGGTTTTGGATGAATTAGAGGTTCTTGTAGAAACCATGGTAGTAATGGGTGGTTTAAGGGGTAAGGATGAATGGTTTGAGGTGTGAAGAACATGGCTAACAAGGAGGGTTTAAAAGGGTGAGGGGATGATCCAAACTAGTAAAGGGTTAAAAAGGGAAAGCCCAAGATATTTTGGGAGTGAAAAAAGGTTTGAAAGAAAGATTCCAAAGGGTGTTGGAACAATTGGGAAGTTTCAGAAAGCCCGAATTTGAGAGCTTCTGCCCGCGGTTCTTTATCTCCACCGGCGGTTCTATATTGATATGGAGCCGCGGTCTATTTAAACAACCGCCTACAGAGGCTTGGTTTAGGTGGTGACGGAGGATTTTCCAATTAAGCAAATCCTAATGTTCTCGTCTAACTTATCATAAAGTTATGCTTAAGAGCAATAAAAACTAGAACACACACAAAGGAAAGACACATAGGTTTAATTAGCACGTAAGAAGAAAGCTAAGAAAAACCTAATGACTACAAAAGAAAAAGACTCCTAATGACATACAAAGTTCATCAAAGTAAACTATCATTAGTCATATATAGGAAGATCCGTTTACCAATTTAGAGAATGAGTATGAGACTATCACTAGAGGTGCTCAATTAAGGCCAAACACGATCATTTTTACGAGTTATACACCAACTCAACTTCCCACATGGAAGTAATTCAACCGTTAGGTCAAATTAAGATCCTAGTGCATAAATTCTCTAGTAGTCATTCTCAAGTTAAACAAAATGTAATTCCAACATTTGTCTAATATAGTTTAGCAAGGATGAAACTTGCATGGCGACACAATGCATGACCTAATGAGGGTTAAGAATGCACCATTGCATATCTTGTCAAACAAGTCTAGTTAAGGTTATTTACCTTAATAGAACTTGAGGTCAATAACTTTGAAGTGTATAAACAAAGTTTACACAAACCAAAGGAACATTCTTGATTGGTCTTTCGAAAATGACACATTTATAAATTGCATAGCAATGTAAATTACTTGAGTATTTTAGATGAAACATCCAAGTTATCAAACCGACTCTATTGTGCATTATAAGTAATTATTAAACAAATTATGTCTAACAATTTGAACAAGTAGATTCAATATAACACCATCAACTTAAGTGTGAGTTATGATCCGATGTATATTATTAATAAACCACATTCATGTCTACACTAAAAAACATGTCAATTAGATTCGATAATGATACCAATCATAGTTTGAATAATGCATTGATATTTAATCGAAATCTTTCTTGATTCCCAAAAACACTCTTTTAAGAGAAAATAGCTAAGATTTTCAAAGAGTGTTTCATGTTTTATAGTGAGACATTTATATGCTTGAACTAATAACACCATGATCGAGTAAGACGACCCAAATCAATAGATTTGACAAGCTCCCAAAGTTTTGAAACCTAAAAGTGTTAAAGAACATGCCAAGTGTTGTCCCCTGTATTTGTGATGATTAAGCAATGAAGAAAGAGAGAAAATAGATGAAGAAGAGATGAATTCCTAGAGAGAGAAAGTAGTGAGAGAAAGTAGAGAGGGGATGATTAACTTGGTGAGATTAGATTAAGAAAAGAAGTTACAAATGACCATCCACCCTCCTAACATGCTAGGAGGGTAGTATATATAGTCCACCCACATGCGGGCTTTAATGGACTATATATTGGGCCGGGCTTGTCTTTTGGACTTTAATTAGTTTAAATCCAAGCCCGTGAACCACGACTAAATAACTACTTATTACAACGTTCTACTAAATATTACAATAGAAACCTATGACCGAACATTCTTGTTTGACTCAATATTTTGAGGCTAACAATCTCCCCCAATGTGAGGTCATTCCTCTTTGATATTTGGATTCCAATGGAGATTTATGAATTTCGTCATAAATGAGTCTTGAACGTGTAACAGTAGTTTTGTTCCTTCATGCTATGATCTTTGAGCCTTTGTCGTTGTCTTTCGACTTTGTCTTTTAGTCTTGAGATCTTCAAATCATCCTTGACTTGTCATTGCCATCTTGCGATCTTGTGTCTTTGTCCACATGCTCACACTATCAATTGTTGGATAAGTCTTTGGGCATGAATATGTGGTTGTGAATCTTTGACTTTGCTGAGTACACCGTGACGCCACCTTCTCGAGACAAAACATAGACACGGACTGAATGGCTTTGACATTCGTCCTAAATCGGTAGCGTTTTACCTCCGGTCGGTGAAGACCGTTATACGATATTAAATATCGTACCTGTGATCAGGTAGATTCAATTAAGAATCTCCTTGACAGGGTTTCGCGGCTGTACTAGCCGTTCTCTTTACTCGACCGTCTCAAAGCAAGACTGCGAACATAAAGAGTGAATCAATTGGATAAATATCCGCTTGATTAAAGTCGTCAATTCAAATTCCTGGAACAAGTTTGATTCATTAAGAATCTTACCATTGTTGCTTTCCAGTTGACACAAGTTTGATTCATAAGAATCTCACAAGTTACCTACCGTAGCGCTGTTTGATGTTGACGCTAGAAGGATTTCCATTCGTCACTGTGAATACTAATAAATATCACTCTGAATGTTCTGGCAAGACCATAAAGATATTGCGTAGAAACCTGAAACGAGTTTGAATCAATTCAGAATCAAACCATTGTTGCTTTTCAGTTTTACATATGTTCAATTCATAAAGAATCTTGCATATGACCTACCGCAGTGCTGTTTGATGTTAACACTGGAAGGATTTCCACTCATCATTGTGAATACTAAGTAGTATCACTCTGAGTGTTCTAGCAATATCGCAATGATATAGCGTAGGACTCTCTTGATCTTCATCCGTGTGTCCTAACGAGATTTAATTGATCTCTTGGCTCTAGACTCAATTTGTGCACTTTTAGTGGTCGGAGGCTGGAGCAGATGCCACCTATTCAATATCAACAATCTCGGAGTGAGAAAGTCAATAGGAGTCGTGTTGATCTCCGTGACAATAAAACAAACTTCTTTTGAGAGAAGCCTGAGTAGCTAGGAAAGGGTTGTGCTTCACATCACTGGGTCCATGATGAGTTTGTCTTCATGATGGGTTGACCCGGTTTCTGCCTAAGTTGTATGGAGGGCTTCTTTCTTTACACCCTTTATCCTTACATTTCTTTTTCATTCTTCAACCCCTTCAATGCTTACCAAGACATCATTACTAACACCTTGTTGTGATTGTTCCAGTGCTAGCATCAGTACTTAGTCGGCATTCAGCTACGTTCACATTCTACTCCATCTTTCCTAAGGAATTCTAATAATCTATTGGATTGTCCCTGGGAAGATCCCTCCGGTTCTGGTTGGATCATAGGACTTAAACCTAACCACCCTTTTGACACCAATAACGTCGTGAATTAAAGATGTTGTGGGTATTTGATTGTAACCATGAAAACCACTTTAAATTCTAACAAAGTGTTTGAAAAACATTTAACACCTTGCTAGTTTTGTCGTTTCAGAAAAGCTCCCCCTTCACATGTGCATCGATAATCGAAAGTGTTTTGCACATGTAGGTAAGAGTTAAAGTGCTTGAGTCTTATATAAGATCACATTTTAATCACATTTTCTCCCCCTATCTCTAATATATAAAATCTTTTGATATTAGAGATACCAAATTTGATTAAAATATATTTTGAAAAATAGTCTTGAAAATCTTCGGGAGAAAGATGTGTTAATCTTTTGCATGAAGTTGAATTGCTCCCCCTCAAAAATTGATCCAATGGAATTGTTATTGTGAGGATTTGATCCACATTAAACTTTTGAGGATAGGAGTTGTTGAACACACAATTTTTGAAAGATTTTGAATATCATTGAGAAATTCTTGAAAAAATTGTGTTCAACGCTTTTTGAAAAAAAAAAAAATTCTTTTTGTCGAAAAGGTTTTTCTTAAAGCATAAACTTGAGTTCATAGACTTTGAATGTCTTGACGAATCCACTCAAGTGTAAGAAGATTTAACTTCTTTTGCTAAGGGTAAGAGTACAAAAGCGTACACTCCCCCGTGAATTTAGATCCGGGTTGCAATCTGAAAGTGATTACAAGCCATTGTGTTGAGCTCAAAACGTTGAATATTTTGTGACAAGCTCAACCCGTGATAGATTGCTCTACCCGTTGTTTAGGATAAGTTATCTTTAAAGATACACTTTCCTTTATATGAAGTACGAGTCACAATCTGAGGTAATTGTAAATCATTGAAATGACATGTTTTGAAAAATATTTACAACTTTCATTCGAGCTTTATGTACACACCCGTGTCGTTATTGAGCGACATTTCTAGGTACGTCCATATTATCGATACTGAAAGACATGTCGAGAGGAATATTTTTGGTATTTTGAAAGTTTTCCATTTTTTAATTTGTTTTTCTATGGATATTTACGTTTTATTATATTTTTTTTTCTCAAGTTTTTCGAAAATAATCTAAAATAGACTTTTGTACTGCAGAAGAAGGTGATATCGAATATACAGAATTGGAACCCTTTGAAGAAGGAGAAGTGGGTTCAGAATCCGTTGTTGTACCTGCAATCACAGAAGACGAGTTTGCACAGATACTAGAATTAGGAGTAACAAATTCCTTTTCAGCGTGTAGAACAGTAGCATTAGTGCTGGTGCAGGTGTCATCACTCTTCTCTATTGGAATCCACTTAAGACCAACTTCTGTGAAGATCCGTCCCGTTGATTTCCACTGAAGACTAGATTTAGGAGTAGATTTCTCTTGCACAGTGGAAGACTTCTTTGGAGAGAAACTATGTCCTTTTTGAATCCACGTTTCAGATTTGGTGTTGTTGCTTTGCTTTACGACGGGTTTGTATCTCCTTGTTGTCTTATGGGATTCCGTATTCGATCTCCGTTCAAAGGAACGAGATTTGACCTCATAGAGGTATTGCAAAATGCAATGGTCATGATTTCCATTGTGAATGCCCTTTTTGCAAGTGGGACATACAGGGAATTTTGGATTCACGAAAGTACTTGTATTCCTTTGTTTTCCAAATCGTTCAGGCGTAGTGTTTGAAACACGACTATTCATGGATGGTTTCCAATTCCTAGATTGCTGAAGAGGGATCCTAAGTTTTGGTTGACTACCATTAGGAGTGTGTGGAACTCTAGCGGGATTTGGTGAACTAGGTTTTTCATACACTGGTTTGTCTTTCTGAATCTTCCCTTTTTGTTTCGCATCCTCTAGGTTGTGGGTATGAACGAGGTCATTTGAACCTACAGATTCCTTTGTGGACGTGAATGTCACACGTTTTGGAGGAGTCCTAGAAGTGCTAGGTGCATTCACATGGTTGGGTTTAGCAACAGTGTGCTTTCTAAATGGAGGAACATAGGGTGATATGGATGGTTTTGGAACACTTGGTTGCACATCAGTCTTAGGGGATAACCTAGATTGTACATGAGAAGAATTGGAGAAAGGAGTCGGTTTTCCTAAGATAGACGGCTTTGGATCCTTGTTGGCATTGGGTTGTCGAACAACATTTTTCTTAACGCTAGGTTCCACAATCTTCCCACCCATTTTGGCAACGAGTTTCTGCAATTCTGCTATCGCTCTGTCCCTGTCTTGTAATTGAGCCTTCAACTCTTTTATTTCTAAATTCTGTTCATTCATTTCTCGAAATGTTTGGGAAAGTTTTTCTTGCAATTTATTATCATGTGAAAAACGACCAACGTCTTTTTGCAAAGCAAGTTCAAGTGAATGACAATGTTTTTGAAGGAAATCAGTTTTGTGTTGAAGTAACTCAAAAGCCTTTTTATCAACATTTTCTTTACGTTTCGAGAGCTCAATTTCAAGACGTTCACATTCTTTGATCTTATCAAGATATTGGCATGCAACTTCAGAATATTCATCAATATCAGCACAAGATGTAAAATAAGCACACATAATATCTTTAGAAACGCATTCTTGCAAGAGTAAATCATATTCATCAGAAAAAACGGATTTGTCCATTTGAAGATCATCAATTGCTTTCTCAAGAGACTCAACATATTGTAAATCATCAAACATTTCAGACCGAATTAAGCTTTCGAATTTAAGAACATTTTCTTTTAGTGTGGCCGCGTTCGGTATTAAGATTTGTTTGACAAGCACAGTTATGTCTTGAGGAATTGGTTTCTTCCACTCGTCATTTTGTCGTTGTTTCCAATCATTATCAATAATGGACTTAATATTATCTATGTAATGAGTAAGAAACCCAAATATCTGCCTACTCTTGCTTTTAGAAGCATCTAGGGGCAAGTAGTTGATGAACTTAGAAACGTTTGTTTTCTTAGTGGCAAACGCTTTCTTCCATTGAATTCTCTTTTGCCTGCATTCTAAAAATACTTCCTCACGAGATTTCTGAGTTTGTTTGTGGAACAGACCATAAAGACTATTCTCATAAGCATAATTATATGGTTTCACAAACTCCTTATTAACTGATGGTTGACTATCAGCATCCCAAAGGGCGGTCTCTTCACTATTGGCACTTAGAGGCATGCAATCAAGATCTGTCCTTTCAGTCTCATCAAGATAAAGATGCGGGTTCGCAGCTTGAGCTTTGGCAAGGTACTCAGGACTTGCAAAGCTAGCTTGACCCTTAAACATCGATGGAGGTGCTAGCATTCTTACGGATTGAATAGAATCATGCGTTCTATAAACAACGTTCTTCAAAAAGTCGACTTGTGCTTCTAGTTTCGTAACTTTTTCGGTTTCTTTATCATATCTACTTTTGAAGTCTTGTTTTAACGCATCTACCTCTTGTTTCTTATCCTCTAGAATTTTAGCAGAATTAGTAGTGGTCATAGAGAGCTTTTGTTCAAGTTCATTAACTTTGGTGTTGGCAAGGTACGTTTTTTGACGTTCATCCATTAAGAAAACATTATATTGATGCTTCTCTTTAGCTAATAACTCAAGAGTGGTATTATATTTGTTTTCAAAATCGTCCTTTTGACTTTTTAACGCACTTCCTTTGTACCCCTCAAGCTCTTTGGTCTTTTGAAGAAGCTCAGCCCTATTACTTTCAAGGGTCTCATTAGATTTAATTAGAGCGGCTTTGCATTCTTCAAAGTTTTGAGTGAGTGTTGCGTTTGCCTTCTTTAATTGCTTTTGACTCTTTTTATTTTCTCTGACATCGTTTTGTAAAGTAGCAATTAAATTGGCAAGCGCAATACGTTCCTCTTCATCATATTCATTTGCATGTTGATCATCCTCAGACTCATTATTGCACATGTCTGATGAATCGGGTGTGGTATTACTATCAACCGTTTCCATCATACACGTGTCATTAATGGCATTGGGTAGATCACTATGCTCAGGAATATCACCAAACACATTATATTCATCAGTAGTGTGTACCTTATCGATTGGCTCAGTGTCAAAGATAGGACCATTGTCATCTTCAGTGACTTTGAGAACTTCTTCAACATGTGCCATGTACGAGTAATGTGCTTCTAATTCCTGGTCGGAGGCTTCATCATCAGTGTCATCAAGCATAGCTCCTTCCTCAGCTGACAGTTTGACCCCTGCTTCCATCTTTTTGCATAGCAACATCTTTTCCTTGTGATAGCTGGAGTCTCTAACCCTTTTCGGCTTCCTGCATTCCTTTGCCATATGCCCAAAACCTTGGCAATTAAAACACTGAATCCCGCTTTGCTGAACCACTTGACTTCCAACCGTTTCCCTATTCCCAGTAGCAGCAGCAATCCTCTGAGTATCATACTTTGCAGTTTGTCGATCATATCTTGCAGAACCCTCAACATGCGTTGGATTATGTCGATCATACCTAGAAGGACTTTCACCACGTCGACGTGTGTCATACCTTGGAGGACTCGCAACATATCGGTTCTTTGTGTTAGATGATGTTCGAAGATTGTTGTTGGTGGGTTTGTCGATCTTCTGGTAAGTCTTCATAATGAAAGCAATTTGTTGTTTCATCTCATGATTCTTCTGAGCTTGATCTTCATCACTATATTCTTCAGATGATGACTCAGATGGTGGTGAAGTGGCTCTTGGTGCTTTGCCGCGTGATCTTGTGGATGATGAAGACTTGGATGATGTGGAATATCGTGGTGAGGATGATGGGCTAGAGTATGGCTTAGGAGCACGAGATCGATGATCTTGGACATTTTGAGTGGTAGTTAATAAAGCAAGTGGATTAGCCGTCTTTGCAACTCGTTCAGCTCGAATCTCATTTGCTTCATGCTGAAATTGTTTCAAGATATCAAAGAGAGTGTGATAGTTTACCTTGTCTAACTGCTTCTGTTGTTTCACCAAAGTGACAAAACGTGTCCACTCTGGTTGGAGTTGTTGTAGAAATTGCACATTGACTTGCATGGTGGAGACTTCCAAGTTGTTTCTTGTCATATCATTCATCATCTTGTAAAATCTTGAATAATAGGACTCAATTGATTCTCCATCCAATGCAGTAAACTTACCAAAGTTCCAAAACAAGTTTGTTTTGACATCTTGCTTGTTGAGAGACTCTCCTTGTTGCAAGCGTTCAATGGCCGTCCACATTTCTTGTGCTGTAGGACATGCATCGACTGTGGAATAAATATCATCTCCAATTCCACTTAGGATCATATAGATCGCTTCTTTTTCTGCATCATGCCAAGCACGTTTCTCGGGTGTAAGGTCAGATAAAGTTTCCTTTTTCTTTGTTGCAGGTACTTCTGGACATGTGTCTGTGGCTGGTGTATAAGGAACATCAATTTCAGAAAAGACATATGGGCCATTGTTAATACATTGTCTCAAGGCATCACCATTAGGTCTTGTATCAAGATAGCGAAGAAAGCGTGATTGCCATTGAGCATATCGACCAGCCACAAGCATTGGTGGTCTCTCTTTATTACCCGCGACCATGATGTTGTTGTTCGTCACACGATATTCTGCAGTAGAATCCATCCCAAAAATTCTTTGTAATGATGAAGTGAGTATGGATCTTAAGTAGATTTGTTGTGATTGTTGTTGTGGTTTAAATTCCGAAAATTGCAATTTTTCTCCAGGCCGACAATAAATTCTCCAGTCCGACAAAAACGGTAGTCCAAAAATTTTGTAATCGCCAAAATTTGAAATCGAGCTAGAAATGTCCTAAAACTAGTATGGAAAAAATTTGAATTTACTTGACGAAAATTTTTTTAACTCTTTTTTTTTTTTTATTATTATTTTTTTTTTTAATCTTCGTGGAAACGATATTCTGAAACTAGTCTAGATAGTGGCTAAGTCTAAAAAATACTCAAACAAAATTTAGCAAAACACATCATCGGAATAACCAATCGGAATGTTATCGGAATAATCAATCGGAATGCCAATCTGAATGCACCAATCGGAATGCCAATCTGAATGCACCAATCGGAATGCCAATCTGAATGCACCAATCGGAATGCCAATCTGAATACACCAATCGGAATGAGCTAATCGGAAAACACCAATCGGAATGCCAATCTGAATGCACCAATCGGAATGCCAATCTGAATGCACCAATCGGAATGCCAATCTGAATAATGTTGTCCAGTCGGAATGTTGGAAGTCCAATCGGAATGTTGATCGGAATCCCAATCTGAATCAATAAACCCTTTTCAGATTACACCAATCGGAATGTATCCCCCTTTTCTCGGACAAAACTCAACCAATACGTGATTTTAAGCCAAAAATGATCAAAAAACCCAAAAATTTTGTGTTTTTAGCCAAAGTAAATATACCAAATCACTACTACAACTATGTATAAGATGTAGATGATTAAGCAAAGCACGGAAAACACAAAAAAATTTGAATCCGAGATGATTTATGGATTAAATCATTCGAATCAAATATAATAACACCAACCAATCACAAATCTACCCCGTGGCGATTGATACCAAATGTTGTCCCATATTTGTGATGATTAAGCAATGAAGAAAGAGAGAAAATAGATGAAGAAGAGATGAATTCCTAGAGAGAGAAAGTAGTGAGAGAAAGTAGAGAGGGGATGATTAACTTGGTGAGATTAGATTAAGAAAAGAAGTTACAAATGACCATCCACCCTCCTAACATGCTAGGAGGGTAGTATATATAGTCCACCCACATGCGGGCTTTAATGGACTATATATTGGGTCGGGCTTGTCTTTTGGACTTTAATTAGTTTAAATCCAAGCCCGTGAACCACGACTAAATAACTACTTATTACAACGTTCTACTAAATATTACAATAGAAACCTATGACCGAACATTCTTGTTTGACTCAATATTTTGAGGCTAACACCAAGGTGTACAAAATGTTTATGTAACATTTGTAAACCAAGAGATGTTAATCCTATATGCAATGCACACATAATGTTGCAACTAAAATGCAAGAAATCTAGCATACATCCTAATTAGGAAAAACTAGATACTAACAAATACCAAGCAAGGCACAAGAGACTAGACATATAAGCAATACTACTATAAATAGAAAGGAACACTTAATAATGTCTACATATAATAATAACACACAAGGAAACACACACAAACAATTAGCTTAACACATAAAAGCATTCGTCCATGTTTTGAGTGTTAGATACAACAAAGTATTCATAGCTTGATTTTATTTGAAAATAGTCTTTGACCCATTTAAAATTTAATTAAGTTTAACACTTTGTAAATATATAAATTTTCAAATATATATCACCAAGAGATGTCCAACTTAATAGAAAAGAGTAAAACACAAGTTTTACGACAAACCGACGCTCAATACTTTGGACAAAGTATGGAACTTAGAAACCATCCAAATTTTAAAGTTCGAATAAAGGTTTGTAAGCATTTTTAATTGAAATAAAATTCAATTACGTTCGAAATGACGGGTGGCACGACTTCTACGGACTTACGGTTGATTTTATATGATTTTTTAAAGTTTTCAAAAATCTGTGTCGGGCTGACCGCGGTTCCTTATTGATAAGGAACCGTGGGGAATAGATAAAGAACCGCGTCCAGAGGAAAAAAATGGGGTTTTTGGCCAAAATCATTTGGTAACTTTTTGGAAGGACTTAGGACTCTAAAAAATCATTTTAGACACATAGAACTCGTATTTTAGAGTTAATTATGACACAAAAGATTTTTATACTTCCAAATATGAAAAGATTTAATTCAAGCTATTATACAAAGTTTATTTAACACCAAAACTTATACGAATGAAACAACAAAACACATTTCATAAGTAATCACTCTTCATGAGTAATTTGATACAAAGATCGTCTCTATTTTTAAAAACCGTGTTCATTTTAAAAACCATTTGTTTTGAAAAAGAGAGCAAATATCGATCCAAGCTTTAAAGTACAATATACTTCAAAGATCTTGAATAACCTCGCTCTGATACCAATTATAGAAACTAGAAGGGGGGTGGAATAGTTTCTAGTCCATTTTTCAAAACATTTCGTTTATTCCACTGGTCGCGGTTCCTTAAATATCACCGCGGTTCCTTATCAATAAAGAACCGCGGGTTCAATAAAGAACCGCCTACAGTGGATGCCAAATATTGATACGTTGTAAACCTTGACAATCGTTTGTATCAAGTTCTCGATTAAGCTTGACTAGATATGAGATGTGTTTCTAATAAATAATAACTATAAGTAAGGAAACACACAAACACATCAAATCAAGTGTACATCAAGCAATAGTCTAAACACTAAGCACACACATACTAAGCCTTAGCTTTTCCGCAACTAAGATGTTTAGACTAAAGGATGCACACTTGAACATAATCTAAACACGAAGCACACACGTACTAAGCCTTAGCTTTTCCGCAACTTAGATGTTTAGATTATGGGATGCACACAACACACAACATATAAATACATCTATAATAGTAAAGACATAAATGTAAAGGAAAGTACCGACACGATGATTTATAGTGATTCGGTCACGAAGCTCCTCTTCGCCCTACTCCACTCCTCGAGTACACCTTACTCGAGAGTTACTTCACTAGTCAACAAAACTCCTTTAAAGGCAGAGAAAACCATACACGTCGCTTACACAATTTCCGACAATAAGCTAGATGTCGAGTCCTAATCTTAGGTAGGACCAATCTACACAACGTTGCCCACTTCACCATTTAACGACACAAGGCTAGATGTCGAGTTCGAATCGAAAGGTAGAACGAATCTTCACAACTTTGCCTACTTCACCATTTTACGACACAAGGCTAGATGTCGAGTTCTAATCAAAAGTTAGAACCAATCTTCACGACTCTTCACTTTGAAGCTAAGTGAGAAATTTACTAGACATAACTACATCACTTTATAGTTTAGTGAGAACTCACAAGACACAACCACATCACTTTATAGTTTAGTGAGAACTCACAACTCTTACCTATTACAACTCAATAAAACACATACAAGTGTACACATGTAACTTGGATCTACACAACATAAATCCAAGTATACACATATACAATGGATTTACACAAGACTTAATCCAAGTATTCACAAATACAATGGATTAAGACAACTAATCCAAGTATTCAAAAATACATTGGATCTACATAATATTGATCCAAGTATACCTGTTGATCCCAAACTTAGATCGATTAAGCTTGTGTATACGAGATTAGATCAAGTTATACACGTAGAGAAACTTTGTTTATGTATAAAGTAATCTAAGTGTTATGCGGAATTAACACTTAAACAAGAACACACAAAGGATGTAAACAAACTTTCACTTGATTGATAATAACGAACTTGGTTACAATGAAAGTGTTTAACGTATGAAAACTTGCATTGAAACATAACCTAAAGGTCTTCTTTTATAGACATAAGAAGCCTTGTACAAGAGTCTACGTATCAACTATTCTAGGAAAAGATAATTATAGAAAATACAATGTTAAACTTATCTTTACTAGAAACCAACTAGAAACATAATACGTGTAGACTACATCATCCTATC
Organism: Glebionis coronaria; assembly: GCA_025667525.1. Lineage (NCBI taxonomy): Eukaryota > Viridiplantae > Streptophyta > Magnoliopsida > Asterales > Asteraceae > Glebionis > Glebionis coronaria. The sequence continues at coordinate 437,608,061 of CM046881.1, forward strand.
AGTGCTTGTCTTTAACCTATCAACGCTTGACTTCTTCTTGTCAACGCTTGATCTGTCAGCGTTTGTTTTCTTCCTATCAACGCTTGTTTTCCTCTTGTCAGCGCTCAAGTGAACTGGCTACATTTTATTCCCAACAATCCTCCCCTAAACTTGATATCTACTCTAGTAATCAAGTTTATGAATAAAAGTTAAGAACTAGGAGGAATCTTACAATGCTTATCATATTGGTAATAAATATGCCTAATCAAATCTGTGGCCACGTCACTTGAATACTCAATCTCCAGCTGTGTTGTCTTCATCTTCTCCAAAACTTCTTTGGACATGGGATACTGACCATCTACAAGAAGATACTCAGCAAACTTTCTAGAACTCAAGTAATAAACACCAGCAACTGAATACAAACGCCATTGAAGACCACTGAGGTCATCCTTAAGATCCTTCCAAATAGTAGGATCTTCTTCTGTTGGTCCACACATTCTCTTGAATGTGGACCAAAGTTGTATTCCATTGACTGAAGTAGGAGCTTCAGTCTCATACTTGGCTTCCAACAACCTCCAAAGGTCTACCAAGTCTTCTCTATCCAAACTTACAAAGAGAGATATAAGTGTACTAAAAGTGTGTACCTCTTTCCTATACCTGCCAATCTTCGAAAACCCACTTTCATCTTCTTCATAGCTTATAATAGGGTTTCTGGCATCAAGAGGTAACAATTATACCATATCTGAAGCTTCTAATGGTGAGAGCTTGATGCTCCTTCTTATAACAGCTTCACTTGGATTCAATCTATCCATATCTTTAGGAAACTCAATAGGAACTCCCTTCTTTAAAGGTCTGGGAACAATCATTAACTTCTTAAGCTCCATCTCTTCTGCAAGTTATTCTTTCCTTTCATCAGAAAGAAGTCTTAGAGTGTTCTCTTCCTGCACTCTTGCCTAAATGGGATAAGCCTTGTACTCCAACTCTTCAAAGGATAATCCCAACAATTTCTTATAGGTCCATCTTGTTCCATGACATTTGAGTAGCATGTAGTACAACTCCCTTCTATCCCTCTTCAACATTGAGAGAATATTGCTAGCTTTGTGTTTCAGAATTACCTTGCAGTCCTTTTGTACTCTTAGAAGAATCTCCAAACCCCATATCTGGTCTGGAATAGTCAAATCTGGATTCTCCATACACCTATCTTCCCAAGCATGGTACATCTGAACAACTTCTGGCATATCAAAATCTACTTGCAATTTCAACTCATCCAGCTTCTCTCTTGCCAAATCATCACCGTATTCAAGTCTCTCAAGTTGTTCAATTATCATCACACTTGAATCTGAACTAGCTTCATCACTTCCTCCTTGTTCCTCTGAAGTGACAACAAATGGTGATTCGCCAACCTTCTTTTTTCTTGTTCCACAAGTTGTGCAGCCAACCTTCTATCAAACTCTACCTGTGCTGCATCCTTTGGAACTTCTACTTCTACCATAATTCCTTTACCCTTATCTAATGGATCAATGATGGGTAAGGATGATGGTAATACCTTTGAAGAAACTTCTTTGATGATAGCTGATGACTGGAATACATCAACCTCATCTGCAGGTCTGTCAACGCTCAAATTTCTTGTGTCAGCGCCCAATTTGCTCATGTCAGCGCTTGGTGTGTCAGCGTTCAAATCTTGCTTGTCAACGCACAAATTACTTGTCTCAGCGCCTCTTGTAATTTGCTCCAACATAGCTGTAAAAGACAAGTCTAAATTTGTAGGAGTTACCAGAGATCTAATAAAACCTGGTTGCTTCTTTAATTCAGTTAGGGCTTCAGCAACACCCAAAGATTCACCATCATGTGAGCCCTTATCACTCACATTAATTTTTTCATCCTCCCCTTTGGAAGATTCCTCTATCCCACGCCTTGTGCTAGCATTCTCCAAAACAACAATCCTCTCCCTCAATTGCTTGAGTTCAAGGCCTTGTGTACTGACAATGTGTACCAAGTCTGCATTTTGCTTTTACAAGCTAATGCAGACAACCGTCAATTCCATTATTGTGTATGGTTCCAATCTGCCCTCCTCTAAAATGGGTATTTGACCTCCCAAGTTAGATTCATGGGTCATGGATGAGGTCTTAAAGATGTTAGGACTGTCTTGGCCTGCATCTAAGCCAGAACCAATAGTCCCAGCCTCATCCATAGCACCAACCACACTTGTGGTGGCGGTTCTCTCTGCTACATGGCTAAGACCACTAGAGGAGAACACTCCAGTAGTCCTTTGGCGTTTTGCAACCTATATTGTGGTGGGGTAGAAGATGATGTGGATTGGGTGGATGTGGGAAGGTTAAGGGGTGTTTGGGACTGTGAAGGAAATGTGTCAACGTTTGGATTACTTGTATCAACGCCAACATTTAATGTGTCAGCGTCAAAGGGTTCTTGGTCAATTTCCATGTGTTGAGGTGAAGGCAAAGGTTCTGGTATTGGGTCAAGTTGTGGTTGTGGGTCTGGTTGGGGTTGTGCTGCTGCAATAACAGCAAGCATAGCTAGGGTGAGGGGTAATTCACGGTAAGGGGTGAGTTCATCTTTGTAAAAATAGCTTACTTTTGCACAGGGATCTCATAAAAGTCATCATGATCCCTTGTACAATAATTTTGCACATAAAAAACCATTTGTAAAAATCTGGGATAAGCCAAAGTCATCTTATTTCCTTTGTTTTTACACATGCCATCAAAAATCATTTTAGAATAATTAAACTTTTTCCCAGTTGCAATGCACACAATAGCACTAGCAATGGATCTATTAATCTCATTGAATGCAGTACACTTGGGACTCAAACATTGTAAGATGACATGTATGAGGTACTTCCAGGCTGGGGGAAACTCTTGTTTATGATATTTGTTTAAAGTTCCCTCTTCAGGGAAAGGATAACCCAAAGCCCTTAGTCCTTGTTCTATTTCATGAATGGGGAGGGTGGTTATACCATCTGCATCATCAAGATGCAAAGCCTGGCGAACCAAGGCTTCAGTAACCACCCATGTACGCCCATGAACAATAGATGATAATGTAGTCACATTATTAACTGTTGAGAAACTTACAGTGTTCCAAAACTGTTTATTATGTGTGACATAGATGAGAGGAGCATGAGAAAGAGCATACCTAATTGGGGATGCATTCAAATACGCCACCATCTGGGTGTATTGTGGAAACAGAGTGTCATCAGCGTCCAAATATGCAATCATGTTGTGTTGACTCCTGAATCCCAATACCAAATCACTTGGTTTAAATTTTGTTGCCATTGTAGAAAGCTGTTTGTAAATGATTTAGAAAGATGAATAATAGGAGAAAATTGTTAGACAAGAATATGAGGTACCCTGTTTTAAAATAGGAGCCAAATATATAGGAGAGATAGGTGCATGTGATTGGTCAAAAATGAGGCAACTATTTTCAAAATATCATGATGAAAATATTAAAAAGAAAATAAGTTATCTCATGCATTAATTAAAAGTTATCTGCTCCCAAAATTACGGCCCCAAAATTCGTCAAAAAGTAACAACTGGGTAGGTACCAATGGGTGTCAACGGTCAAAAATAACCCATCAACGCCCAACGTCTATATTCTTGTCAACGTTTTCCAAAGCCATGTCAGCGTCTAAATTGGTCATAACAACGCTTGGAAAAATACTTGTCAGCGTCCAAAAATAAAAGTAATAAAAATGAAAAAGGACCTTAACAAAGTAATTTATCCTAGTGAAGATAACCTATAAGTTGATAATTATTATAGGACGGCAAGCACTGTCCAGTTATGCACACTTGCTTATGCAAGATAGACATAACAGTCCTCTAGTATCCCTTACTAACCAAAACTCTTAACAACTAAGTTATCTCATAAAATTCCTTGTAACTCCCAGGTAAAACCCATGATAAAATCATTTCCAAGTCTCCCAACAGACCACAACAAATTCTAGGCCAAAAATGTCTTGGCAGCATGCATAGTATATCAACTTTGCATGCTACAGTGCCTCATGATTTAGTAAAACTAACTCATACTCACCTGTGGATACAATCTAGAATTGTGATAAGAGTATTGATAGGTGTGTAAACACCCATCTTTTTTACCACTTAATTACAATAATAACCGAGCCAAAACGTGTATTTTATGTCATTTATGTTGGAATTATGCGTGGTTTGTGTTGTTGTTGTGATTTAGGACGAAAAGGTGAAAAGTGGAGAAAACACGGGCATTCACGGGCTTTTATCGAAGAAAAAGACGAAAGACGAAGTCAAGAATTCGAGAGTGCAAAAAGAACGGAAGTCCAAGACCAATTCTGAATATTTATCGAAGAAAAAGTCAAAAGACGGAAGTTTATCAAAAGTCGAAAAACTCAAGTCTAATTTATTGAAGAATTACAAGACGAGTTTGAAGAAATCCCGAGACAAAGTCATTAAAGCCCAAGATTAAGAAGATTAAAAGGCTTAAGGACTTAAGAGTGCAATTAAGGAAAAATGAAGGAGGGGGGGGGGAAGCTTCCTAAGCACTCCTTAATCCTCCCCTATAAATAGTCATTAGGATAATCATTTTCATTTTGTTGGATAGTTTGACACACTATTTCTTCCACCTTTAATTACCTTGTCATTTAAATACCTTGTCTTGCACCTTAATTACATTTAATTTCAAGTAAGTTTCCATTTACTTTTCTTGTCAATCTTTACTTTTTATTGTTTATCTCTCATTCTTCCTTTCTTTTTATGCTTTAATCTTATGTTTATATGCTTATTGTGTTGCTTATTTGATTAAAGGTTATGTTTTTATGCTTTTGATTGTTTTGGATCATTGAATTTTATAGCTTATTTGTGTTTATCTTCAAGTTTCTTAAGTTTTTATAAAAGTAATTTTTATATAAAAGTTTGTTTTCGTAACCCTTTTTTTCTTTTCGTGTTTTTTAAAAAAGTCTTTAAATTGTAGCTTATTAGCTTTTTCTTATACGGTTTTCATCAAGTTTTTCGTTGTGTGCTTATTTGGTTCATAGCTTATTCGAACTAGCTTATTTCGTTTTCCTTTACTATATTCCGATTACTACCCGTCGGAAAAGGGTTTTGCATTCTGACGGGGATTCCGATCTACCATCGGAAAAGAGTTTCCAGATTTAACAAGTATTACGATTGGACATTCCGACAGGGGTGTCCTTGAGTGATATTCCGATGGGTCCTACGCATCACATTCCGATGAGATCCCTTTAGGCTGCATTCCGATAAAGAATTCCGATTGGACATTCCGATCAGTGGTGTCTAGTGGTATTCCGATCAGGTCAGGTGGTGACAGCATTCCGACCATGAGTCCACTCCTCATTCCGATTTGTTATTCCGACGAGAGTATATTCTGACCACATTCTGATCAAAGGTATTGTTGGGTTATTCCGATTAGGGACTTGGTGACAGCATTCCGATTTGGGGTTCCGACAACATTTCGATCAGTCTAAGGTTGGTTATTCCGATTAGGGATTCCGACGGTAGGTTTATTTTCTATTTTGTCTTGTTTAATTTTTAAGTTTACATTTTAGTACTTTGTCAAATTTTAATTTTCGTCATAGTTTTAATTACCCGTCATTTATTTTCTCGTTATTTACTTTTCAAAGTTTTTAATATCTCGCCATTTATTTTAAATTAGACTTAGATTTACTTTAAAGTCTTTTACATTAATTGTTTTGCACTTTTAATTACTACAACGACACAACCTTTTGTTTCACCAAAGAACGAATGAGTCACATAGATAACCAGATCAATTCGATTAGACACACGACAAAGAATCTTTTTAACTAAGTAAAACCCAATTATCAAATGGTGCCGCTGCCGGGGATGATAACTGGGTTTTACTTAGTTAAAAAGATTCTTTGTCGTGTGTCTAATCGAATTGATCTGGTTATCTATGCGACTCAGTCGTTCTTTGGTGAAACAAAAGGTTGTGTCGTTGTAGTAATTAAAAGTGCAAAACAATTAATGTAAAAGACTTTAAAGTAAATCTAAGTCTAATTTAAAATAAATGGCGAGATATTAAAAACTTTAAAAAGTAAATAACGAGAAAATAAATGACGGGTAATTAAAACTATGACGAAAATTAAAATTTGACAAAGTACTAAAATGCAAACTTAAAAATTAAACAAGACAAAATAGAAAATAAACCTACCGTCGGAATCCCTAATCGCAATAACCAACCTTAGACTGATCAGAATGTTGTCGGAACCCCAAATAGGAATGCTGTCACCAAGTCCCTAATCGGAATAACCCAACAATACCTTTGATCGGAATGTGGTCGGAATATACTCTCGTCGGAATAACAAATCGGAATGAGGAGTGGACTCCTGGTCGGAATGCTGTCACCACCTGACCTGATCGGAATACCACTAGACACCACTGATCGGAATGTCCAATCGGAATTTTTTATCGGAATGCAGCCTAAAGGGATCTCATCGAAATGTGATGCCTAGGACCCATCGGAATATCACTCAAGGACACCCCTGTCGGAATGTCCAATCGTAATACTTGTTAAATCTGGAAACCCTTTTCCGATGGTAGATCGAAATCCCCGTCAGAATGCAAAACCCTTTTCTGACTGGTAGTAATCGGAATATAGTAAAGGAAAACGAAATAAGCTAGTTCGAATAAGCTATGAACCAAATAAGCACACAACGAAAAACTTGATGAAAACCGTATAAGAAAAAGCTAATAAGCTACAATTTAAAGACTTTTTAAAAAACACGAAAAGAAAAAAAGGGTTACGAAAACAAACTTTTATATAAAAATAACTTTTATAAAAAATTATGAAACTTGAAGATAAACACAAATAAGCTATAAAAATCAATGATCCAAAACAATCAAAAGCATAAAAACATAACCTTTAATCAAATAAGCAACACAATAAGCATATAAACATAAGATTAAAGCATAAAAAGAAAGGAAGAATGAGAGATAAACAATAAAAAGTAAAGATTGACAAGAAAAGTAAATGGAAACTTACTTGAAATTAAATGTAATTAAGGTGCAAGACAAGGTATTTAAATGACAAGGTAATTAAAGGTGGAAGAAATAGTGTGTCCAACTATCCAACAAAATGAAAATGATTATCCTAATGACTATTTATAGGGGAGGATTAAGGAGTGCTTAAGAAGCTTCCTCCCCTCCTTCATTTTTCCTTAATTGCACTCTTAAGTCCTTAAGCCTTTTAATCTTCTTAAACTTGGGCTTTAATGACTTTGTCTCGGGATTTCTTCAAACTCGTCTTGTAATTCTTTAATAAATTAGACTTGAGTTTTTCGACTTTTGATAAACTTCCGTCTTTTGACTTTTTCTTCGATAAATCTTTAGAATTGGTCTTGCACTTCCGTTCTTTTTGCACTCTCGACTTCTTGACTTCGTCTTTCGTCTTTTTCTTCGATAAAAGCCCGTGAATGCCCGTGTTTTCTCCACTTTTCACCTTTTCGTCCTAAATCACAACAAAAACACAAACCACGCATAATTCCGACATAAATGACATAAGTTACACGTTTTGGCTCGGTTATTATTGTAATTAAGTGGTAAAAAGGATGGGTGTTTACACACCTATCAAACCCCCTACACTTGACCATTGCAATGTCCTCATGCAATGCATTAGTTACAAAGCACGTATACACTTTTCATCACAATCAATCCATAATGGCCTTTATTAAAGAGATAGAAAACTATAAACATTCAAAGTAAAGAAAATAAAGAAATCAAAAATCATACCTTCAGGTTTTGGAAATGCTGTGAATGATCATCATCCTCAAGTTTTCATTTTCTCCAAACCAAGCTTAAAAACGAGATCATTGTTATTATAAGTTAGCAAACTAACACGAACTCATGTGGGCCAATTATTCACTTAGACTCCCTTATTCCTAGGTGTATCTCTTATATTTTATTATTGTCTTGAATGATCACGAGGATGCATTGTTGACTTATTTCGATAGTTTATTAGGCCGAAAATAAAGTGAACGATTTAATCAATACTTAGCTAAAGGACAAAATCTTTTAAAACTGCTTCTCGGGACCTCATAAAGTTCATATCTTGGCATAACTCGCTTCGCGATTTGAGACCTTTCTCGGACCGATCTTTGGCAGCGACTTCATACATCAAACCTTGAGAGACGTTCATGAAATAATGGTCTTCTCTTCATATAGGAATTTCTTCACTTGAAGTTTTGAGAGATTCATACTTGGACCACGACTTCTTCATTTTTCTCCAATATTTATTTTGGACTTTGATATACAACGATCCACCTCCTTTTTGACTTGGATCTATTTATCCTCATACCTTGTTAGGGTCTTTTCGGATACACTTCTCCATGACTTTTGGGGAGTTTTTGCTTTTCGTCGTGTGTCTCGATCCTTCATATTTATTTTCGATAAATGATTCTTCACATCACTTTTGGATCTTTAGCAACAAAATGTAGCCCTCGTGTCTTGTTAGGATCTTTTTGGACTCGCCAATCTTCGCATCCCGCTTCAATAAGTTATGCCTTGGCTATGAACTCTAATCCATACCGAGCAACTTTTAAACGATCTTGGGCTAGAAGCTAAGTAACTTTTCAAATCGTACAACCTTATTTATTGCAGATAAACTTATTAGCAAGCGAAGGGAGAATAGGCTTATAATTAACTCACATAAATTCACGAAAGAATACCGAACTTATAATTGGCTCTATCATTTCTCGTTCTCCACAGTTTAAAATCTCAAGGAATGAGACTCGTGGATGCTTCGCCTATTAAATCAAAGTTTTGGGTTTTCGAGTCGCCTATAGGATCTTGCACATTCTTAGACTTTTTCAAGTTTAGAAATCGCATTTTAAAGTTCCCTTGATAAACGACTCTCTAGGATCAATTAAAGGAACTTGCGAAAAGTTCTTGTTCTTAACCCGTGAGAGTTAAGACTTTCGCGTTTTATAGCTCCCTATATAAAAGCCTAGCAAAACTTGACTTAAACACGTTAAGGATACTAGCTAGAGTAACTTAGATAAGTAAACTCGGGTTGAGTCAAAAGATTCACAACGTTTGAAAATTAAAACCACTTTATTAAACATTTATTTTAGCAAAGAAAGAAAATAACTATACAAAGGGAAAAACTAATAGGCCAAAATAGATCAAAATTTTTGAAAAATGTCGAAAAATTGATTTTCCGGTTAAAATGAGGACAAATACAAGGAAAAGAGCCACTAAACTTCGATAGAAGTCCCTCCCTACACTTAATATAAACATTGTCCTCAATGTTTAAGCATGTGGGAGTAAACTCCCCTACACTTAGGACATTGTGCACGTTGTTTAAATCTCGCTAAGGAAGGGACAAATAAAGTGATTCCTATCTTAATATTGAGAAATAAAAAATAGTGAATCGAAAAGAGTTTAGGATAGAACCGGGAAAATGGGAACACGGAATCACGGGTCGTCAAGAATCATCAAGAGTGGATCATTGAGCGCTCGAATCCCTGAATAGTAGAAGAGAGGAAATAGCAAACACCAAGGGGTCTCCCCTACACTTAGGATAAAGAAAGCTAAAAGATAGATACATGGGTTGCCTCCCAAGAAGCGCTTGATTTTTGTTAACCGAGTCGTGAGCCTGACTCGACCTTGATTACCATAGGAAGAAGCATGAAAGATATCCACCAGGGTCAAAGATATAGTTTTCGTCCATCAAATAGCACAAGCTTAAGGCGAACAAGGCAAGCCAAAGAAGAGTAGGCAAGGTTCCCTTAAGCAGCGATGGAGCACGGTGGAAGCAAGGGTGAAGAGGTGTAAGCATGTCTTCAATAGTTCCAAAGATTTTTCCTTTTATTTCATCAGGTGGATACTGAGATGGCTGAAGAATATCGATACCGGGGTCGAACACCTTTTCCTTTAAGGGAAAATAGCACTCAGGCTCAGCAGAATGTGAAGAAGATCCGCGAAGAAAATGCACAACCTCGTCCTCAGAAGGTGGACAAAGAGGTGTTAACTCATACGTGCTGCGGATGTTGGTGTCGACCGGTTGCTTCTCCTTTGAAAGAGTTTTCTTCAAATCTAAAGTAGGATCAAGACGATAATTTTCAAAGTCCAAAGGAGGTGCATCACTCTCATGAGGGAAGTAAGTATTGAAAAAAGCAGAGAAATCTTCCTCAAATGAGTAATCATCCAAAGTAGGATCAAGTGATGGCGGAGGATCTTCATCATGAGAAGAATCGCTCGAAAGAGTATCAGCCTCATCAAAATCATCATATGTGGGCATGTCGGGATACTCGGAAGTACAATCATCAAAATCATCCGAATCTGAGCTAGAATCATCATCATAAGCATCAAAGATCGGTGGAGAATAATAAATGGGTGAAGGGTCCAAATTGGATAGAGAATCATCCACATCATCTTGAAAAAGTGGATTATCAATGCAAGACTCGAATAGAGGATTGTTGTAGATGACAAAATCATCGAGCACGTTAATCATATTCGCAGATTCTCGTCCAAAGGATTTGCTTGTAAGCTTCCCCATTTTGAAAACTTGTGCATCATCCCCGACTCTTAAGATTAACTCACCTTCGGCAACATCAACTAGAGCTCGTCCGGTTCTCAAGAATGGCCGACCAAGTATTAAAGGAATATGAGGGTCCATTTCATAATCAACAACGACAAAGTCGACCGGGAAAGTAAATGTGCCAACTTTGATGAACACATCTTCGGCAATACCAATGGGGTAAGCAAGAGTGCAATTTGCTAGCTCGAGAGTCATCCTTGTTGGAGTAAGGTCGGGTAATGATAGTGTTTTCCAAACACTCAAAGGCATAAGATTTATACTGGCCCCGAGATCAGCTAGGGCAGTAAATTCTTCGGTTTTGTTGAAAATGCACGGCAACACAAAACGACCGGGATCTCCAAGTTTTTCCGGAAGTTATTTAAGAATAACTGCAGAACAGTTTTCATTTAAGCGTGTGTTGGTGAGCTCAATCAACTTCTCTTTCTTGTTAAGAAATTCCTTGAATGCTTTGACAAATTTCGGCATGTGGACAAGTGCTTCGACAAGGCTAATATTGAAATTCATTTGAGAGATCATCTTTAAATAATTTGACACTTGAGTGTCATTCTTAGTGAGCAAGTTGGGCTTGTCCAAGCGAGAAGGATATGGGATGTTGGGTTTGTAGGTGGAAGGTGTAGTTGGTGAAGGTTGAGATGTTGGAGGGTTCTTCGTGGGTACATTGTCATGACGAGGCGGAGACGGTAATGGTGTACTAATACTAGGTGTAGGAGGAGTAGGGATAAATGGTGGTGGAGGAGGTGTAGATGATGGGGGCGGGATAGGTGGTCCTACTATGGTAACTCCACTACGGGTAGTAATAGCACTGACATTTGCTCGCGGATTGGTGACGGTGTTTGAAGGTAGAGAACTCGAATCAGAGGGTTGAGTTGTGGGCAAGAAACTAGCAAGCATATTTTTCAAATCATTCGTTTGATTGCTGAAGGAGGATTGTATATCATTTCGATGCTCGGATCTAATGTCATTCCCTTGCTTGGTGATATCCCCTTTCAAATTGATAATTTGGCTCTGTAGATTCTTGATTTGCTCTCCTTGAGTTCGCATTAAGGCTTCAACATCTTGATTAATGGGTAGGGCTTGTTGAGCGGGTGGGTGATAAGGATTAGAAGCTCTTGGTGGGATTTGGTTGCTTCTATTGTAGTTGTTGGCGGGGTTTTGGTTTTGAAGAGAAAAACCGGGTGAAAGGTAATTGTTTGACCGGTAACTCAGCAAATTTCGATCCCCTTGTTGTCGAGCTTGGTAATTTTCCAGTGAATAATTACCATAAGCCGCATACACGTTTTCCGGATTTCCTTGAGTAGAAGGACAATCAGTGTATGAGTGAGGACCGCCGCATGTTTCACAAGAAGGTGCAACCGCTTTAACTTTTTGTTGTTGGTTTGTAGCAAGAAGCAAGATATTTTTGTTCATTTCGGTCATCATGCGGGTGAATTTTGTCATGTCGGGGTTTGCTGAAGTAGAAGAAACATTGACTCTCGGGTTGTTCCTTGAAGAAGCGGAGGAATCCCAGCTTTTGTGGTGAGTAGTCATGTTCTCAATAAGCTCTCTACACTCCTCGGGTCTCCTTTTCATAAATGTGCCACCGGCGGCTGCATTGATCGTATCACGATCTCAAAAAGTCAAACCGTTGTAGAAAGTATCTATTAAGGTCACAGGGAGCATGTTGTGGTTTGGACAACGATCAATCAAAACATTATATCTTTCCCGAGCATCAAAAAGAGATTCATCGGGTTCTTGCATGAAACCGCTGATTTGATGGCGAAGGCTCGTGACCATGGATGGTGGAAAGTAGCACGACAAAAAGCGTTGAGTCATGTCATCCCAAGTATGAATTGAATTCTTCGGGAGATGATCAAACCATTTCTCGGCGTGGTGTGAAAAAGTGTGTGGAAAGAGTTGAAGGCGTAGAACATCCATTGTGGCACCGGGCAACTTCATGCTTTGGGTGATTGTAATGAATTTGTCGAGGTGTTTGTTGGCATCATCATCAGGCATTCCTCGAAAAGTATTTGTTTGTACTTGCTGAATCATGTGGTGCTTCAACGAAAACTCCGGAGCCGTGATTTGCATCGGCGCAATCGGTCCTCCTCGTCCAAACCTTGTTGGTTGACAAAGCTCCTCCATTGTCTGAAGATCGGGTTGTGGAAGAACATTGTTGTTATTCTTGAGGTGCGGTTGATTATTGTTGTTGTTAACACCTGACATACTTAAATCTTCTCGAGTCTCGGGCTCTTGATAATTATAAGATCTAGTACGCATTCACCTACAAAGGCAAAAGAAAAAGAAACCAAACACAAAGACAATATATATACACAATAAAAATAAAATCTTTTTTGATTTTTGAAATTTTTTAATTTTTATGGATTTTTATCAATTTTTTAATTTTTATGGTTTTTTTGAAAATTTTTGTGCAAGAAAATAACGCTCACGAAAGAACGGATCCCAAAAAGCAACGCGTCTTTCACAGAAAACCGTTAATCTTTACGAAAAGAGCCGGCAGCGGCGCCATTTGATAATTGGGTTTTACTTAGTTAAAAAGATTCTTTGTCGTGTGTCTAATCGAATTGATCTGGTTATCTATTCGACTCAGTCGTTCTTTGGTGAAACAAAAGGTTGTGTCGTTGTAGTAATTAAAACTGCAAAACAATTAATGTAAAAGACTTTAAAGTAAATCTAAGTCTAATTTAAAATAAATGGCGAGATATTAAAAAATTTGAAAAGTAAATAACGAGAAAATAAATGACGGATAATTAAAACTATCACGAAAATTAAAATTTGACAAAGTACTAAAATGTAAACTTAAAAATTAAACAAGACAAAATAGAAAATAAACCTACCGTCGGAATCCCTAATCGGAATAACCAACCTTAGACTGATCGGAATGTTGTCGGAACCCCAAATCGGAATGTTGTCACCAAGTCCCTAATCGAAATAACCCAACAATACCTTTGATCGGAATGTGGTCGGAATATACTCACGTCGGAATAACAAATCGGAATGAGGAGTGGACTCCTGGTCGGAATGCTGTCACCACCTGACCTGATCGGAATACCACTAGACACCACTGATCGGAATGTCCAATCGGAATTCTTTATCGGAATGCAGCCTAAAGGGATATCATCGGAATGTGATTCCTAGGACCCATCGGAATATCACTCAAGGACACCCCTGTCGGAATGTCTAATCGTAATACTTGTTGAATCTGGAAACCCTTTTCCGATGGTAGATCGGAATCCCCGTCGGAATGCAAAACCCTTTTCCGACGGGTAGTAATCGGAATATAGTAAAGGAAAACGAAATAAGCTAGTTCGAATAAGCTATGAACCAACTAAGCACACAACGAAAAACTTGATGAAAACCGTATAAGAAAAAGCTAATAAGCTACAATTTAAAGACTTTTTTAAAAAACACGAAAAGAAAAAAAGGTTACGAAAACAAACTTTTATATAAAAATAACTTTTATAAAAACTTAAGAAACTTGAAGATAAACTCAAATAAGCTATAAAAATCAATGATGCAAAACAATCAAAAGCATAAAAACATAACCTTTAATCAAATAAGCAACACAATAAGCATATAAACATAAGATTAAAGCATAAAAAGAAAGGAAGAATGAGAGATAAACAATAAAAAGTAAAGATTGACAAGAAAAGTAAATGGAAACTTACTTGAAATTAAATGTAACTAAGGTGCAAGACAAGGTATTTAAATGACAAGGTAATTAAAGGTGGAAGAAATAGTGTGTCAAACTATCCAACAAAATGAAAATGATTATCCTAATGACTATTTATAGGGGAGGATTAAGGAGTGCTTAGGAAGCTTCCTCCCCTCCTTCATTTTTCCTTAATTGCACTCTTAAGTCCTTAAGCCTTTTAATCTTCTTAATCTTGGGCTTTAATGACTTTGTCTCGGGATTTCTTCAAACTCGTGTTGTAATTCTTCAATAAATTAGACTTGTGTTTTTCGGATTTTGATAAACTTCCGTCTTTTGACTTTTTCTTCGATAAATCTTCAGAATTGGTCTTGGACTTCCGTTATTTTTGCACTCTCGACTTCTTGACTTCGTCTTTTGTCTTTTTCTTCGATAAAAGCCCGTGAATGCCCGTGTTTTCTTCACTTTTCACCTTTTCGTCCTAAATCACAACAAAAACACATACCACGCATAATTCCGACATAAATGACATAAAATACACGTTTTGGCTCGGTTATTATTGTAATTAAGTGGTAAAAAGGATGGGTGTTTACACACCTATCAAGTATCATAAGAATACCCAAAAGTCCTAAAGGTTCCTAAAACCTACCCTTAAACTGTGATACATATGTTGCCAAAAAATATGCATGAACATAAAAATTTTATGTCAAGATAGGAATAGAAATATTCCAACCATCATCCATAAATAAAAACATGCTCAAATGATTCTCCAAGGATCCATAAGCAACTCTGTATCCAATAGTATAATGCTAACACCACCTGCACATTTAGATTAAAAACCACAAAACTAACATTGTTGCTGACAACGTCCCGATAACACTTGTCAGCGTTAAGGAAACCTTTGTCAGCGTTAGAAAAATATATTGCTGACAACGTCACAATAACACTTATCAGCGTTAAGGTAACCTTTGTCAGTGTTAGAAAAATATAGTGGAAAATCTAGATCCTCAAAAAGACCAATAACAATGCATTATCCTGTACATACTTTTACAATAAGACCCCAAAACACATATTATGTGAGATTGATCATTCCAATACTTGTTACCAAGTATTACAACCTTCCAGCATCAAAAGGTTTAGTTAATAAATTAGACACATTTTCTTCTGTGTCAACCCTATCTGGTTGTATTAAACCCTTTTCAAAACAATCCCTTATAAAATGATGTCTAATTTCTATGTGTTTTGTTTTAGAATGATGTACAGGATTCTTAATAATGCATAAAGTGCTGTTATTGTCAACAAATGTCTTGGTATGCATGAAATTATACCCATAATCCAACAGCTGGTTCTGAATCCATAAGACTTGTCCACAACAAGCAGCTGCTGCAACATACTCTGCTTCAGTTGTAGAATTGGCCACCACTGTTTGTTTCTTGCATTGCCAAGATATCAACCTACTCCTAAGAAACTGACATCCACCAGTTGTGGATTTTCTATCAAACTTATCACCTCCATAGTCACTGTCTGAATATGCAATAAGCTCCAATGGTGAATCTTTTGGGTACCACAAGCCAAGATCTGGATAACATCTTAAGTACCTAAAGATTCTCTTGACAGCATAGAGGTGACATTCTTTGGGATTCACTTGATGGCGTGCACATACACACACAGCAAACATGATGTCAGGTCTTGAGGCTGTGAGATACGTCAATGAACCAATCATTGATCTATAGTGCCTGACATCCACATCTTTTCCATCACCAACTTTTCCCCAAGGGTGTTCTCTATCCATAGGAGTAGTAGCCCTCTTTTCATGTGGAGAAAAGCCAAACTTCTTCAAGATCTTGGCTACATACTTATCCCGAGAGATTAAGATACCATCTTCTTTCTGCTGAACTTGTAACCCTAGAAAGAAGTTCATCTCCCCCATTTCACTCATCTTGAATTTGTCTGTCATAAGCTTGCAAAAGTCCTCACTCATCTTTGGATTGGTGGAACCAAAGATGATATCATCAACATAAACCTGAACAAGTAAGACATCCTTACCAGCCTTCTTTGTAAATAATGTCTGGTCTATGGTGCCCCTCTTAAATCCATTTTCCACCAAATAAGTTGACAATGTACCATACCATGCTCTTGGGGCTTGATGAAGTCCATACATAGCCTTCTTAACTCTATACACCTTGTCTGGATTCTCTGGATCTTCAAAGCCAGGAGGCTGCATAACATATACCTCCTCAACAATTGTGCCATAGAGGAAAGCACTCTTCACATCCATTTGATAGACAGTGAAGCCCATGCAAGAAGCATAGGTTAGAAATATCCTTATAGCCTCAATCCTTGTAACTGGTGCAAAGACCTCCTCATAGTTTATCCCTTCCTCTTGTGTATATCCCTGAGCCACTAAACGTGCCTTGTTTCTGACCACAATGCCTCTTTCATCTTTCTTGGTTCTTAGAACCCATCTTGTCCCAATAGGTCTGACATACCTGGGACAATCAACCAGCTCCCAAACATCCTGAATAGCAAATTGGTGAAGCTCATCCTGCATTGCTTCCACCCAACTTGGTTCTTTGAGAGCATCAAAATTCTTCTTTGGTTCCTGTTGTGACAGAAAACAGGTAAACAAACATGCTTGAATAAGAGGGGTATCAACCTTCTTGTGTATATTGGCAATAAATCCACCAAGATTCTGATGAGATCTTCTAGTCTGAACAGGAGTCATGTCATCCCTAATAATTTGAGGAGGGTGATTCTTCATGGTAGAAGTAAGAACTCCTCCCTCAAAAAGTCTGTTGTCTTCAATCTCATCATCCATGTTGCCAATATCTTCTTCAGACTCTCTTCCATCAGTATTAGTATGAACCTCTTCATGTGTATTGGAAGGTTTACCTTGTTCAAAATTGGAAGAGAAAATATGCTCAAAAGTGTTGTCAACGCCTGAACCAAGGTTGTCAGCGTTTGGATCATCAACGCCTGAAATGGTGTTGTCAACGTTTGAGCCATCAACGCGTGAATTGGTCTTGTCAGCGCCAGATTATCCTTTGTCAGCGCCTGAAGTACCATGCATGTTGTTAACTGGTGATACTTAGGGACCACCATTTTCCTTTCCAGCAGTAGCAGCAGCAAAAGCATCTGTCCATATGGGGATAGTGACATACTCTTGTATAGGAGATGACTTGTCTGCTTGTGATCCAACCTCTTCATTAACCTGTGTACCTGAAACATTAACAACTTGTTCTTCCACAACATTTGAAGTTACCTTCACAATGTCTGGATTAGTAACAGGCATATAGTTTAAATTCATAGATAGAGGTTCCAAGTCAAACAACCAATTTGGACCACTTTCGGGATTAATAGGTTTACTCTCTAAAAACCTAACATGTACTCTTTCAAGTATACATTTTTCCTTCTTAAGGTAAACCCTATATCCCTTACTCTGCACAGAATAACCCATGAAATAGCCTTCATCACCTTTAGCACTAAATTTACCTAAGGCATCACTAGTATCTAGTACAACTACATGACAACCAAAAGGTTTAAGAAAACCAATATTAGGTTTCCTTCCCCAAAGTAACTCATAAGGTGTTTTGTTCTGTATCTTGTTGACCAATGCTCTATTCTGAACATAACAAGCTATATTCACAGCCTCAGCCCAAAAAGCTATGGGAAAGTGAGCATCAGCCAACATAGTCCTGGCTGCTTCAATTAGGGTTCTATTCTTTCTCTCGGCAACCCTATTTTGCTTTGGGGTTCTGGCAACACTAAACTGCCTAGTAATCCCTTTCTTGGCACAAAAATCATCCAACATTTTATTTCTAAACTCACCACCATTATCACTTCTAAGCATTTAACTTCATTACTAGTTTTCTTTTCTATCTGAGTAATAAAGTCAATTAAAGTATCAGTAGTGTCACTTTTCATAGCTAAAAAGAAAGTCCAAGTAAACCTAGAAAAGTCATATGTGATGACAAAGCAGTATTATTTACCATTCAAACTCTCTATATTAGTTGGACCAAACAGGTCCATATGCAGTAAGTGAAGTGGTTTAGAACTAGAGTGCACCTGCTTAGACTTAAATGAGACCTTGTGTTGCTTTCCTTTAAGGCATGCAACACAAGAGTGGTCATTGTGGAAAGCCTTTTCAGGCAAACCATCAACCAAACCAAGTCTCACAAGTCTGTTTATATTCTTAAAGTTTATGTGCCCTAGTCTCCTGTGCCATAGATTACTCTCATCAACTGAAGCTTTAGCATAAAAACATGACATATTATTATTCATCCAAATCACATTAAGATTCACATTATAAATGTTTTTACGCCTAGGTGTTCTATAGTCAATATATTTCTCATCTGGAATTTTAAAATCTTTGCTTAACACCAAACATTCAATATCAGTAAACAGAACTTTATTTTTGTTATCACAAACTTGTGATACACTAAAAAGATTGTAATCAACTTCTTTTACCAGAAACACGTTTTCAAAACGCAAGTTCTTGGTGAGAAGAGTTCCTTTGCCTGTGATAGTTCCATATCCTCCTCCAAAGTAAACCTTGTCACCATCCTTAATGGGAGTGAAGTTTGTCAGATAATCTTCCTTCCCAGTCATGTGCCTAGAGCATCCACTGTCCCAATATCCATAATCATTGACCTGTTTTTGAATGCCCTGCACATAAAGAAAACAAATTAGTTTTCTTTGGGAACCCAAGCCTGAGCAGACTTGGATTCAGCTGGTTGTTCAACAAGAACAAACTTAGTTCTCATAACAAGCCTTTGTTCATCCCTTTTTGGATTAAATACCCAGTTAACCCCAATTGGTTTTGTAATGACCTTTGAAATATAATTAAATCGGTTGCAGGTCATAGAAAGCCCATTAGAATTAGGGTTTTGATCTTGCTTAGGTCTCCATGTCAAGCTAGAAGAAGCTTTAGACCCCTTACCCTGTGGTTGCAAATATTTAGGTCTGGAAATGTTTCTGTCAGCGTTGGATTTGGTCTTGTCAACACTGAAATTACCCTTGTCAGCGTTGAACCTAGGGTTTGCTACAGAAACCAATTGCCTATTAGACCAAGTATTGGTCTTCTGAAATGGTCTTTGTCCATGTGTGTTAGACCTTTTAGTGAAGAATGGGGCTGGTCTAATAACTTGTGGACTTTGCTCCACAAAAGTTTTGGGTCTGACAATGTTTGACCTTTTAACCGCGTTGACCTTGGAAGCGTTGACACACTTATATGCTAAATGTGAAAAGCTACCACAAGTGTAACAGGCTTTTCTAGACACAACCCTAGGTCTAGAAGAAAAGAAACCTGTTCCATCATTACTAACTTGGCTTTTTGGTGACCTAGTATTCCTATACATTTTTGCATACTTAATGCTAGGTTTTCTAACAGTGTTTGAGCCAAGGTCAATAGTCTTGCCAGTGATTGTGTTTGTTACCTTAATAGGGGTAGACTCATTTAGACTTTCACATAACATGCCACCCTTAACAAACAGGGTAGGGTTGGCTTTCTTCCATTCATCCAAATCAGTAAACTTTTGCCTATACTCTTCAACTAGGGTAAGAGCTCTTGGTGGAGGAATAAATTCCTCCTCTTGGAGTTCTGGTAAACCAGTCCAAGATAGGTCCTTTCTTTGGACACCATAGAAGTCCCCAGCTGGTGGTGGAACAACAGTATAATCTTTCATCCCAATCCCAGTCATGTCCTTAGGATCCCTCTGTTTATTAACACATTCTCCTAGGGTTTGTGAGGCCTTATCAAATCTCTGAATTTTAAGGTCTACATTATCCTTATTCTTAATAGCCTCATCTAACTTAGCTTGTAATTCAGCATTGACCCTTTCCATGATGTTTCTAACATCATTACTAGCATTTAACTCATGTTTTAAGATATTTATTTTATCTTTTAGGTCAAATTCCATTTTCTTATACTCCGAAACTGTATTTTCAGTTTGAGTGAGAGCAATTTGATAGTTAGACAATTTGCATCTCTCAGTACTCACATCACTTAACAATCTTAAAACCTCTTTGTTAAGTTTTTTAGTATTTAAGCGACAACCCTTACTACAAAAAGCATCATCGTATACCTCATTATCTGAAGAAGAGGAGGAGTGTGCCATGAGAGCGTATTGAACATTTTCTTCTTCTTCTATCTCAGCAACCAAAGCTTTATCCTCTTCCCCATCCTTAGCCAAATAGCTCCAGTCCCATCCAATACCATCAATTTCTTGCACTGCTACCATGGCCTTAGGATCCTGAGCCTTAACAATTTGGCTTGAGGGTTTGCCAGCATCAGATCTTCTTGGAGATCTGCATTCCCTCATGAAGTGCCCCATACGATGACAATTGTAGCACTCAACCTTGGATTTATCAAATCCAGCAGTGTCCTTTGCATTAAAGGTCATATTCTTCTTAAACCTTCTATTCCACCTGTTTGCTCTTATACTTGCAAGAGCCATGTTCCACTTTATATCCATCTCTTCCAAGTGCTCATCACTTATTTGCTCAAGGTCCTCATATGTAATCACTGAACTATTGGGCAATGTAGCAATGTATGCACACACAGTATCCAGATCCAAACCAGCAGGCTTAACTCTTAGAGAGTCAATTTTGTATGTGTCAGCGTCTGAATGTGAGGCGTTGACAGGACATGATCCAGCGTTGACACATGTTGATCCAGTAACTGGGTGCATGTATGAGTCCTTCTATTCAAATTGACCTTCACTATCTGAGAAGAAGGCCATGTTACTATTGGTAGACTTACTTCCATGCTCCAAAAGAGTTTCATTCTCCAACAGCCTCAGTTTGTTGTAGATATCATCAAAAGTAGAACTTTTGTGAGTGTTATTGGCAAGTATAGATCTTGCCTCAATCTTCCACGCATCACCAAGGATTTTAAGAAAAGTGGCAATAATGTCAACATCACCAACTTGTGTCCCCATGAAGGACAACTTGCTTGTAATGTCAAGCAACCTGCTTCTAACACTGCTAAGCTTCTCATTAGGTTGAGCCTTAAAGAAAGCATACTCATGCATGAGTTGCTTCTTCTTCTCGTCCTTAGTATCAGCATTACTGATGAGACTGCAATTATACATAGTCTCATCGTCCAAATCGGGCTTAAAATGCTAAAAATATCATCAAAATACCCAAATATATGCTTGTGTTTGTTCATTGTGTATTTTAGGTACGGATATCGTGAAATCAACAAAAGATCACAAGAATGAAGCAAAAACGAACAAGAGAAACGAAGCCGCACAAAGAACCGTCCCCAAATCATGATTTTCCATTGAAGTCCTTGAAGTTTTGAAGATTTGGCACGATTGGTCCCTCGTCTTTTGAAGACTTGTCATTTAATACCCTTGTAAAACTCAAAAATTACATAAGGGTCCCTAAAATTTCAGGAGAATGCATGTTTAGCCCTTGAAGTATGGTCAAATTGCACTAATGGTCCTTGATATGAAGTTTCTAAAAGTCTTGTGCCATAAATGACAAGTTAATGAAAGATATCACAAAAGAAATGGGGGTTAAATTCAGCCAGACTTTGTTTGAAGATAATTGAGAAGAATAGGGGGTATCTATCCATTTACCAAACCTATCCCACCACTAGAATTCTGCCAAGTCACCACAACCCGACCCAAGCCCATATCCTACACCACTACCCGCCCAAACCCATAAAATACCCAAGTATTACCCAGCCCACATACTCTACCCATGTCCACCCACTATTAACATAATATATAATTTAAACAGATTTAATTATATATATTAATACGGGGGAAACATCTTCTTTTCACCCAGCAACACACACAAACCCTAAAAAAACCCACCCACTAATCAATATCAAATCAAAGGGGTTTTCTAAATTGACTTGGCAGTTAAGTAATTCAAACCAAGGGAAACACATCCCACATGGGTGTGTTTGCCCAGTCATCACTACAAGCCAAGGTTTCCCTGCTGTCATTCACATGGTGCCACAAAGATTTGACTAAACCAACGTTTGAGATCAAACCCTTGGTCCCTACTCATATCCGACGACCAAGAAGGACTCACATGATCACATGTCGACATATTCCAGTTGTAAGTTTAAAATCAAGAGACTTTATGAATAACTTCAAAGGCAATTTCGGGATAAGCATTGCTAGGGTTTTCTTTATTCTAGAATCTTCAAGTAGTAGTATTTAAGGAGCATACAATGTTGTGTATAGCCCTCGTTCCAATTTTTATCAAAGATTTGTAATGTACGAATTTTGAAATCAATTGAGTTCCATTTATTTTTCTTGCAAACTTTTAAATACTTGTCATTTGTCTTTTGTGTAGTTTAATTTAAATGTCCTTTTAATTTCAGCTTGTTCTTTACATTTACTCAAATTTCAAAAGTTTTTAAGTTTACTGTTCATTAAGCTCTTTGTATAAGCTTACTAAAAATAAGCTTATACAACGTCTTGTTTTCACTATTTATAAGTCACTTACTGTTTTCAATATCTTGCACATTAATTTTACTAAGTTGGTTAATCACTTTTTCAAGATTCACAAATATTCAAAACAAGTTACTGTAGCATAAGCTACTTGCCAAAAGGTTTTCTGACAAAAAACTGATTTGTAAGCTTGTGTTTATGTGACAAAGTACTTAGAGATGTTTGGAGGGGTTTTGGATTAGTTCTGTTGATGAATTCGAGTTTGGTTTATGGTTGATGATTCTGAGTCGCATAAGCTTTGGTAATAAGCTGTGGTTATTGGATGTGGATAAGCTAAAAAAGGTTGTAGATGCTTATAGTAAGATTAGTTAGAAGCTTCAAGGCTTTGGACTCAATGTAAGTTTTTCTATATTCCTTTTTACTTTTCTTTATTCATAAACTGTTAGCTTATTTGATTGGCTTATTCACATGCTTACTTTGCTTGCTTATCCTTGATTTTTATGCATTTTAATTGTTTTTTATTTGTTTTATATCTGCATATATGAATTGCTTTATTATGTTGCTTTATTTGCTTTATATTAGTTAAATGATTACTTTTCTGCTTGCGAAAGAGTGTTTGGGTTAAGCTTATTTGATAAGCTTAGCCTTAGCTTGTAGCTTGAATTGATTCTAGACTCACTAGTTAGATTAGCATAAGTTTAATTTGGCTTTTTGTTTCATTAAAATTAGAAAAGAAATAAAAAAAGACAGGATTGTTTTTTTTACCTTATACCTACTGTTAGAATAACTAAGATCATAGGTGCTTGATTCTTCTTTATATTAGCTTGTTGTAGGTTAGGTGTTAGAAGTAATCTAGTTAGTTGTCTTTAGGTTCTTGTGGTTTATTCATCACTTGCACTCAAACAGTTAGTATAGGTTAGATTTTACAGCGTAATTTGGTGAAAATCTTGTAGCCACTGTGGGAAGTTAATAAGTACTAGGTTTTAGGACTTGATCTTTTGGAGTCTCGTAGATTAGGCTGAACTCTTGCTGTTTTTAGTTTTTTTATATTTATATAACTTATTTTCAGCTTATTAGGATAAGTCCAATTTGGATTATTTTCTTATTTTGCACCCACTGTCCATCTTTGCTTGAATTCATAACTATGACTTAGGATCTAGGATTTATGACTTGAAAGTTTGGATTTAGGTAGATTATAAGGTAGTCTTTTTCTGTTTTTGTGTAATAAGTTTTGAAGTTAGACCATTCGGCTTATAAGTTAGATCGAAAGTGGGATTGTAAGCACATTTGTACATTACTGTTACTTTTCATCAGTACGCATGTTCTTGTTTCCATTTGATTCTGCTTGATATCTCGAATTTCTGTGTGGTTATAAGTTGTTAAGTGTAGGGTTTTGAGTGGTCATAAGTCATCAGCTTATTTCAATAAGCTGTGACTTGTTTGTTATTTGGACAACAGATAATAAAAAAAGGGAAAGAAAAGTGCCACAGGTGGGTCTTGAACCCCAAACCCTACACAACAAACAGGCGAATCAAGTAGCAACATAACCATCTACTCTAAAGCTATGTTGTGTTAGAACACCATTCTTTTCCTTTGTATTTACTGTTTTTTAACGCCTGTACACAAAAGGAAAAGAAAAAGAAGAAAGAGGGAGCCGAAGTACTCGAACCCTAGACCTTATGAAACAAGGAAACGCATCATCCCCTCTCTCAACCATCTGCTCTAGCAACCTTTCTTGTTATGAATTGCTTTCAAATACTTTTTATATACATTTTATAGAAGTAGTAGTTTAAGTTTCAACGATTTTTTAACTGCTTATTTCTTTTAGTTTTTTTTATTTTTAAATACTGTAACCCGTGCATTTAGCTTAAATAATTTTTGTGAAAATTTTCAACTTTTATAAAAATAGTGTATTATTTTTAATTCATTTTTTTAATTTTCGAAAATAGATTAAAATAGTTTAAAAATAGAAAAAAGTAGTTTAAAAATTTAGAAAAATAAATTTTAGCTTTTAATTAATTTGTTTTAGGTTTACATTTACAAAAGTTTTCATTTTCACTCTTTTTTAATTTTATTTAATTTTGGGTTTTTAATTAAACTTTAAAATTTAATATATGATAATTAAAAAGTTTTTGGAAATTTTTGTTTTCATTTTTGTTTTAGTCATATTTTTCTTAGCTTAAGTTAAAAATTTGGTTATTTTTAGAGGCTTTTTATTTTTCGTCGCTGTTGGGTCTACTAGATGTAGATCTTGCAGCCTGTCAGGACCGGTGAATGACTTCTGTAATCACAAGTCAAATCACAAAGAGACTCTATACACAATATGAATGTAGAATATAAATATAAACAAGAGAAACAGAATAACTATAAAGACTTGATCCTTTCTAAGGATTTCTAATATTGATAAAGACTAGAACTACGTTTTGTGAAGGTGTGTCTAACCCTTCTACCTAAGGTTCCTTTTATACTACAAGGAAACCCTAATACATCATTAAAGAAAACGTGTAAAACTGATATGCATATCCTTTCCTAACATATCTCATGCATATCCTAACAGAATATTAAGTAAATAATCAAGTTTGACTTCGACTAGGACCAGGAGCAGGACTTGCTCCTACTACGACTAGGACCAGGAGGAACTACATACCTCCTAGTCTACCTATTACATATAACTATTACAATGGTCCTAACAATCCTCCCCTAAACTTGAATTTGACCTGTTGAGTTCAAGTTTCCCGGAAAACATGCAAAGAAAGCCCGAGGATTGTATCAGCAAAACAAATAGCAGCATCAACAAGATAAGAACCAGAAGAACAGCCGCATGAAATACTAGAAGCTTCTCCAAAGCTTGTAACAAATCAGCATCAGGTGAATCTTGTCAGCAACATGAGCAGATTTGATGAGCCTTTACCAAGTAGCTGCTCGCTCTTGGGCTAGCTAGTCATTATGGTGGAATAAGCATCACCCTGGGAGACTAGAACCCAACCCAACTCTTAGAACGTGAATCAATGGTGAGTGGGAGTACCCTGATGATTTTAGGCAAACCATCACAGCCGTCAACGGATTTGATGCGTCTTTACCAGAAGCCGTACCCCTCTGGACTCGCCAACTCTTAGCAATGAAGCATCGGTGAGTTGAACACCCTATAGCTTTAAGCAAGCTATTACAACTATCAACGGATTTGACAAGATCTTTACCAAGAGCCGTACCCCCTTGGATTAGCCACTTTTCAGTCCAAGACTATAGCAAGTGAAAACCATCCAGTTTTGGGTAACCTGGCAACCATCAACGGATTTGAGAATCGCACCAGGAGCCGTACCCTCAAGGTGAATCAACTTTTTCTTATCGATGAGACATGGTAAGTTGAGAACCATTTGTTGTGTGGACCACGTCCAACACCAAGTGAAACCAAGTACCAGAACAAACTCGAACCAGGAACCACATCTTGAAACAGCCAAGGGATATTATGTACAAGTATAAAAGCGAAACTGTGTTAAAGTAGAAGCAGATATTATATAAAAAGAATATTATTATTTTTTTTTTTAGTTTGTTTCTTTTTTTTTTTAACTATAAAGAATAAAATTCACCAATCACTGTACATATTGGTGAAAAGAATCAAAATAAGAACAAAAATTCAAAGTATAAACACTTACAACCCAGTCACCTTACATACCAGAAGCTGCCTTCTTATCCGCTAGTAACCGTGCTTGAATACCCTCTACCAAAGATGTGGCCATACTCGACTCATTCCCAGAAGGAGCAGTAGAAATCTGCAAGTGACTTGCCAACATTGCTTCCATGGAAGAAATAGTCAAAGGATACACAACATCCGTCAGCATAAACACCACATGACCAGATTCTAATTCCAACACATGAACTCCACATCCAGCATATAGCTTCCAACGAATAATCTCCCATTGCATTTGATCCTTCCATATGCCCAAAGCAGTAGCAGATGGAGGAGGGTCCAACATCAGCTTGAGATCGGCCCAGAGACGGATACCAGGCCAGGAAGACACCGCCATGGGGTTAAACGGCATACTAGAATCAACAAGCCCAAACAACGCCATAAGATCCATACGGTCAGCCCATGATAACACACCCTGCAAACCCGTGACCAATCGCACAGTCCCATCACTCAAAGTAATCCGATGGGAGACGCCACCAGGAAGTGTTGTAGACCTCTCAACCGTATAACCCGTAATGCTTCCATTGCCCAAAGGTAAGTCAGAATCGCTATCTGAAGTTGCATCAATTAAGTTCTCAGGATCACGCTTCTCAAAAGGAACTGATTTACCACGGCGAACACGACGAGCAAGTTTCTGGCGAGTGGAACGTCGAGGCGTGGGAGCCAAAAGAGTTGATTCAACCTTCACCTTAACTTCAGCAACAGCAGGAGAAGCAGTAGAAGTAGACTCATGAACATGTCCACCCAAAGAACCACTAGGAGCTGCATCAGAAGT
Source organism: Glebionis coronaria (assembly GCA_025667525.1). Taxonomy (NCBI): domain Eukaryota; kingdom Viridiplantae; phylum Streptophyta; class Magnoliopsida; order Asterales; family Asteraceae; genus Glebionis; species Glebionis coronaria. Next base: position 437,635,120 of record CM046881.1, read on the forward strand.
AGGATTATGTTGTGTTGCAGGAACTTGTGGTGATGAAGATGGCACATCAGATGTAGCAGCAGTAGGTATGGTGGGATCAACAAAAGTGCTTGCAGGAGCATGGGTGGTGGTAGTAGTAACAGGTGTGGTGGTGGAAGCATGAGTGGTGGTGGTAGTAACAAAGATGGTAGTAGCAGGACCAGCAGTAGAACCAATAGGAGCAACCAAGGGTGTAGTAGAAGGACCAACAGAAGTAGCAATAGAACCAGAAGGACTACCATCAGAACCAGGAGTGGGTACAGACGAAGGACCAGTAGAATCAGCAGGCATAGAAGCAGTCACACCACGAGGATGGTAAATAAATCTTTCCGGAATGGGTTGGCTCTGACGCTTCACCATCTTCTCATAAAGGACCTTAAGCTCATCAAATGTCAGAGCTCTCACCCGAGCCCAAGACCACGGAGCATTGAAATGAGCCGCAGATTGATATTTTACATAACGTTGCATCTGCTGGCGCTGCTCAGTCCGAGATAGAGGTCTGTTCCTTCGCTGTTTCTTTAGTTCTTCAGCAAGAGCCAACTGGTGCTTACGCATCATCACCATAGCATGCGGAATACAATTGTGTTCATCAACATCATCACCCAACAGATCTTTAAACTGAGCATAATCCCGAGTGAGAACAGTAAACACTTGCATCCATTCACCATCAGTCCAGTGCATAGCATCATGCTGAATTTGCGCACGCCTTCGCTCTCGAAGCTCTTCCTCAGCAACCCTATCCTCCTCATCAATCTCAGCCTGAACCAGACGAGCAGCCTCTTCACCAAGTCTTTCTTCTTCAATCTGTCGACGAGTGCGCTTGCGAGTGGGAGATGGAGAATCAGTCATTGGGGATTTTCCCTTCGGATCATGAGAGGGACCAGCATGAGAACCAGCAGCAGCATCAGAATCACCACCCATAGAAGGGGGAATAGCACTAGGAGAAGGAACATTGGAGGACATTGGAGGACCGGGCAGATCATCATAAACTTTATCAGCAAAGGCAGCCTTTGCCAGCAACGTCAAGCCATCCTCAACATTCTCCGCACCCTCATCCTCAGAATCTGAAAGAACCACATGCTTCTTGCGACGACGTTGTTGATTCTCCAATACCTTTATACGATCGGCCAGAGGAAGAACAAACTCCCTTGTGAGCTTCCGATGTTGGTTCAAGTCAGCTTCCAAACAAATCATCCTCTCATGGTACCTGTGCATAAGATCTAGCAAAGATGTCAGTGTAGTAGGCTCCTCCGCCTGCCCACCAAGAGAACTTGGATCAGGGAAAGCATCACGGGAGCCCGAAGCAACATGTGGGTCAACCTGTGGAGAACTAGCATCAAACGGGATATCAGTCGAGTGTGGGGCAGGGCTAGGAGGTGGAGTCTCCACAAATGGAGACTGATGCGGAACGGAGGAAGGACCAGCCTTGGAAGGGGATGGTTTTTCAACCACCACTTCCTCAACTAGCTCCTCCTCTACCACAGGAGTGGCACCACCAGTAGGAGCCTCCTCCTCCTCCATGGGGTCATCATCTAACACAACCAACTCAGGAGCCTCCTCCTCCTGACCCATAGGACCCTGAGCCAACCCCATCATGGCTTCAGTCAGGGGCCTCCAATCCCCAGGAAACCCATTCATCATATTATAATACACTTTCGCTGTAAGTTTAGATGGCACATGCTCAGCCCTATCACGTGGAATGCAGACAAGTATTTGTTGAAGAAACCTAGGGTACATAAGAAATTTCTTCCTCGAACTAGCATTCGACAAATTACTAGCCATCCCCTCAAATAGATAATGAGAAAAATTAAACACTCTACCCTGGGCTAAACATATAAGACCAGTAGCCAAAGGAGTAGGGAACGCATCCCAACTCCCCGACTTGGGAATCATACAATGGATTAAATAGTGAACCAGAAGCTTCCACTGAGGGGAAAACCTATTCTTTTGGAAGTTAAACTTCCCCCCATGTTCATAACCTATGGCAGCCATACCCTCTAATACTTCCGAATTGGGAAGTGATACAACACCCCCCTCATCCTGAAGATGAAGAGAAGAGCGAATAGACGCTTCAGTTACCACATAAGCACGTCCATCTATGGTAGCATGGAGTGCTCGTGGACGTCCAGCCACATTCACAAGCTCAGCAGACGCCCAGAACTGACGTACCACACTATCATATATGGTAGGACAAACAGTAAATGCAAACCTTAAGTTTGAAGCTTCAATAAACTCCAAGATATCAGCAAAATGTTCACGATTTGGACCATCACCCAGATAAGCAACACGATTATGAGCAGGTTGGTAAGCAAGAGCAGCCATAGATCTTGATGAATGGATGGAAGAAGGATTTGGATTGGGATGTAAAGAGTAGAAGCGGTTTTTGTGTGTGTTTTAATTGTAATGAGTGAGTCAAGGGTGTATGTTGACCATATAGGAAGAAAGTAGTAACTGTTCATTGACCCCTATTAATGGGGGGTTGCCCTTTCAAATTAAGCCATAATGGCATACTAACCACTTGCCCTTTTTAACATAATAACTTACCCCCAATTTATTTGCTGAATTAAACTTGTAAATACCAGAATTGGGAGCGTTGACCAAAAGTCAAAGTACACAATAGTCAGACCAGGAGCAAAACGTGATTAACAAAGGTCAAAAGGAATGAACAGTAGCCTGACCAGTACCAGTACCAATAGCCAAACACCACTAGACATGGAAAGATTTCAAACCACCAGAAGACAACCAAGCATAACTAGAAACTGACCAAGGTGGACCAGAAGCCAGTCATATAAGGCCATATCCACCAGAAGAGAGCAAAAATCCTCCATCAGAAGCACCACACACCACCATAACCAAGTAATTATGTTGTTAAATACTATGAATACGTTAGACTGACCTAATATGTACACAAAGCCTCCCCTTAGGCCTTGCCTCCCCTCAATCCTAGATCTCACGGATTGACCATCCCAATATGAACCACCAAGTGGTTAAACCGAGGACCATCGAAAGCTTTAGTCAGCAAATCAGCAACATTGTCATCCGTATGAACTTTAAGAACCTGTATCAGCTTCTTCTCATTTGCATCGCGTATAAAATGATGCCGAATCTCAATATGCTTCGTCCGCTGATGAAATACAGGATTCTTCACAATGCAAATAGTGCTTTGGTTGTCAATAAAAATTTTGGTATTCATAAAATTGAACCCATAGTCCAACATCTGATTTTGGATCCATAAAATTTGACCACAGCAACTAGCAGCATCTACATATTCAGCTTCTGTTGAAGAAGTAGCTACGATTGTCTGTTTCTTACATTGCCATGAAATAAGCCGACGACCCAAAAATTGACAACCACCAGTAGTAGACTTCCTATCATTATTAGCACCAGCATAATCACTATCACTGTATGCTTCAAGAACAAAGGGAGATTCTCTAGGATACCATAGACCCAATTTAGGTTGAGCCTTGATATACTTGAAAATCTTCTTCACTGCATTTAAGTTCGAAACCGTTGGAGTCACCTGGTGTCTAGAACAAGCACTTACTGCAAACATAATGTCCGGACGTGATACAGTCAAATACATGAGAGAGCCAATCATAGACCTGTACATATGAACATTTACCGGTGGATCTGGCTCATTCTTAAGTTTGATTTTAGCAACTTCATAAGGAGTTGCTTCTGGTCTAAGAGGATCCATGTCAAACTTCTGAAGAATCTCATGAACATATTTGTCTTGACTGATGAAAATCCCATCCGATTGTTGCTTGACCTAAAGACCAAGGAAAAATGACAGTTCTCCCATGGCACTCATCTGAAATTCGCCTTTCATCAAGTGTTCAAACTCATCACACCACTCCTTCCTTGTAGAACCAAAGATAATGTCGTCCACATAGACCTGAACAAGGATAATATCCTTGGAATTCCGCCGAAGAAATAGTGTTTTGTCAATAGTACCTCTTCTATAGCCATTCTTTAACAAGAAAGTGGAGAGTCGCTCATACCAAGCTCTAGGAGCCTGATGTAACCCATAAAGAGCCTTGAACACCTTGTAGACTTTCTTGGGATGAAGTGGATCAACAAACCCCTTAGGTTGAGTAACATACACTTCCTCGTCAATTTTTCCATAGATAAATGCACTCTTGACATCCATCTGGAACACCGTAAAGCCAACATACGAAGCAAAGGCCAAAAACAGACGAATGGCCTCGATCCTGGCAACAGGCGCAAAGACTTTAGTATAATCAATGCCCTCAATTTAAGTGTGTCCTTGTGCGACAAGTCTAGCTTTATTCCTGACAACAATTCCCCGTGCATCCTTCTTGTTTTTGAGAATCCATTTGGTATTGATAGCTGTCTTCCCATCTGGTAAGTCAACCAGAACCTAAACATTCTGAAACAAGAATTGTTGCATTTCCTCCTGCATAGCCTCCACCCAACTTTGATCCTCAAGAGCATGAGAAACAGACCTAGGTTCCACCTGTGAAAGAAAACAAGCAAACAAACAGTGTTGAAAGTCCGTATGATTATTACGCTTTTGATCCTCAATATAGCCCACAAGAGCATGATGATCAGACGAGGCCTTCTGCTGCATTCTGCGTGTCTTGACGGTAGAACCAGGATCTCCAATAATTTGAGTGGTAGGATGGTCTTTATGGGATTGCAAGACTGGATTGGAAGAAACCTCCACTTCTGGTGCCAAGTTATTGAGATCACCAACAAAATCAGCATCATATGAAGCATTTTGGAAAATCCCGTCTACAGGTTGTTTATGTATATCATCCAGCTTGGTAGAAGACTTCTTTTCATGGTTCCCCAAATCAGAAGGACTGGAGAAACGTGTATTGGAAGCAGACTCACTAGCCGGAGTACCAGTAGTTGAGTGACTAGCACTAGGAGCAGAAGCTGGAGTACCAGGAGCAACTTTGTCAGTAGGCTCAACCAAGGGAAACTCAAAACTACCTTGAGCCGCTGCTTTAGTAGCTTCTTGTTGTTGCTTGAGAAGAGTATCAAGAGCTGCTTGGGAATCCTGTACATCCAATGGAGTTGCATCACTAGGAGGAGTAGGAGAAACCGTGGTGGAATAGGATGGAACCACAAAAATGTCATCCTCATCATCTGAATCAGAAAGACTAGAAGGAACACCAGTACTTGAAGTTGCAAACACTTGTGGTCCTGCATCATGGTTAGTTTTGAAACGAAAATATCCTAACGAATCACTAAGATAATCAAGATCAAAATACCATTCTGGACCTGTTCCTTGTATGTTTGTCTTCTCCTCAAAATACCTGAGATTTATAGTTTCAATTATCCGTTTGGCTTGAAGATTGTAGACACGATACGCCCGAGAATGAGCTGAATATCCCACAATATATCCTTCATCAGCCTTGCCATCAAACTTCCCCAAATAGTCACTAGTATTCAGAATGGTGACTGGACACCCAAAAGGCTTCAAATGAGCAATATTTGGAACTTTTCCCGTGAGCAGCTCATAAGGTGTTTTCTTGTGTGGATTGGTAATAGACACCCTATTCAAAACATAACTTGCAGTATTAACAGCTTCTATCCAGAACATGGTCGGAAGCTTGGAATCGGAAAGCATAGTTCTTGCTGCTTCTATTAGTGTCCGGTTCTTTCTTTCTGCCACACCATTCTGTTGAGGAGTCCTAGCAGCACTATAATCTCTTTTGATGCCCTTAGCATTGCAAAGTGCGATGAGGTCTCTATTTTTAAACTCGGTTCCATTGTCGCATCGAATACCTTTAACTTTCTTGGACAACTGATTCTCTATCAAGGTAAGAAAATCTCGAAGAATTGAGTAGGTCTCACTTTTGGCAGCCATGAAGAACACCCACGCAAACCTGCTATAACCATCAGTCACCACCAAACAAAATTGCTTGTGGTCAATGCTTCTGATGGAAGTAGGACCAAATAAGTCCATGTGTAGAAGCTGCAATGGTTCAGTAATAAGACTTAAACCAGTAATGGCCTTGAAGGATGCTTTGTGTTGTTTGCCTTTGCTGCAGGAAATACAATTTATATCATTTCGAAACGTCTTGGGAGGTAAACCAGAGACCAGATTCATATTGGCAAGTTTGTGAATGGTCTTGAAGTTCACATGTCCCATCCTTCGGTGCCATTTAGTGGCTTCATCTTCTGAGGCTTTTGCAACCAGACATGCTAGTTGACCAGTAGGGTTGACTTCATTCAACTTGATACTATATAGATTGTGTCTTCTAGGAATTCTGAGTAGAACTTGTGAGTCATCCGGAAGCTGAAAATCTTTGGAAAGCACAAGTGCATCAGTATCGGTGAAGAGTACAAACTGCTTCTTGTCACAAATCTGAGAGACCGATATCAAGTTGAAGTGTTGAAGTGCTTCCACATAGTAGACCTGCTCAAAATTTAGATTTGGAGTCTTTATCGTTCCTTTGCCAGTGATTCTGCCTTCACCTCCACCAAAATAGACCTTGCCTCCATAAAATGGTACAAAGTTAGAGAGAAGGATTTTATTGCCAGTCATGCTCCTGGAGCAACCACTATCAACAATGCCTAGACTAGGATCCTGGTATAGAGTAACCTACAACAACAAGATAATAACAATGCAAAAGTTAGTGTCTTAAGGGGACCCAAACCTTTTCAGGTTTGAGCCTGCCTTGTGGATCATTAGAAGAATGCCAAGAAGATTGATGAGATCCACTATTGTTCCTTGGTTGCCTATGCATCATATGGGTATTATTATTTGACCAAGAACAACCTGCTGAGGGCTTAACAGCAGTTCCCAAAGTGCCCAAACCAAGATACGTGTGGTCTAAATTATGCGGATAGATTGGATTAAAATTTGGAAAGAAATTACTGGTTGGTTGGAATCCATTATCTCTCCAATAATCAGACGCGAAAGGAGAGGATACTCTAGAAGTATTAAACATTAGAGCGCTAGGATTAAGTTTTCTAGAAGCATATGAAGCAGCTCCTGGTGAACCAGGAGCAAGTAAAGCATGATTAACAGATGCATGTGTGTCATAATAATCACAATCTTTAATTAAATGAAAGGAACTGCCACAAACAAAACATGTTTTGAAAGACCTTTTATTAGAATGAGACTATTTCATACTGCCTACTTTATTACACACATTTCTAGGAAAAACATTCTTCCTATGACTCAATAAACAAGGACCAGACACACTTGACTTGACAACAACTTTTTCTTCAAACTTCCTAGCACCAGTAGCAGCATGTTCATTCGACTTGGAACTCGTAGGTCTTGACTCTTCACTTGAACCATTAGATGCAGAGTCACCAGCTTTGTCACTGAAAGTACATGAAACAAAGTCATTAGTATTAGTAGAACTGGTTGGGGACTCAAGCATCTGTGATCCATCCGAGTCATTACGCCATGAGGTGGGCATAAAAGTTCCAGTAAGAGGAGGAGGGACATCATGCATTTCTGCTGCTGGTTTAAACCTATTGTAACTAGGTTTGCCCTCATCCTCTTTGTCGGCATCAAAGACACTTGAGAAAGATAAATCAAATACATCTTCAGAACCAATATATTTTTCAAATCCTAAGCCTCTTTTAGTTCTGCCAGACATGCTACTATCAATTAATTTTGAAAGATTTTTAGGTGCCTTTTGCCATTTGTCAAATCTTAACATTGTAGCATCTAATTTAGCTTGCATCTCCTCTTTTTCTTTGATACTAGCATCTCTTTCAGTTTCTGTATATTTAAGCATATTTGTAGTGTTTTCTAAATCAATGCTTAGTATCCTGATTTTATCCTCATACGCTCGTTGTGTATCTTGTAACCACTTCTTTTGTTGTTCCAATGTGTTTAATGAAGCTTTATAGGCTTGTACCTCTAAAAAATACTTATCATTTTGATCATTTACTTCATTAAATTGGGACAACAATTCTGTGTATTTATCATGACAACCAAGAGGACAATGTTGTACCTCAGGTGAGATGCCCATAAGAGCAAACTCTTCTGCTTCTTCTGCATCAGAGAGATTCCCAGCAATCATTGCCAACACATCAGTCGAGGATTCCGCTGATTCTAGAGTAGAAGCCTGATGATCATTCCAGTTGACCATAGAGTCAACAGATACCAATGCCTTCCTGTCATCTTTAACCTCCTGAACCTTGAAAGCGGAGTACCTGCTCTTCTCCTGATCATTCTTGCTAGGGCACTCTCTTGCAAAGTGACCCTGTTGCTGGCAGTTATAGCACCGTACCTTGCTTCTATCGAATCTTGCTGGCTCCCGAGGGTTGTAATTAAATTTCCTTCCTGCTTTCTTCTCAAACTTGTGAACCCTAAGAGTAAGCATGGCCATCTGCCATTTAAGATCTATCTCATCCAGATCAAGTTTATCGATCTGTTTGAAGTCATCAAAAGCAAGTTGTTGTTCAGCAGTAACATCAGCCACAAAAGAATGAAGAACAGCTTCTACCATACTACCAGACTTGGCAGCAGGATCAGGAGCAGAAGACATGGGACTAGATGCATATGACATGGGACCAGTATGCTGAATAGTATGCTGGGGAGAGACAGTATTTCTCGGGCTACTTGCATATGACATGGGACTAGATGCCGTAGAGCTCACAAAGGCTGAATTAGCAGGGGTGGGAAAAGAGTCACTCGGATAGCCTCTCACATGAGGTTCGAATGTGAAGGCCTATTATTTCTAAGGATTTGGTAATTAAGGATTGGATCTATGGATTTGGTGGAAGAGATGGGGAAGATGGAAATTAGGTGTAGAGAGAGAAAGGAGAGGGAAGATAAGTAGAGAGAGAAAGTGATTAGATTAAATGATTAAGTGTAAAATGAATGACCAACCCCCTCCTAACATGCTAGGAGGGGTATATATATAGCCCACCCTACATGTGGGCTATATGGACTATACATTATAAAGTAGACCACGAGCCCATTACATAATTATCGTTGGAGCGACCGATCCTTCATAAATACGTAAAACGTATTTCCAACAATCTCCCCCTAAGGGAGGTCGCTCCAAGTTACAAAGTTCTAAATATACTATGGCTCGTGATCTATGCTAATAATGATGTGACCGAGACTTTCTTTGGGAAAATACATTTCCAACAATCTCCCCCTAAGGGAGGTCACACCATTTTACAAAATCTTAAACCTAGCATCTATGCTTGAGTCTTCGATCTTGTTCTTGTGAATATGCTTGATATGATCTTTGACTTTAGTCTTGAGCATGTTTCCTTGCCTTGACCTTGTGCATTCATCACTTGTGAAATTTGCCTCTTCGTGACTTCATGTTCCACATACTTATACCTTGAAATTCTTGAAAGCTTCAGAGTCTGATACAGCGGAAGACTTGACCTTCAGACTTTCTTGAATTTGTTGAATTTGTATGTAGTATAAGCATGTGGTGACGACTTCTTCTGGATTGTACACCGCAATGCCACCTTCTTGTTACGCTGCATAAGACAGTTAGCAACAAACCATATACACGGATGAAATGGCCTTGAACATTTCATTCTAATTCGGTAGCATTTTACCTCCGGTCGGTGAAGACCGTTGGACGATATTAAATATCGTACTTGTGACAGGTAGTTTCAATAAAGAACCTCCTTGACAAGATTTCGCGGGTAAACCCGTTCTCTTTACTCGACCGTCCAAAGCTGACTGCGAACGTAAAGAGTGAATCATTTGGATAATAATATCCGCATGATTTGAAGCCGTCAATTCATGTTCCTGGAACAAGTGAAATTCAATTAAGAACCGCACCATCGTTGCTTTCCAGTTGTCACTAGCTTGATTCATAAAGAATCTTGCAAGTTACCTACCAAGTGCTGTTTGATGTTAACACTAGAAGGATTTCCACTCGTCACTATGATCAGTAAAGAGTCACTCTGAGTGTTCTGGCAAGATCATTAAGATATTGCGTAGAGGCCTGGAACGTGTTTAAGTTCAATTAAGAATTAAACCACTGTTGCTTTCCAGTTATCACAAGTTTGATTCATAAAGAACGCACAAGTCACCTACCATGAGCTTTTTGATATTCGCTCAAGAAGGATTTCCATCTTCATTGTAAATACTTTCGTATTACTCGGATGTTCAGGCAAGATCATGAAGATTTTGCGTAGGACTCTTAAGATCTTTCTTACTTTTCACATTGTGTGAACAAGCAAGGAATAATGAAAGTGTGTCCTAATGAGATATTTGATGATCTCAAATGGCTCTAGACTCGATCGTGCATTTTGGATTTTTAGTGATCGGAGGCTGGAGAGGAGTGCCACCTTTTCAATACCAATTTATTCGGAGTGAATAAATCAATAGATAATGTGTTGTCTCCGTGTGATTAAAACAAATATCTTTTGAGAGATATCTGAGTTAGCTGGGATGGGTTGTGCCTTGCATCACTGGGTCCATGATGTCTTTCTTCAATACCGAGAATCATTAGCAAAAATGACCTCAATAGCATATGTATTGACCCGGTTTCTGCCTAAAGTTGTAAGGAGGGCTTCTTTCTTTACACCCTTTATCTTTACAATTCTTTTTCATTCTTCAACCCCTTCAATGCTTACCAATACGTCATAACTAGCACCTTGTTGTGATTGTTCCAGTGCTAACTTAAGTACTTGGTCGGCATTCAGCTACGTTCACAATCTTTCTCCATCTTTCCTAAGGACTACTATTTCTAGCTATGGAATGTCCTTGGGAAGATTCCTCCGGTTCTAGAGAAATCATTGGACTTTAACCTATCCTACCATCCTTATGTCACCACAATCTTCATCGTCGTGAAAAGAGATGTTTTGGGTAAGTGTATGTCACCATGAAATCCATTTTGAAGTGCAAATCCATTTTGCTCCCCCTTAACATATGCTACGATATTCGAAAACATTTCGCACATGTCGGGATGAGCTAACACGTTAAGTCAAGCCATTTGTGATTAATCATTTCCCATATTAAATCACATTTTCTCCCCCATATTAAAAATATTAACCCAATCGATGTTTTTAATATCAATTGATTTAATAGCCTTTTAAAAAAATTGGGAAGAAAAATGCAAATCCAATTATCTTCGTGATATTAACAAGCTCCCCCTCAAATTAATGAGGGTGTACTTGAAACGTAAATTAAATACCTTTTAAACACAAGTGTAAGGTATTTAACACGTGCAAAGATCAATATATGATGATGAATTCACAATATTAGCAATGTACGAGGTTGGACCTGAATAATGGAGAACATCATATGAAAGAAGCACATGGTTCTTGTTCACGAATGTTGGTCTTCCTCGTCACGTCCCCGAGAAAATTAATTCTCGTTGTTGAGTCAAAGCTTTCCGGTGAAATGCTTGACTTGATTATGAAAAGCGGGTTGCTATCTGAAATAATAGCAAACCATTTTGAGCATGTTTTAAAAATTTGAACTTCTGCTCGAACTTTATTTACAACCCCGTGTCATTATTGAATGACATTTCTAGGTTCGTAAATATTATCGATTCCAGAAGACATGCTCGTTTTATCAAAACGTTTTTGAACACACAATTTTGAAAGATTTAGAAAAACCTTTTGAGAAATTCTCGAAAAATTGTGTTCAATGTTTTGAAAAACCAATTACTTGAGCTTAAGATGTTGAATATCTTAAAAACGAGCTCAAGTCCGAGAAGTTGTAAACTTCCCGTTGTTAAGGATAAGTTTATCATCGGCGATAAACTTTCCTTTTATCTGAAGAACGAGTCCTAAGCTGACATTTACTTAGAAGTCGTGTTCATGAGCTTGAAAACTTTGACTGTTTTAACGGAAAGCTCATGACCGAGAAAGGTTAATTTCTCGTTACGAGGAAAAGTTCTCTTATTTAAAAGATACACTTTCCTTTCTGAGCTTAAAACTTCGAATGTTTTAATACAAGCTCATGACCGAGAAAATTGAATTTCTCGTTATGAGGATAAGTTTATCATTAATGATAAACTTTCCTTTATTTGAAGTTCGAGTTACAGTCTGACATTTAACTGTAAGTCATTTACACGAGCTTAAAAACCTTTGAATGGTTTTAATGTAAGCTCGTGTCCGAGAAAATTTAATTTCTCGTTGTAAGGATAAGTTTATCATCGGCGATAAACTTTCCTTTATTTGAAGTACGGGTTACCATCTGATATTTAATGATAAACCATAATGCATGAGCTTAAAAACTTGGAATGTTTTTGATATAAGCTCATGCCCGAGAAAAATGAATTTCTCGTTTTTAGGATAAGTCATCATCGGGATGAACTTTCCTTTCTTTGAGGATCGAGTTACAGTCTGTTATGTGACTGTAAGTCCTTTGTGCAGCTTAACCATGAATCCCCTGAGACATTTGTTTCTCTGATATCTGCTTCTTCAGCAACCAAACTCTAAGAGTGTCCTTAGTTGAACGGTACACAACGATTGGACCGCTTCGTTCTTTTGGAACATCAACTTTGGTACCTGCAATCTCATTAGGAGTTTGTATACTTTTGCATGGGTTAGAGATATCTATTTTTGAAGCACGTGGGGGTTCACAGTTGGCTTTACTTGTGTCAGAGGTGGCCTGAGGGGATGATTCACTTGTCTTAGTTGGCAAACGTTTCCTTTTATAGAAAACCTTAAGTTTAGGCGTAAGTGAAGTATCATCTTTATCAGTTTCCTCCCTAGTAGACTTAGTAGAATCGGAGACTATCCTAGTTAAAGGGCACTCGTTTCCTACAAGAGTGAAAGTTCTACCAGTGGGGCGCCAATCTTTACCAACGGGTTTGATTTTAGCTATCCACTGGGACTTAATTCTAGCACGGGAGTTCACCTCATTAAGCAATTTTTTGATACAAGCATCATGATTTGCCGTAAAGACACATTTTCTACATGTTTTACAAGTAGCATATTTAATGTCCGAGTAAGATCTAGAATCCTTAGACGATTGATTGATGCTCCTAGGATTGGACATGCTACGGTTAGCAGTGTTGGGTAAACTAGAAGGCATCTGACTAGGTTTGGAATTCCTATCTCTTACATGTGTCTTTTGCTTAGCTTCCCTAAGATCAGATTCATGGCAAACGTCATTTGAACTAGTTCTAGACGTGGTCTTGGTATTTTTAGGGAAACTAGAGGCAATCATATGATTTGGTCTTGCTAAAGCTGGAGTGATCACATTGGGCCTAGTTGCTGGAGTGACAGTTCTAGAAATATGACTCAAATCAACTTGGGAGGCAAACCGCGGTCTCGAGGATTGTGATCGCTCGGATCCAAATGCAGTAGGTTGTCTGACAGTCGGTTGTCTGACGAACTGATTTGTAGGCGGTTTCCCCAAGATTGATGGTTTTTCAAGCTTAGTGTCCACACCAGGTCCTTTACTTTTCCTTAACTCGTTTTTCAACGCAGCTATAGCAAAAACCTTTTCCTGTACTTGAGCCTTTAATGTTTCATTTTCTTTGAGCACGTTATCTTGGGATGCCAACTTAGATTCAAGCAGTTGAATTTGTTTCAAAAGATTATCCTTTTCAGCTTTAGAATCTAGAACAGTTTGATCCAATTTTCTTTCAAGAACAACGTTTGACTTTTCAAGTTTTTCAAAATATGTTTCAAATTTGTCCGTTTTCTTAGAAAATTCAAGTTTGGCATCCTCAAGATCTTTTGATTGCCGAGCTACGATTGTTTCGAGCTCTTTAATCTTGGAATCAGAAGCAGTCAATGAATCAGTTATAGGATAATTATCATGATGTTTAGCATTCTGAACAATCTCTCCCCCATTATGACTTACATCGGATGAATCAGAAGTGGTATTGCTATCACTCGTTTCCATCCCATGTTTGTCATAATTAGGTTCAGAATCCTCAATATGCGGCATATCATCAGCATATACATCATAAACCACATTACATTGTACCATGTTTGCAGGCTCTGCGTCATAAATGGGTAAGGTGTCATCAAGAGAAATCTCGTGAACATTCCCTGACGTGCCACTAGCATCATGTTGTCCTCCTGATTCGGTGCTCTTGCCATCGTTAGGCTCCAAGTTGTCAACCGTATGACCATTCTCTTCTTGCATCTGTGTCATTGATTCTTGCACTCCATTATCATATGCTTGCTGAAGTTGTGATCTTTGATAAATCGAAGACGAGACCGATGTCATGAGTTTCAAAATTGTATCACGGAAAGCTCTAAACTCGGTATGTGTATCTCGAAGGAATGATTGGCAAAGCACTGAACTTTCAGGCATGATGATATTGAATTGGAGGAAAGGCGTGAGTTGTGTCACAAGAGTCTTGTATGCAAGTGCCGATGCAGAGTGATTAAAGTTGTCACGGTTGAGTTGCTCGGCGAGTTCGGTCAAAGTGGTGAAAAGTGAGTCGATGAATATATGACGATCTTGTCCAAAGATTGTCACAAATTCGCTCCTTCCTTGAATCCTCGAAAGAGTGACCAGATGATACTGAAGCATTTGAAATGAAGTGATGCCACTTTTTCTAGCGTTGGCTTGCACTTGATGTACGTTTCCCTTTTGACATGTTGAATCGAGTGAATCCATTGAATATTCTATAACAAATGATTGTGGATATAACAATACCAACAAAAGATCCGAAGTAAATCTAAAAAAATAATAATCCTCGATTGATGATGTAACTCTTTTCTCGGCTCAACAATTTATAATGGCTCAAATGTTGATAAAATAAACAGGGGACCAATTCAAACTCAGCTCACTCTAAAAAATTTTACCACTTTAGATCTTTCGGAATACCCGCCTCAATACGATGTACCGAAGATTAATAAACAAAATTTACTAAACAAAAATTCAAAAGTGACAAATGTTAATTGACAAAAATAACTTAACAAAAAACTTTTACTTAATAAAACGTGAAAACTCACAAACTTTTATTAACAAACGTTTAAAAAAAAAAAAAGGAAATAAAAAAAATCTGATAATTTAAAACTATAAAAAAATCTGATATTTTTAAAACTATATAAAAAAAATCTGATATTTTAAAACTATATAAAAAAAATCTGATATTTTAAAAGTAGATTTAGATAGATACCCCCATAACACGTGGACCAAAACACTTCCTTTTCTTAAACTATAAAAAATCTGATATTTGTTTTCTCCAAAACACGTGGACCAATAAGAAAAAGCCCACCGCCCCACTTGTGTTTCTTAGTTAAATCCGCCAGTCAACCCTCCTAGTTTTATCCGCCCAAAAACTTTATTTCTCTTTCTCGGTTCCTCCGTCTAAATCTCAATAACTCTCTCTCTCTCCTCACAAGATACAAACGCAAAAACTCTCTTCTCTCTCAATCTAAACGCCTCTTATTCTGCTCAAAATAAACTCTCTAATCTCAAACCTGCTCTAATCCTCCTCTCAAACCAATCACTTGATTATCTTCTTCTCAGTTCCACGTCGTCAAGATCTCTTTGATTGAGGTCTCGGGTAGGTCACTTAATTTTATTGCATGTTTATTTAATTGAGTCCTCTCTTCATCTGTTGTGTCTTTTCTGTTTTGAGTCTTGGATCAATGATCCTTTTGAATAAAAGTGAGATCGAAAGTTTTTGTGGCTTATTGTAAAAAAAAAAAATCAGTCTTTTTGGGTTCGAGTGGTGAGGGTGTTATGTAGTCTGTGTCGAGAGGGAGACGGGGGGTGAGGGTGTTGAGAGTATGGTGTTGATGAAGAAGTCTTGATAAAAAAAAATGGAGTCTGTTTTGGTTTGTGATTGTGAGGGGGGTCGAGGGTGAGGGTGAAGGTAAGGGTGGGAATGGTTTGTGACGAGGGTGTCGAGGTTGTTTTGTCGAGAGAGAGTGGTGTTGGGTACTTGGGTTTTGATGGGTGACGAAGGTGATGGGTAGGGTTGGGATGGGTTAGGGGTGGGAAAAATGAGTCGAGGGTTGGGGCTTGGTCGAGTCTGTGAGGGTGAGTGGGTTGTGGGTTGTGGGTTTTAGTGTCGAGTGTTTGAATGTAGGGTGATAAAAGTCTGAGTCTACAGTAAGGGTGAGAGATTCAAGAGGTGTGAGAGAGTCGAGGGGGGTTGTGAGGGGGGTTGTGTGTTGTGGGTTTTAGTGTCGAGTGTTTGAATGTAGGTGTGGGTTTGTTTTGTTTTTGGTTCGAGAGTATTAAGTGTGTCGAGGGAGGTGAGTCAGTCTTGAGGGTGTTTGTTGTTCGAGGGAGGGTGTTGTGAGTGGTGTCCGAGAGTTTGAGGTCGAGGCTCGAGTCTTGGGTCGGCGAACACACAAATCAAATCATTTGTTGAGGGAGTGTATTCGGAAAATTTTCCTATTCGGAAGTTTTGGTCTATTCGGAAGTTTTGGTCTATTCGGAAGTTTTTGTCTATTCGGAAGTTTTTATCTATTCGGAAGTTTTGTCTATTCGGAAGTTTTGGTCTATTCGGAAGTTTTTGTCTATTCGGAAGTTTTGTCTATTCGGAAGTTTTGTCTATTCGGAAGTTTTGTCTATTCGGAAGTTTTGGTCTATTCGGAAAAAATGTGTCTATTCGGAAAATATGAGTCAATTCGGAAAGTTTCGTTTATTCGGAAAGTATGTCTATTCGGAAAGAACGACCATTCGGAAAAACTGAAATCAGACCACGGGATGGATCAAACCGGACTGATGACACTTGACAGATTTGTACTAAAAATTTTGGATCAAAAACTGATAACTATGGACTGATGACATTTGACAATTTTTGGACTGAGTGGACAATTTTTGGACAATAGACAGATTTGACAGATTTGGACAATAGACAATAGACAGATTTGATAGACTTGATTATTAAAATTTTTTTTAATAAAACTAGATGATTTAAAAATCGATAAAACTGATAATAAGAAACTGATAGTAAAAAAAAAAACTGATTGTAAAAACCACACGAGAGAAAAAAAAATAAAACTGATTAAAAAATAAAAATTGATAAAATTTATAAAAAAAAAATTGATAAAAAATAGATCGAATGATGAAAAGATGGATAGAAAATTAGAAAAGAAAGGATTTTTACCACCAAATCAAAAGATAAACAATAAGCAAATCCTAAGATTCAACCATGGCTCTTGATACCAATTGAAGGCCTATTATTTCTAAGGATTTGGTAATTAAGGATTGGATCTATGGATTTGGTGGAAGAGATGGGGAAGATGGAAATTAGGTGTAGAGAGAGAAAGGAGAGGGAAGATAAGTAGAGAGAGAAAGTGATTAGATTAAATGATTAAGTGTAAAATGAATGACCAACCCCCTCCTAACATGCTAGGAGGGGTATATATATAGCCCACCCTACATGTGGGCTATATGGACTATACATTATAAAGTAGACCACGAGCCCATTACATAATTATCGTTGGAGCGACCGATCCTTCATAAATACGTAAAACGTATTTCCAACAGAATGTTCTGAGCCTATGAAACAAATCATCAAAGGTGAGATAGTCAAGCCCACCTTTGGCTTTGAGAGAGATCACCACCTGGTTCCATGAGTAGGGTAAGGCTTTAAGAAACCTTGCATTAATGTCACCAACATCAGGTTTTGACCGTAGTTGATTCAATTGGCTCAAGATCTTCTGGAACCTATCATACCCTTGATTTAGACCTTCAGTTTCTGAGATTTTGAATTCGGTAAATTCATCTCTCAGCATGGACCTTCGCATTTTCTTTGACTCCTCATTCCCGCCGAACCTTGCTTTTATGCCATTCCAGATCTCTCTGGCATCATCCAAATGGTAGAAGTCACCCATGTGATCTTCAGAAAGAGATTGAAGCAAAATTGTTTTTGCTTTTACCTCCTTCTGAATAGCGATGATTTCCTCATTAGATTTAGGGTCAAGAAGAGTAATATTACCGTTCTTGTCTCGTCCAGTAAGCTTCCTGCTGTTTCCATTCAGAATGATCTTCCAAAGATCTTGATCAGTGTTGGTGATCCACCATTCAATCTTCATTGCCCAGTTATCATATTCACCCTTCTTCAGAAGAGGGAATTTTCCATTCGTGTTGGAGACCGTAGCCAGGATCTGCTGAGGTTGCACAATTTTAGGAGTGCCTTCTTCTCCTGTTTGAGTAGAAGTTGAGGCAGACATGATAAACATATTGTTAGTAATAAGAGAACTTGATTCTGCTTGTATAGAGACCCTCCCAGGCTCTGATACCACTTGTTGGGTCTACTAGATGTAGATCTTGCAGCCTGTCAGGACCGGTGAATGACTTCTGTAATCACAAGTCAAATCAAAAAGAGACTCTATACACAATATGAATGTAGAATATAAATATAAACAAGAGAAACAGAATAACTATAAAGACTTGATCCTTTCTAAGGATTTCTAATATTGATAAAGACTAGAACTACGTTTTGTGAAGGTGTGTCTAACCCTTCTACCTAAGGTTTCTTTTATACTACAAGGAAACCCTAATACATCATTAAAGAAAACGTGTAAAACTGATATGCATATCCTTTCCTAACATATCTCATGCATATCCTAACAGAATATTAAGTAAATAATAAAGTTTGACTTCGACTAGGACCAGGAGCAGGACTTGCTCCTACTACGACTAGGACCAGGAGGAACTACATACCTCCTAGTCTACCTATTACATATAACTATTACAATGGTCCTAACAGTCGCGTTTTACGATTTCAATCGTTTTACGTAGTAGTGTAATTTTTAGCGTACCTCGTCTTAATTTACGTTTTCTCTTCTAAACCAAAACCGTCACTAATCCAAACTTTGATTTTATATAATTGGCACACTTAATCCACACACCTCCTTCGAGAATGAACCCGCATTTATTCGGTTTTACGTTTTTCCTAAAGCGTAAGACTTAATACTTGCCGCTCATACGCGTTTTTCCTAAAACGTGTACGATTTACCTACATCAATTACCACCATATGCAACTTCAAGAGCTGCCCAAAGGTCTTTTGCAGACTCATAAGCTCTGTATTTATGCTGGTTTTCTTGTCCCAAATAAAGTTTTAGAATGTTTAGGGTTTTCATATCAACCCTTTTCTTTGCTATGTCCTCAGCAGACACAGCTCTACCATCATCAGGTTTTTCTTTCTTTTCTTCTTTTGAACATCCAGCAACAACTGATCTTGTAGCAATGGCATTATCAATCTTTTTAGCTTTATTGAATGTGTTTCCATATTCAATAATCTCCCAGAGAGTGTAGTCCTAGATCCCCATATATTGCTCAAAGTTGAACTTCCACAGCTCAAAGTTGTTTGCATCAAGCATGGGAATCTTGATGTTTGGTAAGGATGAGGAAGAGGTTACTTCTGGATTGGACATGATGTTATTAGGGTTTTGTGAAAATTAGGGTTTTGGTGATTTTAGGGTTCTTGTGTTCTTTAGATCAAAAGTTTCTCAACAAGCTCTGATACCACTTGTTGATCCCAAACTTAGATCGATTAAGCTTGTGTATACGATACTAGATCAAGTTATACACGTAGAGAAACTTTGTTTATGTATAAAGTAATCTAAGTGTTATGCGGAATTAACACTTAAACAAGAACACACAAAGGATGTAAACAAACTTTCACTGGATTGATAATAACGAACTTGCTTACAATGAAAGTGTTTAACGTATGAAAACTTACATTGAAACATAACCTAAAGGTCTTCTTTTATAGACATAAGAAGCCTTCTACAAGAGTCTACGTATCAGCTATTCTAGGTAAAGATAATTATAGAAAATACAATGTTAAACTTGTCTTTACTAGAAACCAACTAGAAACATAATACGTGTAGACTACATCATCCTATCAGTGCTTGTCTTCAACCTATCAACGCTTGACTTCTTCTTGTCAACGCTTGATCTGTCAGCGTTTGTTTTCTTCCTATCAACGATTGTTTTCCTCTTGTCAGCGCTCAAGTGAACTGGCTACATTTTATTCCCAACAATACCCATATACATTGGATCTACACAAGATTGATCCAAGTATACACATATACATTGGATCTACACAAGACACAAATAAAAATGATGAACATGATGATCTTCATCAAGACTTCATCTTTAATCACATCACAAATGTGTGAGTGATCTTCTCTTTGCACTTAAGAGGATGAGGAGATTGAAGGAGAGAATCACATCTTAAACAAGATTAATCTAAACTAACTAATCAAGGGTTTAAAGATGTTTTTGAAGAAACTGTGCAAAAAGGGTTAAAAGAAAACCTGTAAATGATCCACTATTTATAGGACAACATTGCAACGGTCAAAAACACCCGCGGTTCCTTATCTCTACCCGCGGTACCTTATCAATAAGGAACCGCGGGTTCTTTTAAGGAACCTCCGCGTTGGAGTCCGTGCAAATTTGTCCTTTAGTGGGGATATGTCATCTGGGGTAGTTTATACTCTCAAAGGATATTTCTTTGACATATGGAATATGTCAAATTCAAATTAAAGAATATTCTTTGGAATATACCTTAGGGAATATTCTTTGGAATATTCCAAATTCAAATTTCCATTTTTCTTTTTAATAAAACATTTTCTTAAAAATAAAGTTAATTAAAAATTACTTTGTGTAAAACCCGCATGCTTTTACCATGAATAGTACCCTTAAGATCGTACGTACATGATTATAACTTTACTTTTATAGCACGTTACGTTTCACGTATAAGAATTTTAAGTATTACGTACGTGTTAGAACACGATAAGTATTTATTACGTATGAACACACTATAATTATTTAAACAATAATTAATCACGAACATGCGGTCATGAAATCATGAACGTAAAGTAATCACGAGCTAATATTAATTACGTATATTTATTTATTACAAACACAAATAAATATATTAAGTCACGATCGATAACTAATTAAAACACGTAAAACACGAACACGAGAACACACTTATTAATTAGACACGGAAAATGTTCGGGTTACCCCATGTGGGCCCCATACCCACGAAATTTGGAAGGAAAACGGCCTAGCCCATCAATATTTACTAAAACATAGAATTAGGAAATCTTGTGTCATTTATCACAAAACAAGAAAAATAACAAAACCCTAATTCTTTCTCCTTTGTTCTTTTGGACGCAACTTTTGATCACAACAAGGGGTGATTCGGTTTGATTTTAACCTTGAAATTTTTACAATGATCGTTGTGTGTTCGTCCTTGATTGATCCACGCATTCGGTATAACCTTTTTAACCTTTTTCTTTTATGTTTTGATTTAATAAATTACATAAGATCATGATGTTTTTAAAAAACTAATTAAAAACATTTATTAAACATGTCTATGATTATGGGGTAGATCAAAACAAGGGTTTTTAGGGGTGTTTGTCTAGTCGACCCCTAAACCGAACCCCTAAAGGGTCTCGGCTTGGCTTGTGAACCACCACCGAGACCTCATAGTCTCGGTTTAGTGGTGTGGGTCCCACGGCAGCAGCAAACAGGGGAGAACCCCGAAGTGGTTCGGGGTATGGTGTTGATTACGAGTCTGGGTTCATGGTTTCTAGTCATGATCCGGTTCATTGTTTATGTTAAGGTTTATGATTTTAATAATCATATGTTAACAATTAAATTAATAAAGCATGACATAATTAATTTAATAAACATGACTTAGGTTATAATTTAATTATTAGATCATGAAATTTTAACCTAAGTATTTATAATTTCTAGACTTTATAATTAATTAATTATTAAAAAGCCATGACTATAATTAATTAATTAACATGACTTAGGTTATATTATTAGTAATTAATAATACATGTTTTAACCTAAGTATTTTACCTTATTTAATTAAAAACATGATATATTTAATTAAATATTTTTAACCTATAGTTTATTTAATTTACATGTAATAATTAATAAACTATAACTTATATCAATATGACTTAGGAAAATAATCAGAAAACACTTAAGCTTATATAATTAGCTTATTTAACCAGCTTATATCTAATTATGGAAACTTTCTATTTTTAGAAACTTATTTAATTAAGGCAGCTAATCTATTTATGGAAACTTTCTATTTTTAGAAACTTATCTATTTTAAGCAGTAATTCTATTTTTGGAAACTTTCGATTTTTGGAAACTTTGTATTTTTGGAAACTTTCTACTTTTGGAAACTTTCTATTTTTGAAAACTTTCTATTTTTGGAAACATTCTATTTTTGGTAACTTTCTATTTTTGGAAACTTTCTATTTTAGGAAACCTGCTATTTTTAAAAAGTTACTTATTATTACACAGTAAGTATAATAATACATGAAATACAAGTAATACTTAATCAGAATAGACAGAATATAAGATAAACACAGTTTAAGCTTAAAACAGTAAAACATGACATGAACGTGTAAAATAAGCTAAGACATGACATAGAATTAGTTACGTATTTAGTAAGCAGATACTTATTCATGTATGTATTTATGTAGCATTAGTGATACGGAAGTAGGATTCCTCTCAGTTCATCTTCTTCGTTCACTGGACATAAGGTACGAATTCCCGTCCTTTCAGTATGGACATTCTTTCCTTATTAGGATTCCCCGTATGCAGCCAAATGTTTTCCTGTAGTATAAGTTACGTGTTTGATTTTCTTATGTTTAATTTAGAATACCTATATCCATATACATGATTGACCAGTTTCACCTAGTTATGGAGGTATCATAACCATAACATTAGAGGCACTGATGTTATGACTTCACCATGGCGGAGTGGTTGCTCGTGGCGTCCCTTCAGCTTTTGGCCATTTATATTATATTTATCATGTGGGGCGTATGCGTGCATCCTAGTTACATGTTTTCAGTCAGGATTTCATGGTGAATGTGGTGTGTGCCTTGCATCTTTCACAAGGAGCTGATCCCTCCTACCCAAACCAGAATATTAAATTAGAGGCAGCCCCTCTAATTTGCATGATGAGGTCACCCCTCCAAGTATTCATGCACGGTGGATTTTCATGACATATATTGGCTAATGGTAAAATATGTTAAACAGTTTTCATAAGATAAACATAAGGCTTTTCAAACTATAAAACCAGTTTTACGAACATGTTCCAGGTTTTCTAGGACTTATACATTTCCGCTGCTATTAAGTCTTTATTATGTTTTAGTCATTTATACTATGTCTATATCCGTGCACTGAGCGTTTTGCTCAGCCGTTACTTTCTTTTCCATGTCCCAAAACGGCAGGTACCCTAGGAAAGACTCGAGCATTTGGAGGATGTGCATAGGATGGAAGCTGCTAGAGACTTCTTTTCCTTTTTGCCTTCATATAGTTATGCTTGTTTAAGTCTTTCATTCATTTCATTTACTTTATTATGTTTTGGGCTTATATTTGGGAACCGATGTTTGATTCCAATTTTCCTTATGGTCATGTATGTGTTACTACATATTACCTTGCATGCTTTGATGACACGTCATAGTTACGTGTGACATTCCATTATCAAAATGGGGTGTTACAATTATGGTATCAGAGACAAGGCTTCGGCCTGTAGGCTCTAAAACTCGACCTGTGACTAGTGGGTAGTCACCAGGAGCTTCCTAAGCCAACGTTTGGTATTCTACGTATTGATGTTTTCAGCGCATTGCTGCTTTAACCATGATGTTTTCAGCATCTTGAGGTTTTAACCTTGATGTTTTCATCGATATTGTTTTACTAATATGGATGGACAACCGTCATTCATATTTAGTTATGTGTCATTGTTTCATGCATAATGTTCCTCGTGAACTGTGGCTATGTGGACTGAACCCCAGTAGTTCATAATTAGTCACATAAATTTTTCTAATAAGTTTTCACATATGAGTTTCATTTATTTATGTTTCATGTATCATTGTTGCAGGGATTATGACTAAGTAATGGTTGGTACAAGACTGACCCTATTTAGTCGCATGTGCTTGTATCGAAAATTTTAACTTTCGGACCGACCAATAGGCGTCCCCTCGCCATGTCTTTTGTTTTGGGACCGACCCATAGGCGTCCCCTCGCACATATAAAGGTTTTTATAAACTACATTACGCATTCATGCACTGTTTTCATGCATAAAATTTTTCTCATGATTTATTGGCATATTTTTTTATGTCCCCTCATAAGTTACTATGTTTTTATGTCAAGTATGTTTTCATACTATCATGGTTAAACTCAGTTTAATGTTGATTATGTTATACACTCCTTCATGTTAAATCGTCTCATGTTTCTTCATGATAATTCCGTCTTCATGTGGATTACGTCTTACGCCTCTTTTGATATTATACCTTCATGCAAGACATTGTTGGATTTCATTGAATTCTTCTTTCATGATTGATGTGACTGCTTTTATACATAGTATCATCGTCCAAAAAGGGCTTAAAATGCATTAAATAGCATCAAAATACCCATATATATGCTTGTGTTTGTTGCTTGTGTATTTTAGGTACGGATATTAGGAAAATGACAAAAGATCACAAGAATCATGCAAAAACGAATACGGGAAACGAAGCCGCATAATGAACCAAGCCCTAATGAAGACTTTTCCAAGAAAAACCCTTGAAGACATGAAGAATTATGAAGAAGGGTCCTCCAATATGGAAGAATTGACACTTTATAACCTTGTATCTTCATAATTACAAGTTTGGTCCCTAAAGTTTGTCAAAATTACAAAAGGGCCCTCCACTTTGAAGAATTGACAATTTTGGCCCCTCAACAAAGCTAAATTGTCAACCATTATCCTCCACAAAGTCAAATATATCATGAAGTCCTTCAAAGTACAAGAAATTACAAGTTTTGTCCTTTGAAATCCCAAAATTACAAAAAGGACCCTTGACTTTCAACATTTGGCAAGAATGGTCCCTCATCAAACAAGACTTGGCAATTTCAGTCTTCCAAAATGCCAATTATACAAGTTAAGACCATAATTCATCAACAAAATGCCAAAACAGCCCTTCAAGAATCACAAAATGGCAAGAAATACCCCTGAAAATACTTTGGAAAAGTATTTGGGGCAAAAGTGTGAAAACTGAAAGTTTGATTACAAAGGAAATTCAGTTTTGGGGTTTAAATCTGCAAATGACAAGAAAAGGGAAGAAAGAGGGTTAAATGTGGCAAGAAAAAGGAAGTTACCTAGACCTACCAGCATCCAACACGTGTCCCACTACCTCTCCTCCACCAATCAGCTTCACCCATTGTTCCACATCAGCAATCCACCCACACCCGTATTTAACTAACTTAATTAGTTAATTAAATTACGCGGTTAACACATTTTTGAAATCCTAAACAGATTAAACACCTCAACTATTCACCAAGAACATGATTTGAGGTTTTGTTAATTACCAAAAATTAAACCCCAAGATTGTGCAGATTAGTGATTAAGGTGACCTTAATCACATCCCAACTCTCAAAAGGTTTGCCACATCACCACCCAGCTCACAAGATTCCCCTGTTGTTCACCTTTGGACAAGAAGACAAGAATGAGCCAGTGATCCAACCATCCTCATTCCAGCTTACATTTTAAGCTTGATATACACCCTTTGATCAACTTTTCACCTTGCCAACTCATGCTACAAGCCAAATTCAGTCACATGATCTTCAAAGTTCAAAACAAGACAAGGGGCATTTCTGAGACTTCACAGCAATTAGGGTTACGTTTTTTTAGCTTAACTAGTTCCTTGTATGCCTATATAAAGGCCTTAGCTTTCTACATTTTAGCTTGCTCTTGAATTTTCAGTTGTTCACTTTTCTGTAAATCCTTTTCAATATTAATGAAATGTGTTTGAAATGTTGAAGAAAGCTCAAGTGCCATTGTTATAATCTGCTTATTATTCTTCTTAGTTTGCTATTTCCGAATCTCAAAACCTTCTTTTAAGGAGAGTGCAAAAGTTTGCATTTTTCCTTCAAGCTTGATATTTTGCTAAGTTCTTGTTCAAACCTTGGAATTCTTGGGCTATAGGGCTGATCATAGCATCCTGATATTGTGTTATCAAGGTGTGGTGAGGCTTATAACTTGGGGATAATCAAGTGTGGGGTAACAAGGTTGTATCAATCAAGGCTTTTTACTTTTCTGATTTTGATATTATGCCTCTAACCTTGTTGAATCTTAGCAGGGTTTTTATTGGAAGCTTGTTCTTGTTCTTGCTAGCACATAAGCTCATAAGTTCGTGGGTGTGGATGTACATCCATGAGGTTTGTCTTGAAACCTTGAAAATCTGATAAAAATTGGATTTTTTGTGGATTTGTGCTCTATTTGTCTTCTTGTTGTTTTCTTGGCTTGAATCTGCTTAGTCTTGCATGATAATGTTGTTTATATGCTAGATTGATCATTGGGTAAACTGAATCACACTTTTTCTTGTTTAAAATTTGAATTGAAAAGTTAAAAGGGTGTTTTGGACTACCTGTTTAAGTTCAAATCTTGTTATTGTGTTGTGGAAAGTTTGTGTTTGTGCTCTATATCTGCTATATGCTTGGTTGAGAGTGTTTTGCTGCAAGTTTTTGGGTTTGAAACTTCAAATCATACAATCTGCTATAACTTGTTGAGTTTAACTGTTTTTGACCTATGATTTTGGTGAAATCTAGTATTTGTGCATGCTTAGGGTTAAGAGTTGTTAAAACATCATTATTATAACATATGTGATAGATCTTGAGGTTTGAATCTAGCTTGTTGGTCTAATACATCAGCAAAGTGTAAAACTGCATGTTCTTATGTTCATCAGTAACTTAAGGTGCTTGAATCTTGCTTAAAACTTTGAATCATTGCATGAAACCTGTTTAGACTTGTTCATTTGAGTTTATAATAGCTTGTGTATGCATTTGGTTGAGTTTGGCTGGCTGAATATTGCTCTAAGTGCTTATTGAACTTGTTCTGCTTATTTGTTCAAGTCTGTGCTAGATCTGGTACTTTATTGATTAAATTGTATCAATTGGGTGATTGTGATTGTGATTTTTTGATTGTTATTGACTCATTTTGATCCAAAGATCATTTGGGTGCCTTTGTGAAATCTGAATCTCCAAAAAAGTCACTAAAGACAAAATGTCAAACAAGTCAAGCAGTGGAAAAAGTTTCCACTACTCAACACCCAAAACTAGCCCCTGCTAGTGTTATTTCATCATCAGCTTATCAATAAGCTATTTTAGCTTATCCAGACTTGCAACAACTTATTTTTTGTGATAGACCTTCATTATTTGACCCATTTGATTAGACTGGAGCTTATTGGACTTTGACTTTGACTTTTTGCTAGAAAACCAACTCATTTGACTTTTTCATAAGTGCTTATTTGCTTTTTCCAGCTTATTGAGTCAGCTTATCTGAAAACTCTTTGTTGATTTTGCTTAATTAAGTGATTTAAAAGCTTTAGAAACTTGAATCAGCTTTTGGGGTGGCCTAGAACTCAAAAACTACTATTTTGTCGTTTTCTATAGATTGCTTATTGCATTTTCAGGCTTATTCCTTTGGCTTATTTCAAATTTCTTTTTACAGAAGTCTTATTTAGGACAAAAGAAGTTTGTGTGTCTAATTTGAGCTTATGGCATTAGCTTATAGCTTAATGGGCCAAAAAGCCCATTAAGAATAAGCTGTTTGGTATAAGCTAGCTTATTTCACACTTCAGCTTTTGGGCCTTTAGAAAAGTTGTTTAAAATCAAATTTTGAGTCAAGTAGTGCTTTTTGGGCTTATTTGGACCACTTTTTTTATTTTGGGCTCAAATTTGGCCCATTAAGGATCTGTTTTGGGTTTAGCCTATTTTCTAGGCCCATTAAGGGTATTTAGGTAATTTCAAGTTCATTTCTGAGTTACTTAGGTTAAATTAAGTTAGTTTGCAACTTTTTAGAATCTTTTATGATTTTTGGGTTTTTAATAATATTTTAATATTATTTTATTGTTAAAAATTAAAAGCCTGATTTTTTAAGTTTTTATATTTTTCCTAGATTGTAGACACTTAATTAGGAATTTTGCAACTTTCCAAATATTTTTAGAGTCTTTTAATTATTTTCTAGAATTAATTTAAGTTTTATTAGTTTTTAATAGTTTTTAATTGTTTAAAAATAGTTTTTAGTGGTTTTAAAATTTTGAAGAATACTTTTTAGCTTAATTAGGTTATTTTAAAGGTTTACAAACTTTAAGATCTTGATTGGGACTTTTTATTAGTAAATATTGATTTTTAGGGCTTTAATTAGCATTAAAAAGTTATTATTTAATTAATCAAAAGGTTTTGGCAAGTTTGGATTTTTTGTAAACTCTTAGAATATTTTTGTGGATTTTTAGTGATTTTTAGGAATTTTTAGGGTAAAATTTTAATTTAGGTGCTTTTTACGGTTTTACGTGTACACCTTTTTCGTCTTAGTTTAATACAACATCGTAACCGTCATTCTCTTCTTATCCCTTTTCTATTTTTCTTTCTCACAAATATAATCACAAAGATAATCATTTCATTACACACACACTAAGCCTCCTTGAGAACGATCCCCATTTTGGGTCATTTGTACACGGTTTTCCTAAATCGTCGTACTTGATACTTGCTACTTTTGCTCTCTTTTCCTAAAGAGTAGTAAAACAATTACATCAATTTTGGTGCCGCTGCCGGGGAGGCGTGTTGTGTTTTAATTTGGAATTTTTGTTTTTATATACTAACCAAAATAGTATTTGTATTAGTAGCACTCTACTAATACGTATTATCGGTTTTCGATTTTTGTGTAAATACTATTACTATATTGTATACGTAGAACAATAAATTCACAAGTACTCCAAATACGTGAGAAATCATAACCTTGATTTGGGAGGTCATTACCCAATCATTGTATTCGAATCTCAAACCAAAGAAAAAGGAAAAAATAGATAAATACTTTCGTGAGGCTCAATTTTGAAAAATACAAACTATAAGGTGGGTATAAGGCGGATATTATAAAATATATCCTAAGGAAAAAGGCTCTTAAGTGCTTCGTGACGCCTCGTTTCCCCGCTTGCTTGTGAGTATTTGATTTTGAGAGCTAATCGAGGGTTTTGCCGCCCAAAGTATTACTAAGTATCATATATATTTTCTTGTTTTCATTAATTAAACCCTCTTGAACGTTTTGGTGTTCCACCAACGTTCTAAAGTCATCGAAGGCGTTCACTTCACGTGATCGTTTTCATTCCTTGAGGCTTCTTTAATCAAGAGATTTGATTAAGGAGGAGATTTGTAGATTTGTGTCTACTTAATACATTCACCAAAATCCAAAAAGGTTAATACAATCAAAAACCACAAATTTTTTTTTTTGAAAAATACAAAACACCAAAAAGAATCTTCTTTGCTTATCCCCTAGTTGTACGTGACGTTTATGCTAACTCGTAATCAAGCAAGACGTGCACGTAAATGAAAGAACAAAACTCCCACTCCCAATCTTTCTATTGAGGAGTCTCCTATTGACGAACCCAGTGTAAGAGAAGCACCAACCATGGCGAATCGAACTATGATGGAGTTACTTCAAGCACCCACCGAGGGTTATGGAGAGGCTATTGTGATTCCCGCTTTCCATGCGGAGAATTTTGAGGTGAAAACGGATTTGTTATCGATGATCCAAAACAACAAATTCCGTGGTGATGAAAAGGACAATCCACACAACCATATCCGCCAATTCAACCGTCTTACGGCCACTTGCAAGCTTAAGGATGTCTCGAATGACTCGATTAAGATGATTCTTTTTCCGTATTCCTTAGCGGGGCCCGCTAAAATTTGGTTAGAGAAAGAGCCACCCAATTCTATATTGACGTGGAAGGATCTCGTGTCTAAGTTTGTGAACAAATTTTTTCCGCCCTCTAAGACTACGCACTTGAAAAACGAGATTTCAAAATTTTCACAAGAGTTTAATGAATGTTTTTCAACGGCTTGGAATAGGTTTAAGGAAATGTTACATGAATGTCCTCATCACGGTTTTTCCGACTTGCATCAAATTGACACGTTTTACAATGGACTTAATGATCATAAAAGGGATTATTTAAATGTCGCCGCGGGTGGTAATTTTTTGTGTAAAATGGTTGAGGAAGCTTTTGTGATAATTGAGAATAGATCTAAGGTGTATTGTCCTCGTAGCACGTCTAGTGTTCGTAAGGCTTCGTCTTCGGCTTCACCTTCTTTGTCTACTACCATCGATGCGTGCCAAATTGAGGCGAACTTGGAAAACAAGATTTTTGATAAGCTAAAAGGACTTTTGATTGAGTTTAAGGTTGGTGAACCAAGTGCTCCCGCTACGGCTAAAGTGGTTGAGGTTTCGTGCATGTATTGTAGTGGAGGTCATGATTTCTCCGAGTGCATTACCAACGGTGGTAACACTTCGAGTGCCTACGCGGCCACTGGAACTTACAACCAAAACGGTCAAGTTACCCGCTCTAATCAATTGACTCCACCGGGTTTTGGTTCAAATCAAAATGCTAACAACAACTATCGCAACAATCAAGTTGGTTTCACAAACAATTTCAACAAAGGAAACTATGGTAATCAAGGGGCTAATAATCAAGTTTCAAACAAAAATCAAAATGATTTTCAAAACAACAACAAAGGTTTGCAAACGTTGAAAGATCTTCCAAATGAATTTGTTGAATACGCTAATGGGAATGATGCTAGGTTTGACAATATTCAAAGAGAAATCATTAGCCTAAGATCCGAGTTTAAGAACGACTTGAAGAAAGAGTTGAAAAATGAGTTAGCTAATGAACTTAAAATCCATACCAACAAGATGGAAGGAACCGTAACTAGGTTACAACAAAACCAACAAAAAATGGAACAAGGGCAACATGAGATAAAATAAGAAATGGTTAAAGCCGAGAAGAGGCAATCCAAGTTTGAAGATAAAATCTCATCTATGTTTGAGGCAATTATGTGTAAACCGTCTTCGAGTAGTCTTCCTAGCAACACCGTATCAAACCCTAAGGGTGAGATG
The DNA here is from genome assembly GCA_025667525.1 of Glebionis coronaria. NCBI lineage: Eukaryota > Viridiplantae > Streptophyta > Magnoliopsida > Asterales > Asteraceae > Glebionis > Glebionis coronaria. Next base: position 437,665,906 of record CM046881.1, read on the forward strand.
AAAGTGATTACCACACGTAGTGGTAAGACACTTAAGGAACCGATTCCTCAACCAATTGCTCCTACGGAGGAAGCAATTGAGGAAGAACCCGAGGTGGTGGTCCAAAAGGAGCATGTTCCAATCCTACGAAGTACCGCTCATGCCACACCTACGGTTGACCCATTACCAACATTGGAACCCGAGATTCCAAAGGCTATGCCTATGCCTCAACCCACACCACCTTTGCCCTATCCATCGAGACTTAGAAAGGAGAAACGTCAAGAGCGCGACAATTACCAATTTGAGCTTTTTATGAAAATGTTTCGTGATTTTCACTTTAATGTGAGTTTCGCCGATGCTTTTGTCATGATGCCTCGATTTGCCGCTAACTTTAAGAGTATGTTGAACAACAAGGAGAAATTGCACCAATTTTCTAGTTGTTCGTCGGTTTATCTTAATCGCATACCTCAAAAAGTCGGTGGTCCCGGTAAATTTTTGATCCCTTGTGCAATTCAAGATATGGAGGAACGCTTCGCCTTGGCCGATCTTGGTGCTAGCATTAACTTGATGCCACTTGCAGTATTCAAGTCGCTCAATCTTCCTAATCTTACACCTTCACTAATGTCTATCGAGTTGGCCGACCATTCCACGATTCCCGCATGTGGATTGGCGGAAGACGTTTTTGTGAAAGTGGGGAAGTTCTACTATCCCGTAGACTTTATCGTTGTTGATATCCACACGGATCCTGAAGTTCCTCTCATTTTAGGTCGTTCGTTTTTAGATACGTCTATGGGTTTGATCGATGTTCATGCTAGAAAGATCACCTTACGTTTCAACGACGAGGAACTTGTTATAAACGCAACTCAAAACTCTCAAATTTCTCATGTTTATTCCGTTGCAACCATATACCTCGTTGATATGATCGACGTAGTTTGCGAGGAATTTTCACAAGTTCTAGTTTTTGGTGATGAAGAAACTAGTGGCAATCCCACTATGTTAGATCCAATTCTTGATAATTCGACACCAACCTTCACTCCATTTGAAGGTGGTGGTTTTACGTTGGAAGAATTCGATGTTCCACGTACTTGTAACGAAGACCTCGACAACGATGAGGGCTTCTCGATTATCAAGGATTTTCTTAACGATTTCCCATTCCTCCACCCGAGGAGGTTATGAGTATCGAGCCCAAATCTGCACTTGAGGAACCACCTATCCTCGAGTTGAAAGATTTACCTCCTCATCTCGAATATGTCTATTTGGAGGAGGGCGACAAGTTGCCGGTTATTATTGCGAAGGAACTCTCGAATGATGAAAAAACCGCACTTGTCGATGTTCTAAAGGATCACAAAGGGGCAATTGCGTGGAAGTTATCCGACATTAAGGGAATCGATCCCAAGTTTTGTACCCACAAAATCTTAATGGAGGAGGATTACAAGCCCGCAATCCAATGTCAAAGGAGGGTGAAACCCAAAATTCACGACGTCATCAAATAGTTCATATTAAGAATAGGTTGTTGACTGCCCGTAGTAGACAGAAAAGTTACGCGGATGTGCGGCAGAAGCCAATGGAGTTTGAAGTGGGTGACCAAGTAATGTTGAAAGTATCGCCATGGAAAGGCGTTATAAGATTTGAAAAACGAGGGAAATTGAATCCCCGTTATATTGGACGCTTTAAGATTTTATCTAGAGTAGGTCCGGTGGCTTACAAACTTGAGTTACCCCCAAAACTTCATGGTGTTCACAACACATTCCATGTATCTAATCTGAAGAAATGTCTAGCAGTGAGTGATGAGAAAATTCCGTTAGGTAAGGTTCGAATAGATGGGAAGTTGCATTTTATCGAAGAACCCGTAGAAGTTATGGACCGTGAGGTAAAGCAACTGAAACAAAGTCGGATACCTATTGTCAAGATCCGATGGAATTCAAAGCATGGACCGGAGTATACTTGGGAACGAGAGGATGAAATGTGGAAGAAATATCCGCACCTCTTCGATTTCAATAAGAAACGGACATCCAAATGAAATGGATCACGAGAACGTTGATCCCTTTTAGGAGGAAAAGCTGTGACAATCTAACATTTTCAGGTAGTGAATTATTTTCTCGTATAATATTTTGAAACTTATTTTTGTGTTTGTTGACGAACTCACAATTTACGGATTTAAATTTGGGCTTACGTGCATAATTTAGCGTCTTTTACGACTAAACCGGAAACCTTAGAATTACGTATTTACGTTTTTGAACTCCGTTTTTGATGAGACAATTTTTATTGGATTCGTTTTGTGACGTTGATTCATAATTTATAAAAACGTTTTTCGTAAAACGACCCGAGGGCACGCAAATCAAGAAAACTAGAATCGAGAAATACCCGTAAACTAGTGAGATGGGACAAAATACATTGTCCCACCCCACTATCTATGTTGGACGGCACACATGACACCACACCATAAGATGTGGCATCATGTTAGCTACTTTGTTACATGTGTAAGCAAGCTTACTCTTTAAGCTACACCACCCTTTCCACTAACTCAAAACTAGCAACTAGTTTCATTCTACCACTTACTCACATGCAAACCAACATCAAAACTCTCTCAATACTCCTCCCTAGCCGTCCACCATCAAGCAACAAACACCCCTTTTGATCTCTTCTAGCCATAAAACACATGTTTACTAGCTCTATTAAGGAGTTATCTTGAAGCCTTGATCATTTGGTGGCCATATTAACATCATTGGAGGTGATTTGCTTGTGTCCTAGGGCTGATTTCCCAACATATGTTCTTGATATTTGATGGTCTTGGAGTTACTTGTTGTATTCATCAAGTTCTTGTCTTCCAAAAACAAGGAATACACTTGGTTGGTAAAGAATATCATCCTCTTCATTTTTCTCTTGTTATTTTGTAAAGAACAAATGTATTTTCTTTCATTTTGTATATGTATATGATGTATATATGATGATAAAAATGTTGTGTGGGGATCAAGTGTTGATAAATATGCTTAAAAATGTTAATAACTATAAGAAATGAGGCTAAAATCTTGATTATTTAGTTGGCTGTATAAAAACAGTATAAAACTAAAACATGAACTGATAAAATTGCATGGTATGATCCATTTACAGTAAGTACAAGATTTTATACACATGTGAGAGTTGGCCATGCAATGGAATCAATATAATGAGTGAGATATGATCAAAACAAGTTAGGTGGTCTAATCTGAATAAGCAGTTTTGTAGGGACTGTTAATGAATGATAAACTTAAAATGGGCAGTAGCTATAACTAAGTTAAATGTAGCACATAATATTAAGAACATGTCACCAAAAAATGAGATTCTAATTCATTATATAACTCTAGATATGGTAAAAATGGTGAACATGAAGATAAAAATCAGATTTTAAGAATTAATGTTTATTATTATTATATAAGCACTCACATTTTATTGTATAAAATGTAAAATAAAAACCCACTAACTTATAAAACTTATTTATATAAATATATAAAAGGTTAATTAAATGGATAAATTATATAAATGGTAGTGAAATAATATTTATAAGTAATAAAAACTATAAACTTGATTTTTACGACTTTTTCGGCTATTACCGTAAAATTAACGTTTTTCGCCAAATAAAACTTAGACGATCAAACCCGTCTAATATAAAGTTTATAAAATTCATATACTGATATATAAGTAACTAATACAAGTAAAAACCGATAAAACCCGAACTATAAGAAATACGGACATTTACGAGCTAACTAAACATATTGGACTAATAATTGGACTAAATAAGATAAAAACTTGTAAAAAGAACTTATTGGGCTTAACCTATTTGGGCCCAACATGGAAAGTATATATACTGATAATATAGGTATAAAAGGGATTAAAACAAGTTAAAGTACTTATAATAGGCTTAATGGACTTAAAATAGATAAATAGTTAAAACTAGCAAACTAGTAAAATGTTACCAAAACGTAAACACTAAAATGAGTAAACAAGGATGTATAAACCCACTTGATCATCATCATATGTACAAAATCATCATATGTATATTGTTATTTTGATAAAAGTCATTGGACAAAGTCTAAGACCGATTATTATTTATATAGGTTTCCGTGACCGAAGCACGCCCGTAGCCGATAATCCGCCTTTCATTAACAACGTGAGTTCATAGCCTCGCACTCTTTTAAATGTTTTATAAAATGATTTGTAAACCCGCGAGGTAGATAACATGCTAGATTTTATATAAAAATTGAACACAAGTAGTCCCGATGGTATGCTTAATGATATGGACCCGAATGATGCTATGACCCTATAAACGAGACTAAAAGGATTATTAGTAGTTAGGTTATGTCACTTAAAGTCCCATTAGCATGAATTGTGAACTACCGGGATTTGGTAGACGCTTATGCATTTGATAGTACTATTTGGGGACGATCACCCCAGTTCGCGCCTTGACGGTTGATCCCCGTCGTACCACATTGATTGGTAAGCGAATTTATGTATGAGAAGATTCCATAGCGTGATTTTTGTGACGACACGCTAACTTAGATGGGCAAATTGTTTGTCGGGTTCGCGGCCCGCTGTTTTTATAGTAAGGTAACAATGTCATGCGGCTAATAATAATCCTACAATGTATCCTAAAACCTAAATGCAAATCGATAACGACGCTATTAACGATGAATATATTACCTATCATGGTAATATAGAGACTACGGTCTCATGGACGGTTTAAGATGTATGCTTGATTTATATATTGCCTGACTAGCAATATGAGGACTTACTTCCGATATTATACTTGTGTTCTGATTTTAAATGATTGTTTTATATAACGGTTTTTATTAAACTCTATGAATTCACTCGGCATTCGCTGATATGATTTTTGCATGTTTTTATCTCAGGTGCTTGAAGGTAATCCGGATGGAGATCGACTCTGATGGCCCACATAATATTAAAAATGTTCATTCGATCTATGTTTTGTAAACTTAATGACCTGTATAATTTGGGACCTGTTGTACACTTTGAAACTATTTATCGAATGAATGTATGTTAAACCTTGAACAACCATTTTTATGTGTTGTCTATGATTGGAGTTATTGTGCTATCCCGTAACACTCTGAAAGACCCTTCCGCTGTAACGATACGAAAAATGAGAGTGTTACATATAGAACCAGTCCAAGAATAACTAAAATCTTTCCAAAAGAAAACAGCAGGAACCCTATAGGAACTAAAGCATTGGTAACTGTAGATGGAGTGGTGAACTGGGCTGAAGATGATGAAGAAGAAGAGCTTGGTTTAATGCTCTCTCACATGAAGATACTGAGGTACATCCTTGTTCTAAAGACTGTGTTCTTAAATTTAATAGCTTAAAAGTAGAACTAGAGGAACAATATCAAAAGGTTAACACATGCACTGTAGAATTAAATGCTTTTAAACAGGGTGTTGTTAAATTAGAAAAAAATATAGTTTTGTATAAAAAGGCTCAACAAAACTATGAAGAGAAAATAAGAATTTTAACTCTTCAAATGAGGGAAAAAGATGTGGAAATAAAAGCTTTTGAAAGACAACTTTTAAAAGTGTCAACAGAAAATGAAGCTTTAAAAGCCAGTCTTTATAATGAAAGGGAAGTGATTAATCATTGGCAAAAATCCTCTAAAGGATTGGGAAAATTGATTAATTCACAAATGGGGTATTATGATAAATCAAGCCTAGGATATATTGAGGACCAACCTGGGATAACTTTAACTGACAAGGACTTATTAAAAGGGATTTTTGATAGTTCTAGTGAGGTGGATAATACACCTGAGAATGATAGATACGTTGAAGGAATGAAGGTAGTTCCTCCACCAGTATCAGGAATTTTCATGCCCCCTAGTAATGATACAAGTATAGCGTTAGAAGAACCAAAGGTTAAAAATACTTCAAACTCTAGTACTTTGTCGCAAGAAAAGACTGTTGTGACCAAAAACATCGTTTATCCAGCTTTAATGAACAACTTTGTTTCTGAAGAATCTAAGACTAGTTCTGCTCCCAAGCAGGTAAAAACTCCTAGCAAGATATTGGAAAACAATGTAAAACAAAATAAAACCAAAAGGGGTGGGCTAGGTTTTGAGAAAGTTAAGTCAAAACAACCTTTTGGGTCTTCTTTAAGAAGAAAAGGATGTTATGTTTGTGGTAGTCTAAGTCATTTTATCAAAGATTGTACTTTACATGAAGATAAAATTGTGAAGCAAAAGGCTGCACAAAGGGTCATGAAAAACAGTAATGGGAAAAATGTACAAGTTAACAGGAATCAGAAACTTAAGAATGACAAACCTAAGTTTGATCACTCAAGGGTAGCCAAACATATTAAAAATAACTCGACCAAAAGTTTTGTTCCTAGAGCAGTACTTATGAAACAAGGACTAGTAGCTTTGAAGTCTGGTAAACCAAGTACCGACAAGTCTAGACCTGCAAGTACTGCTAGACCAAACTTAAGTACTGTTGGTTTAAAGTCTGTCAAACCAAAGTTCTCTAAGACTTCTAAAAATGTTATTAAAAAGGATAAAACATCTAGAAGTAAGGATAATAACAAACCAGTGCAAATGTGGGTTCCTAAAAGAGAACAATCATGTGTTAAAGCAAGTACTGCTAAAGCGGTACTTAAGGCAAAGAAGTCTGAGTACATAGAGTCACCATATGTCTTTGACTACATAACTGAAACCATGAAATATAAGAACAAAAGTAGCATTACTGGTAATGCTTCAGAATAGACTCTTAAGTGTGTAGGTCCCACAAGATCCGAGCCAAATGTGGCTTGGGTCCCTGTTAAAAACTAGTGAGTTTTATTTGTGTGTAGGGGCATCTAATTGATGATTTGAAGGGAAAATGTATAGTAGATAGTGGATGCTCAAGACACATTACAGGAAAAAAAGATTTTCTTGCTAAATTTGAAGAATTCAGAGGAGGACCAGTAGCCTTTGGAGGTACCAAAGGTAGAATCACTGGCAAAGGGAAAATCAACACAGGGAAGTTGGAATTTGAAGATGTGTTCTTTGTGAAAGAATTGAATGAGTTCAATCTCTTTTCTGTATCACAAATGTGTGATAAGAAGAACAAGGTGCTTTTCACAGACAAAGACTGCTTGGTGCTGTCTAAAGACTTTGAGATGCCTAAGGAATCTCAAGTACTGCTTAAAGTACCCAGAAAAGAAAATATGTAGACCTTTAATCTTCATACTATTACTACAACAGGTGGTATTACATGTTTGCTAGCTAAGTCTTCTTTTGATGAGTCTAATTTATGGCATAGAAGGTTAGGTCATGTGAATTTCAAGAATCTTAAAAGATTAGTGAATAGGAATTTGGTTAGAGGTTTACCTAACAAATCTTTTTAAAATGATTTCACATGTGCTGCCTGTCAAAAATGTAAACAACATAGAGCCTCTTGTAAGACCAAGACTGTCAACACTGTGACAAAACCTTTGTAGTTGTTGCATATGGATTTGTTTGGTCCAGTTTCTATAAGAAGCATTGGTCATAAGACCTTTTGTCTAGTCATAACTGATGATTATAGTAGATTCAGTTGGGTTTTCTTTTTAGCTCTTAAAAGTGAGACCAATGAGTTACTTAAGGATTTTATCACTTTAGTTGAAAAGCAGTTCACTAAATAGGTTTTAATCATTAGGACTGATAATGGGACATAACTCAAGAATGCTGAATTTGATGAATTTTGTAGGTCTAAAGGAATTAAGAGACAATTTAGTAATCCTAGGACTCCACAACAAAATGGAGTAGCTGAAAGGAAGAATAGGACACTAATTGAGGCTGCTAGAACTATGCTAGCTGATTCTCTTTTGCCAAATACAGTTTGGGCAGAAGCAATCAACACTGCATGTTATGTGTTAAATAGAGTCTTAGTGACCAAGCCTCAAAACAAAACACCTTATGAACTTTTGACTGGTGTGAAGCCTACCATAAGTCATTTAAGACCTTTTGGGTGTCATGTGTCTATACTAAATACTCTTGATTATTTGGGAAAGTTTGATGGAAAGTCTGATCCAGGATATCTTGTAGGATATTCAGTGCAAAGTAAAGCATATAGGGTTTATAATTTGGCATCTAAAAAGGTTGAAGAAAATGACCATGTTAATTTCTTATATAATAAACCCAATGTCCCAGGAATAGGTTATGCTTGGATGTTTGATTTAGATTATCTAACTAACTCCATGGATTACTATTCTCTGCAAAAGGATCGTCAAACTAACAATGCAGATGTGGAGTCAAGTGCAACGAATGCAGGTACTCAAGAAGATGTTTCTTCATCAGATGATGATGTTCATATCTATGTGCCCAATATGCCTACTGTTACTCCCATGTCTGCTACTCCCAAGAGCAAACCATGCCATCAGAAGATGATCAAGCCTCTCAAGAGCTTTAGAGGCTTCAAGATCAAGAAAAGAATTCTATATCTGCTAATAAGCATTCAGGAGAAGAATATTTTAAGTCACAATACTCAGCAGTACCTACTACACCTAGCGATACTTCATCTGTAAGTACTGCTAAGACAAAATCTGCTAAATTTGTTGACTCACTAGAAGAGATCTTACAAGCTATGGACGATGAAGATGTATATGCTAGTCCAGCTGAAGGAATCTTCTCCAAATCTTCCTATGATGAGCAGGGTGTAGTAACTGATTTCAACAATTTGGAAACAGAAATTCCAGTCAGTTTTATTCCCACTCATAAAGTCAACAACAACCATCCTACTACACAGATCATTGGAGATCCCAATCTGCTGTACAAACCAGAAGACAACTTCAAACCAATATTAAAACTCATGCACTTGTGAGTTATGTCAAACAACAGCAGAGAACTAATCATAAAGATACTCAGCATTGTTTGTTTGCCTGTTTCTTATCACAAGTAGAGCCCAAAAACATTTCTCAGGCTCTTGATGAAGAAAGTTAGGTAGATGCCATAGAAGAAGAATTAACACAATTTGAGCTACAAAAAGTTTAGATTCTTGTGGATCTTCCCTCAGGTAAGAGAGTAATTGGTACTAGATGGGTTTTCAGGAACAAGAAGGATGAAAGAGGAGTTGTTGTGTGGACAAGGCCAGACTTGTTGCCAAGGCCAAAGATAGGAAGAAGGGATAGACTATGATGAGGTTTTCGCACCAGTGGCAAGGATAGAAGCCATTAGGTTATTTTTGGCCTTTGCATCATATATGGGTTTTATAGTCTATCAAATGGATGTGAAAAGTGCCTTTATTTATGGTACTATTTTAGAGGAGGTATATGTCTCACAACCTCCAGGTTTTATAGATCCTAAATTCCCCAATAGAGTCTACAAGGTTACTAAAGCACTTTATGGTCTGCATCAAGCTCCAAGAGCCTGGTATGCAACTTTATCCAATTTTCTGTTAGAGCATGGATATAGGAGAGGAACCATTGACAAAACTCTCTTCATCAAGAAGAATGCTAAGGATATCATTATGGTTCAAGTCTATGTTGATGACATCATTTTTGGTTCTACCAAGAAGGTATGGTTTGAAGAGTTTGAGGATTTGATGAAAGGAAGATTTCAGATGAGTTCTATGGGAGAACTAACTTTCTTTTTGGGACTGCAAGTCAAACAAAGGAAGGATGGAATTTTTATCAGTCAAGATAAGTATGTTGCTGAAATCTTGAAGAAATTTTCATGTATGGATACAAGGAGTACAAGCACATCATTTGAAGCTAAGAAGTCTTTATCAAAAGATGAACATGGTAAAAATGTTGATATTCATCTATACAGATCAATGATTGGTTCATTGATGTATCTTACTGCTTCAAGGCCAGATATTATGTTTGATGTGTGTGCCTATTTAAGGTTCTAAGTTCATCCAAAGGTGTCACATCTACATGCTATGAACAAGATTTTTAAGTATCTTAAAAGTCAACCCAATTTAGGATTATGGTATCCTAGAGACTCCACCTTTGAATTAGAAGCTTACTCAGACAGTGATTATGTTGGAGCTAATCATGATAGGAAATCAACAACAGGAGGTTGTCAATTCCTAGGTAGAAGACTGATATCATGGCAGTGTAAGAAGCAAACCATTGTTGCTACCTCTACAACTGAAGCTGAATATGTAGCTGCTGCTCATTGTTGTGGACAGGTACTTTGGATTCAGAATCAATTGTTAGATTATGGGTTTAACTTCATGAAAACCAAGATTTACATTGATAATGAAAGTACTATATGCAATGTCAAGAATCCAGTATTTCACTCTAAGACCAAGCATATTGAAATAAGACATCACTTTATAAGAGATGCTTATGACAAGAAGCTTATTCAAGTCTTGAAGATTCATACATACAATAATGTAGTTGATTTGTTGACCAAGGCATTTGATGCAAAGAGATTTGAATTCTTGGTGACACATATTGGTATGCTCAACCAATAGACTGCTGCATATGTTGAGGGGAGGTAATAGTTGTACAAATTTTTATACTAATTTTTATTGTATAGTGTTTATTTTGTGTTTTTGATGTAATGGCAGGTTAATAGAACATGATAAAAGAGGTTACAATGATAGTGGAAAGCATGAACTAGTCAAAATTGTGAGGTACCGTTAAAACTCCAAGTACCGCTAGCACAAATTCAAGTACCGAGTATGTTCCATGTACCGCTACATGTCCGTTGTGACTTTAAGGGTCTATTTTATAAATTTGGTGGTTTCTTCGCGCTTGGATTTGTTATTTACTTAAATACATACTCCAATTACACAATTGATTCACCTAATCTTTTATTTTTATCTCTTGATTCTATAATCTTCTCTCTAATTTTTCGATCATCAAAAATACTAATGGCTGCTTTACAAGTGATCTCTAAGCATAATTTGGTTGCGAATCTTGCTACGAATGATGACTCTGTTGGTTTTCATGAGATTATTGGTTTCTTATCTCGAAGTCATGTTGATTTTGCACTCACTGTAAGTCTAGTTGTCTCTATTTCCATTGTTGAACAACTTTGGAACACTGTTGTGTTAGGTACTCGGTTTAATCAACCTTGCATTAAGGCTAGGGTAAATCATAGAAATATTTATGTAACTGAGGTACTGCTAAGGGCAAGTTTAAGATTAAATGATGAAAATGGACTTAGTATGCTTAATAATACAGAGATTCATGATGGCCTTGCAGCCATGGGCTATAGGGGTGGTAGGGAAAGTCTTACTTTCTTTAAAGCTTTATTTTCACCTTAATGGAAATTGCTTTTTCATGGTATTATTCACTGTTTAAGCTCTAAAAGTACATCTTTTTATCAAATTCCTGCTGCATTGGCATCAGCTGGTATTTTTCTAGCAAATAACAGAGTTTTTAATTTTTCAAAATTAATTTTTGAAGGCATGACTAGGAATTTGGAGGGAAATAAAAAGTTTTTCATGTATCCTAGATTCATTCAGACTTTAGTTAATGACCAAATTCCTAACCTACCAGAGTTAACTAATACATGGGATGTTCCTACATTCATAAAGAGAACCTTCTCTTTCTTGACCAAACAAGGCAATGCCTTTACATGAATAGTTACACCATTGTTTGCTCATATGTTAGCCCAACCTGCCAATCAAGAAGGTTAGGAACCTAGCAATGCTAGTGCTTCTCAGCAAACTCCTTCTCACCAGAGTTCCCACTCCCTAGAAGGTTCACAATCCTCTTCTCACAATGTTGGTGCTCCACCAAACACTAATGAGATGATCCATACACCTGCTGCTTCTATTGCTGCTAGTGGTTCACCACAAGCACAAGCACCAGAGGTGGTGGATGTTGCAAATTTAACTGTGTACTAGTTTGTCCCAACAGGTACAGGTGTTACAGAAAGAAAAGCTTGTTCAAGACAAGAAAATTGTTGAATTGGAAGCTAGTCTAATCAAGTTGAGAAACAAAGTATCACGTTGGATGAGGCAACATATATCTATTTAGAAGGATGCACTCAAGAAGCAAAGACTCAGGAACCACAAGAAAAGGCAACTGAATGCAACCAAACAGGGGAGGAATTATGAAGAACAACCACCTTCTTCTTATAATTAGACAAGGATCTCTGGAAATGACATCAATTTTGAGATGGATGAAGATGTCATGGGGACTTATGAAGATGGAACTGGTTTAGAGACTAGTGTGGATGGACCTTCAAATATGGAGATTCAAAAGGAAGAACCACAGCCTACTCATGAGGAGCCACAAGTTGAAGAAATGATGGTAACTCAACCAGCACTAACACCTCAATCACCACTTCATGTGAATTGGAGTACTTTCTATGAGAAGTTGGAGTAAATTAACATTCAATTTCCTATATCTTCAACTCCACCACCACAAAGACAAATATGGTTTCAAAGGAAACAAACTTTTCAAGTACTGTCTAGATCAAGAATGAGCAATGGATCAGACAAGACTGAACAGGTGCAAGTTGAAATGATAGCTTCTATGGAAGAAAGAGTATCTGGGGATACACAAGTGATTGAAGAAACAAGTGTGTCTAATATAGGTGAAGTCAACATTGTTGAAGATCCAAGTACTGCTAAGCCAATTAAGCCGACTGCAAGTACTGTGACAATCCGTCAATTTATGGTTTATATTTTATTCTCAAATATTATTTAAAAACATTATTTTAATGTTATATTATGAACTCACTTATTTTTGGGAAGAAATTTGGATTTACGTCTTGAAGTAGCATCGACTACGTCTAAACCGGAGGATTCTACGTTACGTGCTTACGTTTACATACACCGTTTTGGTGACAGTCCGAAATTTCAGGAAATAAATTTATCCGTGAATATTATTTTGGAATTTTAAATTTGTGTTGGTTCATAAACTCACAAATTTACGAGAAGAGATTAGGACTAAAGTGAATAATTTAACGTCCTTTACGACTATATCGGAAACCTTAAGATTACGTATTTACGTTTTCGAACTCCGTTTTTTATGAGACAATTTTTATTAGATTTGTTTTGTGCCGTTGATTCATAATTTACAAAAACGTTTTTCGTAAAACGACCCGAGGGAACGTAAATCGAGGAAACTAGAATCGAGGAGTACCCGTTAATAAATGGGGATGAGACAAAATGACTTTTGCCCCACCGCCACTAAAACCGGCCATAACTAGCCACATACACCCTTGAGGTTTCAACCTTACATAAACAAGTATAACACTTGTTACTTAAAGCTTACCAAGTAAGCTACTCCACCTCAAAAACCATTAAATTGTAACTAACCAAACCATTCACTCCATTTCCATCCATGCAAAAACTCACAACTCTCCTCCCTCTCTCTCTAAAATTCGTCCAAGAACCACCATCAAACACCCTATTTTGATCAATTCTAGCCATAAACTATGAGTTATCTACACATATAATGAAGAAACCTTGAAGCCTTGAAGATTGTAGGTGATCCTAACATTCAAGATGGTGATTTGGTGATGTCCAAGGGCTGATTTCTACAAGGAGTGTACAAATATTGGTGGTCTTGAAGATTGGTGTTGATCTATCACAAGTTTCTCCATCAAAAATCCAAGCCTTGATGAATACCTACACAATCTTGGTGGTATATAGATTGTTCTTCCCATCCTCTTGTAATTTTGATTATGTAATCATGTATTTTTTTTCTTATTGTATATGTATATGATGAATATATGATGATAGACATGTTGTTTGGGGATCAAGTGTTGATAAATATGATTAAAGAGATGAAAAACCATAAGAAACAAGGCTAAAATCTTGCTTAAATTATTGGTTGTATAAAAACAGTAAGTAACCAAGTTATAAAATGATAAAATTGCATGGTGGAATCCATTTACAGTAAGTGTTAGATTTCATACACATGTGAGAGTTGGCCATGCAATGGAATCATCAAAATGAGTGAGATATGATCAAAACAAGATGAATGTACCAATCTGAATAGTCTGTTTTGTAGGGACTGTTAAGGATAGTTAGACATGGAATGTGCAGTAGCTATAACTAACTTATTTGTAGCACATAATAGTTTATTCCATCCAAAAATGAGCTTCTATCTCCTTATAGAACTCAAGATATGATAAAAATGGTGAAGATGAAACTAAAAATCAATTTTGAATAATTAATGTTTAATAGTATTATATAAGCACTCAAAATAATATAGTATAAAATGTGAATTAAAACCCACTAACTTATAAATTTCATTTATATAAATATGTATAAGGTTAAATAAATGGACACTTTATAAAAATAGTAGTTGAATAATATTTATAAGTTATAAAAACTATAAACATGATTTTTACGACTTTTTCGGCTATTACCGTAAATTAACGTTTTTCGCCAATTAAAACTTAGACGATCAAACCCGTCTAATGTAATGTTTTTAAAAGTCATATACTGATGTATAAGTACCTAATACACGTAAAAATCAATAAAACCCGAACTATATGACATACGGACATTAACGAGCCAAGTTAGCATATTTGGACTAATAGTTTAACTAAATAAGTTAAACACTTATAAAAATTACTTATTGGGCTTAACCCATTTGGGCCCAACATGTAAAGTATAAATACTGATAATACAAGTATAAAATGAATTAATACAAGTTAATGAACTTATAATAGGCTTGTTGGACCTAAAACTAGTAAACTAGTAAAAAGTTACCAATACATAAACACTAAAATGAGTAAATAAGAATATATAAACCCACTTGATCATCATCATATGTACAAAATAATCATATGTATATTTGTTATTTTTATAAAGTCATTGGACAAGAGTCTAAGACGAGTATTATTTGTCTAGGTTTCTGTGATTGAAGCACGTACCGTACGTTCGAATTGCCGATAACCCGCTTTCCCACATCAACGTGAGTTCATAGCCTCGCACTCTTTTAAATGTTTTTATGAAATATTTTATAAAACCGCGAGGGAGATAACATGTTAGTTTTACTAAAATAGGACACCGTTTGTCCCGATTGTTTGTTTATTGATTTGGACCCGAATGATTGTATGACCCGATGTATGATTATATGACCCGATAGATGAAATGAAATGGATTATTAAAGTTAGGTTATGTCACTAAAAGTCCCATTAGCATGAATTGTGAACTACCGGGATTTGGTAGACGCTTATGCATATAATAGTACTATTTGGGGACGATCACCCCAGTTCGCGCCTTGACGGTTGATCCCCGTCGTGCCACATTGATTGGTAAGCGAATTTATATAAGGGAAAATTTCCATAGCGTGATCTTTGTGACGACACGCTAACTTAGATGGGCAAATTGAGTTTTGGGTTAGCTACCCGTTGTTGGTTGAAGTAAGGTAACAATGTCATGCGACTTATAATAATCCAAAATAACGAAATACTCCTATACGCACTAAATTATGATATATTGCCTGACTAGCAATACAGGGGCTTACTATTGATATTATGTTCGTGTTTTGGTTTTTCATAACCATATTCATATAACGGTTTTTATTTAACTCTATACAACGTTATAAAACGTATTGTATGATATTTTTACGACATTGGTTCGTATAATGATTTGAAGGCGAAAGCCTATATTATGATTTTTGATAAAGATTTGTATAAAATGACTTTGGCTATTTTATGGCCTATTACAAAGATTTGTACAAAATGATTTTCGGTAATAATTTTATACCGATGTTATATTGATGGATTTTATTAAACTCTATGAATTCACTCGGCGTTATCGCTGACCTTTTCTTTTAACATGTTTTGTCTCAGGTACTTGAAGGTAATTCTCGGGAAGAAAACAAGAATTCATGGCCCGCACATAAATAATAATTTCCATTCAAATTCTTTGTAAAACTTGTATGAAATACAATGACTTGGGACCTATGTAACTTTGATATTTATGAATGGAAATGCTTTATTATTAAACGACGCGATTTTTATGCGTTGTCTATGATGTGAGTAATGTGTTATCCCGTAACACCAACAAGTCTTCCGCTGTATTGAATTGTGTAAATTTGGGGGTGTTACAGTTTTGTACCAGAGCTCTCGTTATAGAGAACGAAATATTTTTAAAACTAAGGTTTTGAATAAAACATTTCAAAATCTTTAACTATAAACATTTTTCTAGAAATGCCTAAAAATCTTTTGACTATAACGGTGCCGAAGAATTCCCGAGTTACCGACAAGGCCAAACTGAGAAGTGTTATTTTAATATATATATAACTTGGAGTATATATATATATACATATATATATATATATATATATATATATATATATATTTATATATATATATATATATATATATATATATATATATATATATATATATATATATATATATATATATATATATATATATATATATATATATATATATATATATATATATATATATATATATATATGATGTAATTTTATTACATGATTGTTTGATGATTATTTTGATATTTATACGAGGTATTTATACGACGTAGATTGTCACAAGGAACCCTAAATCCCCTAGTAAATTAATCGAAGCTATTCTCGTAGGAATTCTAGCTATCCTAGATCTAAACCAAGTTGTGGATATTTATGATCCCAACAAATGGTTAATATTCGTAGAAATGTTGATATTAGTTGATTGTGATATTAAAGAAGAATTGGCGAGATTAAATCTGATATCGATGTCATGACGATCTTTCCTTATAGAGTGGAGTTTGAAAAAACGTTACCACCTGGAAAGGTGTCATCTGATTCGTTGTTACCCAATTCTTAAATTGAAATCGAAAGGGTGAATGTTGCACTTGAGGCTGTCATTGGAACCATTACCCAAAAGCCTCATGCCACTAGTACCTTTCCGAGAAGTCTAATTGAATGTGTGAGTCATTTCATACTAGTGACTCATTTGTTAGCTATTGTTGTAAGAGCTATAGGATTGAAAATTAAGTGTTGATTCATATCGAGCTTTTATTGCCCTATTAAGGTTTATGAATAAGGTTGAAAGTATTGGAGAATGAAGTAGGATATCGGATTGAGTATAAGTTGGTTAAAACTTGAATAAAGTAAAATTTAACCCGTATGGAATATGAGATTATTAATAGAAGTCGTTAAGTTCTGTGATTGAACTATAAGGTTTTAAATGTTTGTTGGTTCGTGTTAAGGGTTGTTCCTAGGCCTTTGTCCACTATCGAGGATGCCCAGTGTCCAAGAAATAAATTGAAGAGATTTTCTTCTGAATTGGGACCGATGGATCTTCTAGGACAGGTGGAACCCCCATGACTCTTGTAGATTAGTATTCATTGTGGTATCTTTTAAAAATAATCCCTAACTTAACTGAGACATCAGTTGGTAGGATGATTTCTTGGA
Organism: Glebionis coronaria; assembly: GCA_025667525.1. Lineage (NCBI taxonomy): Eukaryota > Viridiplantae > Streptophyta > Magnoliopsida > Asterales > Asteraceae > Glebionis > Glebionis coronaria. The sequence continues at coordinate 437,683,172 of CM046881.1, forward strand.
ATTGTATGACATAGTGACACGTAATGTGTTACGGTACAATTTGACTTGTTTGTGATTAATGAAAAGACTACATTTGATTACTAAATTATACATGCATCGATGTTATCTATCTTTTCTTGCTTGTTCCTAATGTTTGCATTAGTGATGCAACCATTGAACAAGTACTCATCTCGAATTAAGTTACGTTGTGGATTATTCTTTTTGAGTGCCATCGAGGTCATGAACCTCATGATTATTTGGCGAAGCTCATTTCTTGATATATTGTAATTAGTTCTTGGTGAACAACTCTTCATCACTCTTTTGTAGATCACTGATTGTCTTTATAAGATAAAACAGTATTCCTTGAAAAAAAAAATTAGATGTTCATCACTATATGGATTATTTAAAGTGAGATTTATAAGTGATTGTTATCGTAATGAAGTTGTTTATAAAACACCTTGGAAAACTTAATTGTTTTCATAACAAAGAAAATCTTTGTAAATTTATTTTTGATTCTTATTTAAGAATTAAGCATGAAAATGTTCTTATTATAAACATGATGATAAAATTTTGACGAACTGAGTATTGCATCGTTAATCTTGAAATTGTATATAGTTGCGCGCCTACATACAATTTGGAAGTAACCATGCAAGGCTGATTAGTAGTCACCATGAGATTATTAATAAACACATAAATTTTCTTTGAAGATTGTGAGAGATTAAATTTTATGAGATCTGCAAGAAGTGAAAAATTAGGACATATTGATAGGGACACCTACATATGTGCCCGTACTATTTATTCTTCTGATTCGAATTTACTCATCTGTGGAATTTGTCTTATTTGACAATTGATATTCCCTTCTTGTCCAATTCTCCCGTAGTGAGATTCTTAGGAAAAGTATCTGATTACCGAGTGTTGATACCCGACTGGATGTATCGACGTTCCTATCATTTCTTTTGATTTGATTTCATTTAAATGACCTGGGTAACGATCTGAGGAGCTTTCGAATGCGTACTCAAATTATGAAAACATGGGATATATTCATATTCGTTAAATGTTTTCATCTGTATCTGATTTGAAATTCTCTCGCGTAGATTATGCGTTGACCTTACTCTTTTAAGGTTAGTTATGTCTCCAGATATCCTGGAATTTGTGAAGGATTATGAATTATTATTAGTCTTTTGAGAAGTTCACATCTTAGCAACGACAATAAAACTGGAAAGTTGATAGTGCCAGTAGAATGGATTGATTGATTATGACATGACGACATTGTCTTAATTGATGGGAACTCGAATAGAATTCCCCTAAATGATAAGATGTTGATTATCAAAAGTGATCTAAATAATTGTTGATGGATGACCATATCCTGCATTTAGACTTAAAAAGTATACCATGAATGGTTATAAACTAATCATAGATATGGTAATCTAGAAAGAACCTAATATAAATTTATTAAAAGATATTTCTGTTATTTGAAATTTTAGGAGGTATTTGTTGATGAATTATCTAGACCTTCGCCATTAAGGCAGGTTGAATTTGGTATTGATTATATTCCTGGTGCTGCACCTGTGGTATGTGCACTGTACGTCAGCACCATCTGCATTAAAATAATTACCGTACAACTGAGAGAGTTGTAGGAGAAAGCTTTTATTTTACCAAGCTCGTCATCATGAAGAGCTATGGTATTATCATTCCTTATATTTGTTGGATTACCGTGAACTAGGTAAATTGACGATTAAAATCTATATCCACTACCCAAGATGATAGATTGTTCGATCAATTTAAAGGTTCTAGCGTATATTCAGGAATTTGATTCACGACATGGTTATCATCAACTTCGCATCCGCGAAAAAGATTATCTATTCCAATCACTACATCCGGTACTTGTAATGAACATTATGAGTTTCATGTGATGTCGTTTGGATTGTCTAATACACATGTAGCATTGATGAGATGGCATTTATACATGATCTCATCGTTCTTTTCGGGCTTTAAATGCATAAAAATGTCATAAAATACCATATATATGCTTGTGTTTGTTTACTTGTGTATTTTAGGTATGGATATCGTGAGAAAGACAATAGATCACAACAAACAAAGAAAAACGGACACGAGAAACGAAGCCGTACAAAGAACCGGGCCCTAGATCATGTTTTATCCAACAAATACCCTTGAAGATATGCAAGATTGATCCTCAATGAATGAAGAAATAACACTTAAAACACTTGTGAAATCATAATTACAAGTTTGGTCCCTTAAGTTTGTCAAAATTACACAAAAGGTCCTTCAACTTTGAAGAAAAGGCAAGATTAGCCCCTCAACTATTCAACATTGTCATTAATGGTCCCTCATGGAGTTAAAGTTACATTGAAGACCTTTGAAGATCAACAATGCCCAAGATCAGTCCTTGAATTATGGAAAAATGGCAAAAACAACCCTTGATATCCTTTTACCAAAGTTTTGTGCCAAAAATGTGAAAAGGAAAACTTGTATAACAAGGGAATACGTTTTATGGGGTTGAAATACTTCTTATACATGTTTTGCCAAAGAAAAAGGACCCAAGTTGCCATTTCCAAACTTTAAACACCACCAAACACCTTTTCTCCCACAAAATCGGATCAAAAGGCTTACTGTTTACCATTCTTCACCCCCAGAATTTACTCACTTAAAACAAAGGGTAAAATCTAATTACCCTGGCACATGTGTGATTCACACATGTAGAAACACATCCCACACCAAAAACCCTCACTCCCACTCACTATGGACCCCACCCCCAATTCCCTTTCAACCAATCAGAGAACAACTTCACCTCCAAGTTAAGCCACGTGTCAAGATCAACAGCCCACACTATTAGCTTCATCCCAAAGCCGTTTTAAACGGTTTGGATCATTTTGGACAGCTCATCAACAACAAACGTCCTCAAGTACTCAAGGACATTTTGGGAATTTCACTTCTAGGGTTTGTGAACAGTGACTAGCTAGCATTTGCCTATAAAAAGACTCCTCAACATGTGAGAGAGCTTTTGTTCCAGTTTTAGGCTATCAATCTTTGTAATCCCTTTTTAAATTAATAAATTTGATTTACAGAAAATTGTGAAATCTTGTTCTTGTTTATTAAAAGTTGGTGTTAGAATAGCCTAATTCTGAGTTCCATTTTAATGTTTGAAGGTTTTTGAGGCAAGGTTTTAATTGATAAGGCTTGTGTTTCAAAAATCCGAAAAGTATTGGTTATTTGATCTCACTTTATTGTTTGTTCATCTTAGCATCATTCGAAGCTGGTACTTGTTCTACTAGTACCTCAGCTCAAACAATCCAGGGCCTGGATGTAGGTATTGGAGGTTTGCACCTTCTCCCTTTTCAACTTTCTCTCTTATTTTCTGAATTTTTGTGATTTTGTTTGATTGTTCATGAATCTGTGATTTTGTGGTTGAATCTGGTTTACTTGTGTTGGTTTGATGTTATTGAGGTGTTGTTAGCTTGATTTGTGGGTTAAATCTTGATAATCCTTTGAAATCTTGTCAAAACAGGTTATTAAGGGGTGTTTGGGTTAACTGCATAAGCAGGATTTGTGGTTTGTTGAGTGTTGGTTTTGTGTTGTTATCTGTAGGTACATGTGTATCTGATATACTTGGTCACTCTTTTGCATATTTTGTGGTTTGAAACACCTAGATTCCAACTAGGGCTATAAAATCTTGTTTACTTGATAAATTTGGCTTAGGTTTAAGGGACAACTAGATTTAATCATAGACTAGGGCTAACAAGTGATTAAACCTAGTTAATATCACCAGGGAAAGAGATTTTAATGCCTGAATTTGGATCTCTGGTCAATTAGATCAGCAAAGTAGGCTTGTGTTCTTGTAGTTCATATCAGTAACCTTAATCTGCTTTGATCTTGTTCTTTACCTTGTTTCAGTGCTTGATATAAGTTTGTTTGTGCTTATTCATAGTTTATATAGCTTGTGTATGCATCCTGTTGAATTTGGCTGGCTTATTCATGCTAGATCTGCTTATTTGTGCATAACTGCTTATTTCCCATATCTGTGCAATATCTGGTGATTGTTTGATTTATCTGGGCTAATTCTGTGAACCAAATTGTGATTTTCTTGTTGATATTGACTCCTTGTGATTCACTGATCACAGAGGTGCCCTTGTTTCCAATTGAATCCAACTAAATCTCTCTAATAAGCTTGGTCAAATAGTCAAAGTAGTAGGAACTCCTTTCCCCTGCTGCTAGCCACTACTAGAGTATTTTGGGTGTCAGCTTATCAATAAGCTATAATAGCTTATTTTAACCAGCAACAACTTGGATTTTGTAATAGGTGCTCATTATTTGACCCATTTGTTCATACTGGAGCATTTGGTGGGTTGACTTTAGGGTTTGACTAGAAAACCAACTTAATTGACTTTTTCATAAGTGCTTATTGGTTCATTCTGGCTTATTGGTGTTGCTTATTGGAATTTTGTTGATTGATTTGGCTTATTGAGTTCATTTGTGACATTTTGCAAGTTGAATCAAGTTCTGAGGTGCCTTAAATCTCAAACCCGACTATTTTGTCTTTTAGTGAAATTATACTTTGCTTATTTCTGGCTTATTGAGTGTGCTTTTTCAAAATTTCTTTTTACAGATCTCTTAAGCATCCCAAAAGAAGGTTGTGTGTCAAATTAGAGCTTATGGCATTAGCTTATTGCTTAATGGGCTAAAAAGCCCAATAAGGATAAGCTGTTTGCTGAATAAGCTGTGATAAGCTCACTTTCAGCTTTTGGGCCTTTAGAGTTTTGTGTTTAGAATCAAATTTTAAGTCAGATAGGGCTTTTCCAAGTCAATTGGGCCAAGTTTGACTTTTTGGGCTAAAAAGCCCATTTAAGTGGACTGTTTTTGGTTTTGGCCCATTAGAGGGCCCAATAGGGGTATTCTGGTCATTTCACTTCCATTTTCTGTTTATTTAGGTTAAAATAAACTAGTTTGCAAGTTTTTAGAATTTTTTATAATTTTTGGATTTTTAATATTATTTTAATATTATTTTATTATTATTTTTCAAATTTCACATTTTTCAACTTTTTACATTTTTCTTAGCTTAAATACATTAAAATAGGAATTTTGAAACTTTTAGATTAATTTTATCATCTTTAGATTAATTTTTATAATTATTTTAAGTTTTAATAGTTTTTAAATCATTTTAAATAGTTTTTACTAGTTTTAAAATTTCTAAAAATAGTTTTTAATATTTTTAGGTCATTTTAGAGGTTTACCAATTGAAAAATCTTTATTTGGGGTCTTTGATAATTAATTTGATTTTTAGGGCTTTAATTAGCATTTAAAAATTGAATACTTAATTAATTAAAAGGTTTGAAAAGTTTTGATTATTGGTAAAATCTTGGTTTATTTATTTTGATTTTTGGTGAATTTTTGGTAATTTTTAGAATTAATTTTTATTTTAGCTTATTTTACGATTTTACGTTTTGTCGTCGTAGTAATTAATTTCACGCCTTCGTCATTCTTTTTTCTCATCCCCTTCTAACCAATATTAATCTCAAACCTTGCTACATTTTAGTCACACACATATACCTCTTTGGCAAACGAACTTCATTAGGTCATTAGTGTTCATTTTCCTAAATCATCACTTAATACTTACCACATTTACGCTCTTTTTCCTAAAAGACGTAAATTTACATACAATCATTTTGGCGCCGCTGCCGGGGAGGTGTGTCGTAATTAATTTATCGTGTTGTTTTTAATATTAACCATAAATAGTATTTGTATTAGTAGAACTCTACTAATACGTATTATCGGTTTTTTTTTGTTTTTCTTGTGAAATTATTATTACTATATTGTATTAAGTATCACAAAAAATACAAAATATCTCCAAAAGTGTGAAAACACAACCTTAATTGGGATTTGATCTCCTAATTATTGTATTCGAATCTCAAACAAAAAGAAAAAGGCAAAAATAGATAAATACTTTCGTGAAGCTCGATTTTGAAAAATACAAACTATAAGGTGGGTATAAGGCGGGTATTATAAAATATACCCTAAGGAAAAAGACTCTTAAGTGCTTCGCGTCGCCTCGTTTCCCCGCTTGCTTGTGAGTATTTTGAGATTGAAGGCTAATCGAGGGTTTTGCCGCCCAAAGTATTATTACGTATAATATATTTGCTTGTTTTCTTTGTGATTAAACCCTCTTGAACAATTTGGTTTTCACCAAAGTTCTAAAGTCATTCGAAGGCGTTCACTCCACGTGATCGTTTTCATTCCTTTGAGGCTTCTTTAATCAAGAGTTTGATTCGAGGAGAGATTTGGTAGATTGTTGTCTACGAAGATACACCAAAATCAAAAAAAAATTAAAAACAATCAAAAACACAAAAAAAATTGAAAATTCACAAAAAACCCAAAAAGAATCTTCTTTGCTCACCTCCCATTCTTCGTGAAGTTTATGATCACTCGTAATCAAGCAAAACAAGCTCGTAAACGTCTTCAAAAGCAAGCCAATCAAGAGACGTTGATTGAAGAACAACCTCCAATTGTTGAACCTATTGTAGAACAAGAAGTCGTCATGGCTAATCGTACTATGATGGAGTTGCTACAAGCACCCACCGAGGGTTTTGGAGAGGCCATCGTGATTCCCGCTATCCTTGCGGAGAATTTCGAGATTAAGACGGGTTTAATGTCGATGTTGCAAGCTAATAAGTTTAGAGGTCATGAGAAAGACAACCCGCATTATCACATAAGGAATTTAAACGTCTCACCGCTACTAGCAAGTTTAAGGATGTTCCACATGACGCCATTAAGATGATGTTGTTTCCATACTCGTTAGATGGACCCGCTAAAATTTGGCTTGAGAAAGAACCGCCAAATTCGATTTTGACATGGGGTGATCTCGTTTCTAAGTTTGTGAACAAATTTTTTCCACCATCTAAAACAACACATTTGAAAAATGAGATTTCAAGATTTGTTCAAAGAAATAATGAAAGTTTTTCAATGGCATGGGAACGCTTTAAAGAAATGTTACATGAATGTCCACACCACGATTTTTCGGAATTGCATCAAATGGATACTTTTTATAATGGGCTTAATGATCATGAACGAGATTACTTGAATGCCGTCGTGGGTGGTAATTTTTTGTGCAAAACGACCGATGAAGCTTTAAATATTATCGAGAATAGATCTAAGGTTTATAGCCCTCGTAACACACCGAGTGTTGCCAATTTGGGTTCGTCATCGTCGTCATCGTCGTCATCGTCTTGTAGCATTAATGCCTTACATGATGAAGCTAATGAGGAAAATCGATTTTTTGATAGATTTGCTAATCTTATATCTCATTGGAAAGCTCAAGAAGCTTCAAATTCCGCTTCGGTTAAAGCGGTTGCTAAGAGTTGTTTGTCTTGTGGTGGAGCTCATGATCTTTCCGAGTGCATTACCGCAGATGGTAACACTTCGAGTGCTTATGTAGCAACGGGAACTTATAACCAAAACGGTCAAGGTTCCAGCCCAAATCAAGCTCCACCAAATCAAAATGCTAATAACTATCGAAACAACAACCAAGGTGGTAATTACCAAGGCAATTCACGTAACTACAACAAAGGGAATTATCAAAGTGGGAATGGATAAGTCACTAATCAAAACCAAAACCGTGATTTTCAAAACACTACACAAGGTTTTCAAAATGCTCACACTAAAAATCTTCAAGGAGAATTTTTGGATTATGCTAAAGCAAATGATGCTAAGTTTGATAACATGCAACGTGAGATGATTAGCTTAAGATCCGAGTTGAAAAACGAGCTTAAAAACGAACTTGCTAATGAACTTAAAACTCATGCAAATAAGATGGAAGGAAATGTTCAACGTCTTCAACAAAATCAACAAAATATGGAACAAGGACAACATGAGATTAAGCAAGAATTGTTAAAAACGGATGCTAGGCAATCAAAATTTGAAGACCGAATGGCAAAAATGTTTGAAGCAATCATGTGTAAACCCTCTTCCTCGGGTGGTCTTCCTAGTGATACCATTGCAAACCCGAAGGGAGAAATGAAGCTTATTACTACACGAAGTGGTAAAACTTTCAAGGAACCAATCTCTCGTCCAAGTACTTCTACGGAGAAGGAAATCGAGAAAGAACCCGAGGTGATGGTCGAAAAGGAGCATATTACAAGCCCAAGAAGTACCGCTCATACCACACCTACGGTTGAACCAATACCAATCATGGAACCCGAGATTCTAAGGCCGTTGCCTAATGTCCAACCCACACCACCCTTACCTTACCCTTCGAGACGTGACAAGGAAAAGGCACGAGAACAGAATAATTATCAATTTGAGCTATTTATGAAAATGTTTCGTGATATACATTTTAACATAAGTTTTGCCGACGCTCTTATCATGATGCCTCGATTCGCCGCAAACTTCAAAAGTATGCTAAACAACAAAGAGAAGTTACAACAATCGTCTAGTTGTTCATCGGTTTTTCTTAGCCGCATACCACAAAAAGTTGGTGATCCCGGTAAATTTTTGATTCCGTGTGCAATTCAAGATATGGAGGAATGCTACGCCATGGCCGATCTTGGTGCTAGTATTAATTTAATGCCTCTTGAGATTTTCAAATCGCTTTCGCTTCCGGCTCTTACTCCTTCGAACATGTCTATCGAGATGGCCGATCATTCTACGATTTTAGCATGTGGAGTAGCCGAGGACGTTTTCGTTAAAGTCGGAAAGTTTTACTATCCCGTTGACTTTATCGTTGTAGACATTCCTATCGATCGAAAAGTTCCTCTCATTTTGGGTCGTTCATTTTTGGATACATCAAGAGCACTTATCGATGTTCATGCTCGAAAAATCACCCTTTGTTTCAATGAGGAAGAACTTGTCATCAATGCAACCCAAAACTCCAATCTTTCTCATGTCTATTCTATTGCAACTTTAAACCATGATAATTCAACCAATGTCGTTTGCAAAGAATTTTCACCAAGAGTTTTAGGAAATGTCGCCAAAAACAATTTACAATTTCCTCCGCCGGTGGAGGTTATGAGTGTAAAGCCTACAAAGAAGAACCCGTCAATACTTGAATCGAAAAATCCTTCGCCTCACCTCGAACATTCATTCTTGAAAAGTGTTGATAAGTTGCCAGTTTCTATGGAAGATCTTTCGGATGACGAATATGTAGTCCCCGATGGGGAGGTTTTCTTTGTCGATAAACGTTTTGAGAACTTACCACCACCAAAACCAAAACGGTTTTCAAATTTGAGAATTTTTAGTGTGACTAACATCGTCTTAGAAACACCAAATATTTTTGACATAATCAGAAAGGGTTTTCGTAAGGAGAGTTTGAAAGGTAAAAAAGGAAAAGATTTTAAGTGTGATTTAATTGATTTTTCTACAAATCTAACTCCGTCATCACCACGTGTTTTGAGTGCTACAAGCTCGTCTACTCCTTTTGACGATGCTTTGTGTGGTTTTAGTATGGGGGAAGCCCCTTATGTTCCCTCATCCTTGTCCACCGAAGACGAGATATTCGATCCCGGAATTTCATGTAAAGGGAAATCTCGGTCTTCCACCGATGCAATAAATGGAAACTATATCTATTTGCTTGGTACGAGTCTACCTCGAGTAGCTCAAAAGTTTGTCTTACCAATTGTCCCACCCTTCTATTTCTTCTCATCTATTTTATTTAAACCGTTTGGGTTTATGTTGACACATGATGAAGTGGCGTTGATTTGTTTATCCAATGAAAACGAAGACGCCATCTTCGATCCCGGTATTTTGCACCATCAAAGGACTTAGTCCTTAATACCGGTTGCTTTTTGGGCCTTGTTTATCATGTAAGCCCCACCAAAAATTGACCATACCATGATTTTACCCAATGATAATTAGCATTGAGGGGATCGAGTCGAGCTCATGACTCGGTAATCAAAAACGAGGTGCCTCGTGGGGGAGATCCCATGCTTATCCTTTTATGCTTACTATTCACTAATAAGGGGACTTGTACCCTTCAAACTCGTTGTCTCGTGGTTGTTTGTGATTGTGTTATCTAGATCATCATCATCTACGATTGAAGACTCTCGTGTTCGTTTACGTGAGCCTCCATCGTTTGCTTGAAGAAATTTTTCACGAATTCATGACATATCCTTTATTGTTCTAACAATTATCTTTTAGCATACTTAATAAACGGCTTTAGATATATTGTTGATCACCCTTTCCATGCTAGATCCTAAGCATTCGATTCTTCGTCTCTAGTATGGGGGTGCTCCACCCTTAAACTCGAAACATTGAGGAAAATGTTTACTTTTAGTATGGGGGTGAATAGGTACTTGCTTTGCTACGCCCTCACGCTTTCCAACTTTCAATATTTTGTTTTTGTTGCTAATAAGGCTAAAAATGGCCAAATTTTAAATTTTTTCTTAGTTTTTATAAGTGTTTTTAAGACACGAATGTATATTTTCCGATGGGTAGAATAAGAGCTAATTTTTGACTTGATGGACATTTGGAGCCATTTACATTCCTTAACCCGCTCAATTCAAGTTTTCTAGACTTTTATACAGGGAGCTTTAAAACGCGAAAGTCTTAGCTCATTCGGGTTAAGAACAAGAACATTTCGCAAGTTCCTATAATCGATCCTACAAAGCCACTTATCAAGGGAACTATAAAATGCATTCTCTAAACTTTAAAAAGTCCAAGAAAGTGCAAGATCCCATAGGTGGCTTGAAACCCAAAACTTTGATTTGATATAGTCTTTATGAAAGCTAATCCAAATTTGGCTTAATTTTGACTTGCATGGCTAAGTATTCACGAGTCTCTTTAATTAGAGGTCTTTATATAGTGAAGAACGAGAGATTATAGAGTTAGACAAGTGATCATGCTAAACGTAGAACATAAAAATGTTCTTTCAAAAACTCATATGTTTTTAATTGTGGCTTTTTCTTCCCATAAGATCAATGCTTTAGGAATAAAAATAATTGCAATAAGTAAGGTCGTACGATTTGAAAGGTTACTTAGCCTCTAGCGCAAGATCGTTTAAAAGTTGCTCGGGGTTGAATAGAGTTCATAGCCAAGGCATAACTTATTGAAGCGGGACGCGAAGATTGGTGATTATCCAAAAAGGCCCTAACAAGGCATGAGGAGCCCTATTTTGTTGCTAAAGATCCAAGATGATGTGAAGTATCATTATTCCTAAATCAATATGAAGGATCGAGACACACGGCGAAAAGCAATTACTCCCCTAAAGATCATGGAGAAAGTCTATCCGAAAAGACCCTTACAAGGTATGAGGATAAATATATCCAAGTCCGAAAAGGAGGCGGATCGTTGTATATCAAAATCCAAAGTAACGATTGAAGAAAAATGATGAAGTCGTGGTCCAAATATGAAGAATCTCTCAAAAACGTCAAGTGAAGAAATTCCAAATATATGAAGAGAAGACCATAATTTCAAGAACGTCTTCCTAAGATTTGAAGTATGAAGTACATGCCAAATATCGGTCTGAGAAAGGTCTCAAATCGTGAAACGAGTTATGCCAAGATATGAACTTAAGGAGATACACGAGAAGCGGTTTTAAAAGATTTTGTCCTTCGGCTAACTATCGATTAAATCGTGCTACTTTCCTTTCGGACTAATAACTACTCAAATAAGTCAATATGAATCACTTGTGATCCATGACAAATAGTTAAAAAATGCTAGTAACCCATTTCCTTTTATAATAACTAGGATTGCGGGGATAAAAAGTATTACACAATTTGGACGTATGAGTAGTGTTAGCATTGTGACTTGTACCAAAAATGATCTTGTTTTTGCACTTAGCATGGAGTGTATGACAACCAAGGATGACGAAGTTTACTCTAAGGGACATTTACTTGTTTCTATTCTTTGACCCTAAAAGTCACATTTGTGATGAAAATCATACATTATGTCTTTACAAATCTTCGTAGTATGTTGCAAGTCTTTTACTCTTCAATAAAGGTTAATAAAATTGAACTTTGGTGATTCTTAGATACTTTATTCTAGCATTGCGTGAGGGCACGGCAATGGCTTAGTATGGGGGAGTGATGAGATGGCATTTATACATGATCTCATCATTCTTTTCGGGCTTTAAATGCAAAAAAATGTCATAAAATACCATATATGCTTGTGTTTGTTTACTTGTGTATTTTAGGTATGGATATCATGAAAAGGACAATAGATCACAAGAAACAAAGAAAAACGGACACGAGAAACGAAGCCGTACAAAGAACCGGGCCCTAGATCATGTTTTATCCATCAAATACCCTTGAAGACTTGAAGATATGCAAGATTGATCCTCAATGAATGAAGAAATGACACTTAAAACCCTTGTGAAATCATAATTACAAGTTTGGTCCCTTAAGTTTATCAAAATTACATAAAAGGTCCTTCAACTTTGAAGAAATGGCAAGATTAGCCCCTCAACTATTCAACATTGTCATTAATGGTCCCTCATGGAGTTAAAGTTACATTGAAGAACTTTGAAGATCAACAATGTCCAAGATCAGTCCTTGAATTATGGAAAAATGGCAAAAACAACCCTTGATATCCTTTTACCAAAGTTTTGTGCCAAAAATGTGAAAAGGAAAACTTGTATAACAAGGGAATACGTTTTATGGGGCTAAATTACTTATTATACATGTTTTGAAAAAGAACAAGGACCCAAGTTGCCATTTCCAAACTTTAAACACCACAAACACGCGCCAAACACCTTTTCTCCCCCAAAATCGGATCAAAAGGCTTACTGTTTACCATTCTTCACCCCCAGAATTTACTCACTTAAAACAAAGGGTAAAATCCAATTACCCTGGCACATGTGTGATTCACACATGCAGAAACACATCCCACACCAAAAACCCTCACTCCCACTCACTATGGACCCCACCCCCAATTCCCTTTCAACCAATCAGAGAACAACTTCACCTCCAAGTTAAGCCACGTGTCAAGATCAACAGCCCACACTCTTAGCTTCATCCCAAAGCTATTTTAAACGGTTTGGATCATTTTGGACAGCTCATCAACAACAAACGTCCTCAAGGACATTTTGGGAATTTCACTTCTAGGGTTTGTGAACAGTGACTAGCTAGCATTTGCCTATAAAAAGACTCCTCAACATGTGAGAGAGCTTTTGTTCCAGTTTTAGGCTATCAATCTTTGTAATCCCTTTTTAAATTAATAAAATTTGATTTTCAGAAAATTGTGAAATCTTGTTCTTGTTTATTAAAAGTTGGTGTTAGAATAGCCTAATTCTGAGTTCCATTTTAATGTTTGAAGGTTTTTGAGGCAAGGTTTTAATTGATAAGGCTTGTGTTTCAAAAATCAGGAAAGTATTGGTTATTTTATCTCACTTTATTGTTTGTTCATCTTAGCAGCATTGGAAGCTGGTACTTGTTCTGCTAGTACCTCAGCTCAAACAATCCAGGGCCTTGATGTAGGTCTTGGAGGTTTGCATCTTCTGCCTTTACAATTTTCTCTCTTATTTTCTGAATTTTTGTGATTTTGTTTGATTGTTCTTGAATCTGTGATTTTGTGGTTGAATCTGGTTTACTTTTGTTGGTTTGATGTTATTGAGGTGTTGTTAGCTTGATTTGTGGGTTAAATCTTGATAATCCTTTGAAATCTTGTCAAAACAGGTTATTAAGGGGTGTTTGGGTTAACTGCATAAGCAGGATTTGTGGTTTGTTGAGTGTTGGTTTTGTGTTGTTATCTGTAGGTACATGTGTATCTGATATACTTGGTCACTCTTTTGCATATTTTATGGGTTGAAACACCTAGATTCTTAATAGGGCTATAAAATCTTGTTTACTTGATAAATTTGGCTTAGGTTTAAGGGACACCTAGATCGAATCATAGACTAGGGCTAACAAGTGATTAAACCTAGTTAATATCACCAGGGAAAGAGATTTTAGTGCCTGAATTTGGATCTGTGGTCAATTAGATCAGCAAAGTAGGCTTGTGTTCTTGTAGTTCATATCAGTAACCTTAATCTGCTTTGGTCTTGTTCTTTACCTTGTTTTAGTGCTTGATATAAGTTTGTTTGTGCTTATTCATAGTTTATATAGCTTGTGTATGCATCCTGTTGAATTTGGCTGGCTTATTCATGCTAGATCTTCTTATTTGTGCATAACTGCTTATTTCCCATATCTGTGCAATATCTAGTGATTGTTTGATTTATCGGGGCTTATTCTGTGAACCAAATTGTTATTTTCTTGTTGATATTGACTCCTTGTGATTCACTGATCACAAAGGTGCTCTTGTTTCCAATTGAATCCAACTAAATCTCTCTAATAAGCTTGGTCAAATAGTCAAAGCAGTGGGAACTCCTTTCCCCTGCTGCTAGCCACTGCTAGTGTATTTTGGGTGTCAGCTTATCAATAAGCTATAATAGCTTATTTTAACCAGCAACTACTTGGATTTTGTAATAGGTGCTCATTATTTGACCCATTTGTTCATACTGGAGCATTTGGTGGGTTGACTTTAGGGTTTGGCTAGAAAACCAACTTAATTGACTTTTTCATGAGTGCTTATTGGTTCATTCTGGCTTATTGGTGTTTCTTATTGGAATTTTGTTGATTGATTTGGCTTATTGAGTTCATTTGTGACATTTTGCAAGTTGAATCAAGTTCTGAGGTGCCCTAAATCTCAAACCCGACTATTTTGTCTTTTAGTGAAATTGTACTTTGCTTATTTCTGGCTTATTGAGTGTGCTTTTTCAAAATTTCTTTTTACAGATCTCTTAAGCATCCCAAAAGAAGGTTGTGTGTCAAATTAGAGCTTATGGCATTAGCTTATTGCTTAATGGGCTAAAAAGCCCAATAAGGATAAGCTGTTTGCTGAATAAGCTGTGATAAGCTCACTTTCAGCTTTTGGGCCTTTATAGTTTTGTGTTTAGAATCAAATTTTAAGTCAGATAGGGCTTTTCCAAGTCAATTGGGCCAAGTTTGACTTTTTGGGCTAAAAAGCCCATTTAAGTGGACTGTTTTTGGTTTTGGCCCATTTGAGGGCCCAATAGGGGTATTCTGGTCATTTCACTTTCATTTTCTGTTTATTTAGGTTAAAATAAACTAGTTTGCAAGTTTTTAGAATTTTTTATAATTTTTGGATTTTTAATATTATTTTAATATCATTTTATTATTATTTTTCAAATTTCACATTTTCAACTTTTTACATTTTTCTTAGCTTAAATACATTAAAATAGGAATTTTGCAACTTTTAGATTAATTTTATCATCTTTAGATTAATTTTATAATTATTTTAAGTTTTAATAGTTTTTAAATCATTTTAAATAGTTTTTATTAGTTTTAAAATTTCTAAAAATAGTTTTTAATCTTTTTAGGTCATTTTAGAGGTTTACCAATCGAAAAATCTTTATTTGGGCTCTTTGATAATTTATTTGATTTTTAGGGCTTTAATTAGCATTTAAAAATTGAATACTTAATTAATTAAAAGGTTTGAAAAGTTTTGATCATTGGTAAACTCTTAGTTTATTTATTTTGATATTTGGTGAATTTTTGGTAATTTTTAGAATTAATTTTTATTATAGCTTGTTTTACGATTTTACGTTTTGTCGTCGTAGTAATTAATTTCACGCCTTCGTCATTCTCTTTTCTCATCCCCTTCTAACCAATATTAATCTCAGACCTTGCTACATTTTAGTCACACACATATACCTCCTTGGTAAACGAACTTCATTGGGTCATTAGTGCTTGATTTTCCTAAATCATCACTTAATACTTACCATATTTACGCTCTTTTTCCTAAAAGACATAAACTTACATACAATCAAGCATTCATAAATTTGGTGAATCACAGGTGTAGGCTGTAATTTGATAAATTCATGCTTATGATCATTAAGGACCGTCTGTTTGATTATAAGATAAGAAGGAGTTAATAATCATTTATAGACTGCCCTAAATTGGCCGAACAACGAAAACATGTACCTTGAATATATAACGTGTGATTTAAGGCTTGACCCTTTACATAAAATGACCGTTTGATTAATGATGGTAAGATATATATATTGACTCTTCAAAAATTAGAGCCATTTAAGACTTTGGATTTTACCAGAAAGAAAGTACAAATGTGTTTTGACAAATGTTTTAACAAAAGAATATTTAAGGAATCATTCCCTTATAACCAAAACATTTAACTAAACTCCTGTTTAGGGGTAAATGTTTTTGCATACCTTAAGACAACTTAAGAAGGATTGAGGAAAACCATTTAAACCATGACTTGAAATTTGAAACGACACTTTTTGCTTTTCAACTAAGAAATTTTGACCAAAGTATAACCAAAGATTTTTCAAACATTTTCGAATCTTATTAATTATTTTCGATAAATCAACAAAAATCGTATTAATTTAATCCAAATTTATTTTGAACATTTTTCTATAATTAGACAAACTGAGAAAATTTGAAATTTTTACGTTTACGTCTCATAAAAATTAAATATTTATTATTTAATTACTAGAAATACTTGTCGACGCTTTAAACATCGAATCGAGCAAAACTGATAAAAATGATAGTTGAGACGAAATTAAAACTTGGAAAATATGAAGAAAGAAATTCTGAGTGAACTGTGGTCATGATGATTATTTCATCAGGAAGGTGAACGTAATTACTGACACATTATATAGGAAGGATAAAGAATCAATTAGGATGTGTTTCTTAATAATGACTGTGCAAAATAAATTGCCGAACAATATAAAAATAAACGATGTTTGTAAAAAGGGGTTCGCGGCTAATGAACCATCAGAACTGAGAAGCCGATGGCTTAAATGTTTTAAAGGCCACTTGAATTTGCCTAAAAATGGAGATTTTAAGATATAGTTATGTTGGAATCTTGTAAGTATAAGTATTCTAATCATGTCATTTCTAACTAAATGTATCTTTATCTGAAGAAGTTGTACTGATGGCAAATTATGAAAGCAGACATCGCCTCATACATTAGTAAACATCTAACTATTGCAAAGGTCATCATCTGAATTTGATTTGATTTGGGTCATCGTCGACAGACTGACCAAATCTGCTAATATCATTCTTGTTAATGATAGATTCTCGATGAAGAAATTGACTCTTTGTACTTAAATGATAGATTCTCTTAATGAGAGTACTATTTACCACCCCAATCGAAGGGACGAGGCAAAGTAACGATACAAAACACTAGAAGTCTTGTGTTATGCTTGAATAATTGACCTTTGGTAATAAACCGTATAATCGTTTTCATTTGGAGAGATTATCATTGAAAACTATCGTATTAGGATCGAGATCGAATCTTGTGAGGATATATATTAGAGCATCTGTAAGCAGGAGTTGGGATGAAGACACCCGACATACACCCATTGTGAGTTAGACATGTCTTTTAGGTTTAAGGTTTCCTATGATGGCGAACCTAACCTTACAAAATACTCGACCCGCGAGACCTGAAAGGATTGTTGAAATTAGGATCTGATTATTGACTGCCGGTAGTGGGCAGGAGGTTATGTGAATATGAAATGTAGATCTTGAAGTGCCAGATGGGTAGCGAAGTTATGCCAAAAATTTTAACCATCGAAAAATGAATTGATGATCTGAAAGATCATGGGATATAAGTTCCCATTGTATGGGACCATTGAGATGATGTAAAAGATTGGTTTGAAAGGCATATAAGCTGGATCTACCCTAGGACTTCAAGAGATGCGTGAATTATGTTTCGTATATCGAACTTGATAAAATGTCTATCAAGTGAGAATCTGATCACTTCTTGATGAAGTTTAGATCGGCGAAAAGTTGCATTCATCAAAAACCTGTGAACATCATGGATAGAGAAAGTAAGTCAACAATAAGCCTGATCTTATTCCCGTAGTTATGTTTGATGAAACTCGCGTATTGTAATGGATTACACTTGTGAGAAAAGACGGAATGTGGAGGAAATACCAAGATGGCTTTAACTCTATAAGAAGTGAGTAGTAATATAAGATGATCTTTGAGGACAAAGATCCTGTTTAGGGGTAAATGCTGTGACAATCCGTCAATTTATGGTTTATATTTTATTTTCAAATATTATTAAAAACATTATTTTAATGTTATATTATGAACTCACTTATTTTTGGGAAGAAATTTGGATTTACGTCTTGAAGTAGCATCGACTACGTCTAAACCGGAGGATTCTACGTTACGTGCTTACGTTTACAAACACCGTTTTGGTGACAGTCCGACATTTCAGGAAATAAATTTATCCGTGAATATTATTTTGGAATTTTAAATTTGTGTTGGTTCATAAACTCACAAATTTACGAGAAGAGATTAGGACTTACGTGAATAATTTAACGTCCTTTACGACTAAACCGGAAACCTTAGGATTACGTATTTACGTTTTTGAACTCCGTTTTTGATGAGACAATTTTTATTAGATTCGTTTTGTGCCGTTGATTCATAATTTACAAAAACGTTTTTCGTAAAACGACCCGAGGGCACGTAAATCGAGGAAACTAGAATCGAGGAGTACCCGTAAATAAATGGGGATGAGACAAAATGACTTTTGCCCCACCGCCACTAAAAACCGGCCATAACTAGCCACATACACCCTTGAGGTGTCAACCTTACATAAATAAGTATAACACTTGTTACTTAAAGCTTACCAAGTAAGCTACTCCACCTCAAAAACCATTAACTTGTAACTAACCAAACCATTCACTCCATTTCCATCCATGCAAAAACTCACAACTCTCCTCCCTCTCTCTCTAAAATTCGTCCAAGAACCACCATCAAACACCCCATTTTGATCAATTCTAGCCATAAACTATGTGTTATCTACACATATAATGAAGAAACTTTGAAGCCTTGAAGATTTGAGGTGATCCTAACATTCAAGATGGTGATTTGGTGATGTCCAAGGGCTGATTTCTACAAGGAGTGTACAAATATTGGTGGTCTTGAAGATTGGTGTTGATCTATCACAAGTTTCTCCATCAAAAATCCAAGCCTTGATGAATACCTACACAATCTTGGTGGTATAAGGATTGTTCTTCCCATCCTCTTGTTATTTTGATTATGTAATCATGTATTTTATTTCTTATTGTATATGTATATGATGAATATATGATGATAAAAATATTGTGTGGGGATCAAGTGTTGATAAATATGATTAAAGAGATGAAAAACCATAAGAAACAAGGCTAAAATCATGCTTAAATTGTTGGTTGTATAAAAACAGTAAGTAACCAAGTTATAAACTGATAAATTTGTATGATGGAATCCATTTACAGTAAGTGTTAGATGTCATACACATGTGAGAGTTGGCCATGCAATGGAATCATTAAAATGAGTGAGATATGATCAAAACAAGATGAGTGTACCAATCTGAATAGTCTGTTTTGTAGGGACTGTAAAGGATAGTTAGACATGGAATGAGCAGTAGCTATAACTAACTTATTTGTAGCAAATAATATGAAGTTTATTCCATCCAAAAATGAGCTTCTATCTCCTTATAGAACTCAAGATATGATAAAAATGGTGAATATGAAACTAAAAATCAGATTTTAAAAAATTAATGTTTAATAGTATTATATAAGCACTTAAAATAATATAGTATAAAATGTGAATTAAAACCCACAAACTTATAAATTTCATTTATATAAATATGTATAAGGTTAAATAAATGGACACTTTATAAAATAGTAGTTGAATAAGATTTATAAGTTATAAAAACTATAAACATGATTTTTACGACTTTTTCGGCTATTACCGTAAATTAACGTTTTTCGCCAATTAAAACTTAGACGATCAAACCCGTCTAATGTTAAGTTTTTAAAGGTCATATACTGATGTATAAGTACCTAATACAAGTAAAAACCAATAAAACCCGACCTATATGACATACGAACATTAACGAGCTAAGTTAGCATATTTGGACTAATAGTTTAACTAAATAAGTTAAACACTTATAAAAATTACTTATTGGGCTTAACCCATTTGGGCCCAACATGTAAAGTATAAATACTGATAATACAAATATAAAATGAATTAATACAAGTTAATGAACTTATAACAGGCTTATTGGACCTAAAACATGTAAATAGGTAAATCTAGTAAACTAGTAAAAAGTTACCAATACATAAACACTAAAATGAGTAAATACGAATATATAAACCCACTTGATCATCATCATATGTACAAAATAATCATATGTATATTTGTTATTTTTATAAAGTCATTGGACAAGAGTCTAAGACGAGTATTATTTGTCTAGGTTTCTGTGATTGAAGCACGTACCGTAAGTCCGAATTGCCGATAACCCGCTTTCCCACATCAACGTGAGTTCATAGCCTCGCACTCTTTTAAATGTTTTTATGAAATATTTTATAAACCCGCGAGGGAGATAACATGTTAGTTTTACTAAAATAGGACACCATTTGTCCCGATTGTTTGTTTATTGATTTGGACCCGAATGATTGTATGACCCGATGTATGATTATATGACCCGATAGATGAAATGAAATGGATTATTAAAGTTAGGTTATGTCACTAAAAGTCCCGTTAGCATGAATTGTGAACTACCAGGATTTGGTAGACGCTTATGCATATAATAGTACTATTTGGGGACGATCACCCCAGATCACGCCTTGACGGTTGATCCCCGTCGTGCCACATTGATTGGTAAGCGAATTTATGTATGAGAAGATTTCCATAGCGTGATCTTTGTGACGATACGCTAACTTAGATGGGAAAATTGAGTTTCGGGTTAGCTACTCGTTGTTGGTTATAGTAAGGTAACAATGTCATGCGAGTTATAATAATCCCAAAATAACTAAATACTGCTATACGCACTAAATTACGATATATTGCCTGACTAGCAATACGGGGTCTTACTATTGATATTATGTTCGTGTTTTGGTTTTTTGTAACCATATTCATATAACGGTTTTTATTTAACTCTATACAACGTTATAAAACGTATTGTATGATATTTTTACGACATTGGTTCGTATAATGATTTGAAGGTCAAAGCCTATATTATGATTTTTGATAAAGATTTGTATAAAATGACTTTGGCTATTTTATGGCCTATTACAAAGATTTGTACAAAATGATTTTCGGTAATAATTTTATAACGATGTTATATTGATGGATTTTATTAAACTCTATGAATTCACTCGGCGTTATCGCTGACCTTTTCTTTTAACATGTTTTGTCTCAGGTACTTGAAGGTAATTCTCGGGAAGACAACAAGAATTCATGGCCCGCACATAAATAATAATTTCCATTCAAATTCTTTGTAAAACTTGTATGAAATACAATGACTTGGGACCTATGTAACTTTGATATTTATGAATGGAAATGCTTTATTATTAAACGACGCGATTTTTATGCGTTGTCTATGATGTGAGTAATGTGTTATCCTGTTCACCAACGAGTCTTCCGCTGTATTGAATTGTGTAAATTTGGGGGTGTTACAAGTACTGCTGACAATGTTCAAGACCCAAGTGCTGCTAAGCCAACTAAGCCGATTACAAGTACCGCTGATGATCATCCTTCACTAGAAAGTCAAACTCCTTTTGGAGAGGATGAGACTTTAGCCCAATTACTGCTTGACTTAAGAAAGAAGAATTCAGTTGAGAAGACTAAACAAGCAGAGGCAGAGAAAAAGACACAACAAGAAGTTCTAGCCAAAAAGGATCAAATTCAAGGTAAGAAAGTTCAAGCTTCACACCCCACTAAAGGTATAGTTATTCAACAGCAAGCTAATGAGGAAAGACCTTCCAAGCTGAAGAAGAAGCTACCTAAGATTAATCCAAAGGATAAGGGGAAGAAGAAAATATTATCAGAATCTAAGAATGAAAGTGATTCAAATGATGATATAAGCAAAGTCATGTACAGATTTAATCAATTGGACCATGATGAGGAATATGCTTTCAGAATGCAAGCACAAATTCGTGAAGAAGAATTAAAAGAAGAACTTGCAGCAAAGCAGCATTTGTTAGAAGCTAAGAGAATACAACAAGAATAGAACATACAAGAGTATGATAGGATTCAAGTTGAATTACATGCAAGTGAGCTTCTTGCAAACTCATTGATAGCTGAAGAGAGAGATGCTGATGATGAAGAAGAAAAATCAAAGTTGATTGATGATCTGGTAAGGGAGCAACAAAGATTCTTTGCTGAAAAGATAAGAAGAGAAAAGATTAAGCCTCCAACTACTATGCAGATTAGGAATCAAATGATGAATTTTCTCAAGAGAGTTAAGGGATTTACTCATATTCAGTTGGTCAAGAAGAATTTTGAAGAAATCAGGACTTTGTATGAGCAAAATAAGAGAACTGAATTGAATTTTGTTGAGATTAGATTTGAAGCAGATAGAATAACTGTTGAAAGGCATAGAAGACATCTGCAACAACAAAGGCAATTTTGAAGTACTCCTAGAATTGAGCCAAGTACTGCTGAACCTACAAATACATCTCCACCTATCAAGACCACTTATGTGAGGAAGAATAGAAAGAAGAAGGTAAGTTCATGGGAGGAAGAGACTGCTCAAAGATTGAATGAAGGAGATGAAGCTCAAGATATTGCTCAGACTGAAAATGTACAAGCAGTACATACACAGTCAACAGTACATACTGAAGAGACGGTACATACAAACTTGGAAGAGGGTTCAACAGAACTTGAAGGAACCTCCAAGGGTGTTAAAATAAAAAGGTCAACAAAGACCAACAAGAAAGCCAAGAGGGCTAAATTAATAGCAGAAGATAGTGATAATGATGAGAGCTTGAAAAAGTACTTGAAGATTGTAAAACTAGAAGATCAATGTATTGATACAGAGATTTTTGGAAAGAGATCATCTATTTCTAAATGGATCTACTCTATGTCTCAAGGACTTGAAGTTCATGGAATTCAAAGAACTGATGGCACAACAATGATATTCAAACTTTTGGAGGATATTCTTCACATTCTTGACAGACAAGATATTCAGGATCTTTGCAGGTTAGTTCAAGAAGCTAGTGCAGGTAAAACTGAAGTATCACTATTATATAAGAATTTCTCTTAATGTATGAGCCACACAACTGTGATCAAGAAATGTTGAAGGTATTAGAGAATCAGGTTCCTAGTTACTGGAGATATTATAGGTCATGTGGATTGCATATTTTGGATATAGATGATGTTACATACTATATGCTGCAAGAGAAGACTTGCCTATTCAAAAGAAGATTGTTGGAAAGAATGTTGGAACAACAACTGGAAGTTACAAAAGAATTTCTTGATGCTTTAGAGTTGATCAGAATGGTTAAACAACAAATCAAGGATTTGAAAGATGTGGAAGAAACTGAGAAAGAGCCTTAAGTGTTTGACTTTCAGTCACACTTCACAAATGGTTCTCAGTTCACCATGTCTAACACACATAAGAACTGGCTAGTCCATAAGCAAACAGTTTGTGGTAAAGACTTCTCAAAACCGTTGAAAGCTGATAGTTCGCTAAAAACTATATAGTTCTGTAGAAACTAGAAGGGGTGGGGGGTTGAATAGTTTCTTATATTTACACAACTATACTTAGCTATATAAGTGAAATCTTCTTATGCACAATATGAACAATGATAGTGTAATTTAAACTTATACTAACTAATATATATGCACAAAGAATAAAGAATATAAAGAGTTAAGGGTAAAGAAAGATCAAACCAAACACCAAGGATTTATAGTGGTTCGGAAACGAAGCTCACTCCTCGTTCCTACTCCACTCCTCGAGTACTCCTTACTCGAGAGTTCACTACACAACAAGCTCCTTATGGTGGAGAAAACTGTACACGTCGCTTAACCAATTTCCGACTCTAAGCTAAAAGTCGAGCCCTAATCGTAGCTAGGACCAATCTACACAACTATACTTAGTACATACACAACTTCCAAATAGACACAACTACTTGGATCTTCACAACTATTACACAACAACAAATGTATAAAATTTGATCTTCAAAGGATATTTGGTGGTGGACTCAACACTTCACAATGATAGTGTTCTTCTCTTTGCACTTGAAGAGGAAGGGAGGAATGAGATAGATTCACTTCTAAACAAAGTAGTAATCAATCAAATGATCAAGGATTTGAGTAATTTAAGAAGTATGTTTGAATCTGGAAATTTGTGTGCAAAAGAGGTGGATTGAAGATCTAGGAAAGGTCCACTATTTATAGGACAAAGGGCCAACGGCTATATTTGCCCGCGGTTCCTTATCTCAGCTGGCGGTACCTTATCGATAAGGAACCACCTAGGCGCTAAGGAACCGTCGGACTAGACTCTGCTCCCTTTTTGTCCTTTAGTGGTGGAGGTAATATCTGATTATAAAAATATCAAGAAAGGATATTACAAATCAAAAGGGAATATGCCATTTTCAAATTTTCAAATATTTAATTTAATAAAACATTTTCTTAAAAAGAAAGTTTAATTAAAAACTTGTCACACTTAATAAAAAGTAAGTTTTAAGAAAAGATTAAATCACTTGATCACTTGATTAAGGTTAGTACTTGTTTATTCATACCTTAAGTGAAAATGGGTAAAATGAAAAATACTTGAACTCAAGAATTCCTTTTTCGTTGTTTTCTAATGCTTGTTTTTACATATTGTCGTAATCAAAACTAAGCGAGACCGAAAAATGCAAGTAACGTTTTTAGGCATTATTGCATTAACAATCTCCCCCTTTTTGATTCTGACAATACATAAACTCAATCACATAAAAACAAGATTTTTCGAAGACGAGTTTATTCATTTCTCCCCCTTTGTCGAAGCAAAATTTTGCACAAGTCGGTGTTGAAGAGACGAACTTTGCAAAGATTCCCCCTTGGTGCTTACCCCCTTGCTTGGGGCACCGAGGAATCGAGATATGGTGGCAAGCTACATAGAAGGGTTAGTTGAACAAAAGAAACAACCAACAAGAGATAGCTATAGGTCACAAAAAAAGAGAAGAAAACACAAAGACTAAGATCCAATTGAAGTCATATAAAATAAATAGAGTCATACAAAAGATGTATGAAAGAGGAAACAAGCCACAAGCATAAATCTAATCCTATTTAATCTAGAATTCTAAGCAGCCAATGCTTATATGAAAGACAAGGTAGTGGCGGAATGTGGTGGTGGTGGCTTGGTGGAGATCTCATAATCAAAGTGAAGAGGAGGCTTGATTAAGAGACTCTTGATGTAGCTCAACTCCTCATAGATGTTTGCCATAGCAAGATGTTGATATTGACAACAATAACAATATGTCCCATGGTGCATGACATTATCATGAGAAGGAGGAAGAACATTAAAGGGTGGTGGTGGAAGAAAAGATATTCCAAAATCAACATTCTTGGTATGAGAAATGTGATTAAGAGTGTTCTTGGGTGAAGTTGGATTGAAAGTGTTCTTGGGTGAGTTGGGATTGAAAGCAATTGGGGAAAATGGAGGAGAATCAAGGCTTTCATTAGGAGAGTAAGACATTTTGGGATGTGAAGTAAGGCAAAATGCTTATGGTTAAGTAGGGAAGGATCAAGGTATTTTTGGGGTGTTCAAAGGGTTGAAGCAAAGATTCTCAAAAATGTTGGAACAATTTTGGAATTTCAAAAATACCCGAAAAAAAAGGAAGCACTGTACGTGGTTCCTTATTGCTTCTGGCGGTTCTTTATTGATAAGGGACCGCGGTTCATCTATGGAACCGCCTACAATGGCTGAGTTTTGGTGGTGAAGGAAGATTTTTCAGCAAATCTTATTTTTCTAGTCTAACTTATCATAGGGATATGCTTAAAAGCAAAGATAGACAAAGAGAACACATACTAACTCACCAAATAGGGATTGACCAAAATACATGGATTTTAAAAATCGATGTAGGAGGTGTGTAAGACAAGACCTTAAGTCATGACACAATGATCCTCCATGATTCTATCTTGTTCTGCTATGTTTGAGAGAATCATACATATGAATTATGTAAGTTCGAGATTAATAGCAAGAATCTATGAAAAACGTTTTTAGATTGAATTAACAATGTCAAAACATTTCTTGACCGTTTTCGAAAGAGACTTTGAGGATTTTAAAAAGGAGAAGAGAAGATTTTCAAGAATAGTTTAGGAGACTCAATGACTCAAAGTGATAAAAGACTCAAATTAAAGTAAGAGACTCAATAAAGGGAAAGCAATTAAGGAATATGTTCCATTAATCCTAGACCTAGACGCAAGTAATTAAAAGGTTCCCTCTTAAGTGGCTTAGTGAAGATGTCGGCTAAGTTATCCTCGGAGGGTACCTTCTCAATTGAAATGTTCCCCTTTTAAACATTATCCCTAAGAAAATGGTGACAAATTTCTATGTGCTTGGTTCGCGAATGTTGCACGGGATTGTTGCTAAGGTCTATAGCACCTTTATTGTCGCACATGATGGGAACATCATCAAGACGAATCATGTAATCAACAAGCGCTTGCTTCATCCATAGAGCTTGTTGGCATGCTTTTCCAGCACTCACATACTCAGCTTCCGTGGTGGATATCGCAAGAGCGGTTTGTTTCTTGGAGAACCAAGAAATTAAACAACAAACCATGAAGGTACAAACACCACTAGT
This sequence comes from Glebionis coronaria, assembly GCA_025667525.1. Classification (NCBI taxonomy): domain Eukaryota; kingdom Viridiplantae; phylum Streptophyta; class Magnoliopsida; order Asterales; family Asteraceae; genus Glebionis; species Glebionis coronaria. The sequence goes on from CM046881.1 coordinate 437,709,681, forward strand.
GCTTTTGCGGTCCACATAGTCTCCCGCATGATCCGAGTCCGCGTAGACAATGGTTTCTACGCCGGTCCCTTTAGGATACCACAATCCTAAATGTATAGTGCCCTTAATGTATCGGAAGATACGCTTAACCGCTTCAAGGTGAGAGGTTTTGGGAGCCTCTTGGAAGCGAGCACAAAGGCAAACACTGAACATGATATCCGGTCGACTTGCCGTTAGGTACAACAAACTACCAATCATACCACTATATTTGGTGTTGTCTACCGACTCACAATCATCATCTACGGTGAGTTTAGTATCCGAGGCCATTGGGGTCTTCATTGGTCTAGATTCTTCTAATCCAACTTTCTTTAGCATTTCTTTAGCGTACTTAGATTGACTAAAGAAAATACCATCATCCATTTGTTTAATTTGGAGTCCTAAAAAGAAGTTAAGTTCTCCCATCATACTCATTTCAAACTCATCATGCATGAGTTTGGCAAAGTCATCACACAATTCTTGGCAAGTTGAGCCAAATATAATGTCATCAACATATATTTGCACGATTATGAGATGAGAACCTTTCTTCTTTGTAAAGAGAGTGTTGTCTACCATTCCCATGGTATAATCATGTTTAACAAGAAACGCTTTAAGTCTATCATACCAAGCTTTGGGTGCTTGTTTAAGACCATAAAGTGCCTTCTTAAGCTTTTAAACATGATCTGGTTTCTCAAAATCAATGAAGCCGTGAGGTTGAGCCACATATACCTCCTCATTGATCAAACCGTTAAGAAACACACTCTTTACATCCATTTGTTGAGGCTTAATATCTAAGGCACAAGCGTAGGCTAAAAGGATTCTAATGGATTCTAATCTTGCTACCGGTGCATATGTCTCGTCATAATCAATCCCTTCTTGTTGATTATAGCCTTGTGCTACAAGTCTAGCTTTGTTACGAGACACAACACCATTCTCATCTAGCTTATTCCTATATACCCATTTGGTTCCTATAATGGTAGAACTTCTAGGTGGAGGAGCAAGTTACCAAACATCCTTAGCAACGAATTGATTCAATTCTTCGTACATCGCAATGACCCAACTCTCATCCGTCAAAGCTTCTTTAACATTCTTTGGTTCAATCAAGGAGACGAAACAAAAGAAGTTGCTTTGGTTTTGGACTTGAGATCTTAGGGTCCTTTGATTTAAGTCACCAATGATATTATTGAGAGTATGATCCTTAGACTCCTTAATGTTTACTTCCTTTTCAACACTAAGGTCTTCAACCCCTATTTTTCTAACCTCTTTGGCTTTAACTACTTCTACTTCATCCAAGTCATCATCAACCAATGGTGGTGTCTTGGTTAAAGGAGGGGTTTCATCAAAAGTCACGTTAAGTGATTCTTCAATTACGCCTGAGGTTCTATTGAGGACTATGTAGGCTTTGCTAGTTTGGGAATAACCTAAAAAGATACCTTCGTAAGACTTTGGGTCAAACTTGGTAAGGTAGTCTTTGGTGTTGAGGATAAAGCACTTGCTTCCAAACACCTAAAGTGTTCCAATGAGGGTTTCTTACCCTTAAGAATCTCATAGGGGGTCTTTCCTAGGAAAGGTCGAATAAGAATTCGGTTGAGAATATAAGTCGATGTGTGAAATTCGGGTTTTTGCTAGGTTAAAAGTTCGTTTCCCGGTATCTTCTCGAATTGATTTCCGGTTCAATGTGTGATTCAGTCGTTCTTGGTAACAAAAAGAGAATCGTTGCGTGTCGTAAACTAATTAAAAATAAAGACTTAAAACAAATAAAAATAAAGTAAAGACAGTAAAAAGAAATACTGAAAGATAAAAACTTGACGGGAAATTAATGACGAGAAAGTAAAAACGTGACGAGAAATAAAAAGGCAAACTTAAAAGTAAATAAGGTAAACTAAAATTAAATGCAAGTAAATTAAAAGTGCGACTAAGTAAAAGGCGGGAAAAACAAAATTTAAAATTCAAAAACTTAAACTTAAAATAAACCAAAACTGAAATTATAAAACTAAAAAAAAGTGCTCATTCGGAAAAACACATTCATCCGGAATAAAGTCTTTCATCTGGAATAAATAGCTTCATCCGGAATAATCCTTTATTCGGAATAATAGGCTTCATCCAGAACAAATTTCTTTATCTGGAATAATCCTTTATTCGGAATAATAGGCTTCATCCGGTATAATTAATCCGGAATAATCCTTCATCCAGAATAAATGCCGATTTGGAATAATCAGGAAAACCTTCATTCGAAACAAATTGGTTCATTCGGAACAAATTCCGTCATCCGGAACAAATTCCTTCATTCGGAACAAAGTGGTTCATTCGGAATAATCACACTGATCCGGAATAAAATGAAAAAATACTGATTCGGAATAATTAATTCAATAAGCTCATTCGGAACATTTCCTTGATCCGGAATATATTCCGAATGAACAACTGATCCGGAATAATACTCAAAATCCCTTCATTCGGAACAAATGGCTGGTTCGGAATAAACTGGGCAACAACAGTAACGAAGAACAAGGGAATGAATCTAACCAAAACTAATTAAATCAACACAAAAGATTAAACAAGATTAACCACAAATGATCAACTAATGATAATCAATCAAACCAAATCAATAACACTAACAATAATGATCACAATAATAAAAACCCACTTGATCAAATCAATAAAAATTGAAGAACACGAACATAAACATGAGATTAAATCATTCACAAGAAAGGAAGATGAGAGATTAACAATAAAGATAAAGATACAATAACAATAAAAGGAAACTTACTTGAATTAAAGGAATTAAAGGTACATGAAAAGGTAATTAAAGGTGCAAGTAATTAAGGTGCAAAAATTAAAGATGGAAGAGCATAGTTTGTCAAACTAGCCAACAACAAAAAATGAAAGCCTAAGGATCCTATTTATAGTGGATTAGGGAGGTGCTTAGTGGAAGCTTCCTCCCCCCTTTCTTCTTTATTTAATTGCTTGATTAGTCCTTAATCTTCCAAGTCTTCGACTTTTGTCTCGGGATTAATAAACTCGTCTTGTAATTTCTTCAATAAATTAGACTTGAGTTCTTCGGCTTTTAGTAAACTTCCGTCTTTTGACTTTTTCTTCGATAAATCTTCAGAATTGGTCTTGGACTTCCGTTCTTTTTGCACTCTTGATTTCTTGACTTCGTCTTTTGTCTTTTTCTTCGATAAAAGCCCGTGAATGCCCGTGTTTTCTCCCCTTTTCACATTTTCGTCCTAAATCACAACAAAAACACAAACCACGCATAATTCCGACATTTACGACATAAAATACACGTTTTGGCTTCGTTATTATTGTAGTTAAGTGGTAAAAAGGATGGGTGTTTACACACCTATCAAATCCCCTACACTTGACCATTGCAATGTCCTCATGCAATGCATTAGTTACAAAGCACGTTTTACATTTTCCATTATAATCAATCCATATTGGCCTTTATTAAATAGATAGAAAATTTCTAAAACATTCAAAGGAAGAAAATAAGTAAAGGAATCAAAACATACCTTAGGGTTTTGGAAATGTCATGAATGATCATCATCCTCAAGTTTTCACTTTCTCCAAACCAAGCTTAAAAACAAGATCATTGTTATTATAAGTTAGCAAACTAACACGAACTCATGTGGGCCAATTATTTACTTAGACTCCCTTATTCCTAGGCGTGTCTCTTATATTTTATTGTTGTCTTGAATGAACACGATAATGCATTGTTGACTTATTTCGATAGTTATTTAGGCTGAAAATAAAGTGGGGCGATTTAATCAATAGTTTGCTAAAGGACAAAATCTTTTAAAACTGCTTCTCGGGACCTCATAAAGTTCATATCTTGGCATAACTCGCTTCGCGATTTGAGACATTTCTCGGACCGATATTTGGCAGCGACTTCATACTTCAAATCTTGAGAGACGTTCATGAAATAATGGTCTTCTCTTCATAATAGGAATTTCTTCACTTGAAGTTTTGAGAGATTCTTCATATTTAGACCACGACTTCTTCATTTTTCTCCAATCTTTATTTTGGACTTTGATATACAACGATCCGCCTCCTTTTTGGACTTGGATCTATTTATCCTCATACCTTGTTAGGGCCTTTTTGGATAGACTTCTCCATGATCTTTACGGGAGTATTTGCTTTTCGTCGTGTGTCTCGATCCTTCATATTCATTTTCAATAAATGATTCTTCACATCACTTTGGATCTTTAGCAAAAAAATATAGCCCTCATGCCTTGTTAGGGCCTTTTCGGACTCGCCAATCTTCGCATCCCGCTTCAATAAGTTATGCCTTGGCTATGAACTCTAATCCATACCGAGCAACTTTTAAACGATCTTGGGCTAGAAGCTAAGTAACTTTTCAAATCGTACAACCTTATTTATTGCAGATAAATTTATTAGCAAGCGATGGGAGAATAGGCTTATAATTAACTCACATAAACTCACGAAAGAATACCAAACTTATAATTGACTCTATCATCTCTCGTTCTCCACAGTTTAAAATCTCAAGGAATGATACTCGTGGATGCTTAGCCTATTAAATCAAAGTTTTGGGTTTTCGAGTCATCTATAGGATCTTGCATCTTCTTAGACTCTTTCAAGTTTAGAATTTACGTTTTAAAGTTCCCTTGATAAACGAATCTCTAGGATCAATTATAGGAACTTGCGAAAAGTTCTTGTTCTTAACCCGTGAGAGTTAAGACTTTCGCTTTTTAAAGCTCCTTATATAAAAGCCTAGCAAAACTTGACTTAAACACGTTAAGGATACTAGCAAGAGTAAACTTAGATAAGTAAACTCGGGTTGAGTCAAAAGATTCACAACGTTTGAAAATTAAAACAACTTTATTAAAATTTATTGTAACAAAGAGAGAAAATAACTATACAAAGGGAAAACTAATTGGCCAAAATAGATCTAAAATTTTGAAAAATGTCGAAAAATTTATTTTCCGGTTAAAATGAGGACAAATACAAGGAAAAGGCCACTTAACTTCGATAGAAGTCCCCCTACACTTAATATAAACATTATCCTCAATGTTTAAGCATGTGGGAGTAAACTCCCCTACACTTAGGACATTGTGCACGTTGTTTAAATCTTGCTAAGGAAAAGACGACTAACGAGATTCCTATTTTAATATTGAGAAATATAAAATAGTGAATCGAAAAGAGTTTAGGATAGAACCGGGAAGAAGGGAACACGGAATCACGGTTCGTCAAAAGTCATCAAGAGTGTGTCTTTGAAGCTCTAATCCCTGCACATGATAAGAAAGAAAACAAGAAACACCACGGGGCTCCCCCTACACTTATGGTGAAAATAGGTAAAGATAGATAGATAATCGGGTCACGAGCCTGACTCGTCCCCGAATTAAATGGTCCATGGGGAAGCCTCAAATGTAATACCGGGATCAAAGACCTTGTCCTCGTTCCCGGTTGACATCAACAAAGGAGAGGCAGGGGGATAAGTCTTGAATGGGAGAAAGGTTCGTTCAACATACGAAAAGTATGTGAAATCGAGATCCACGAAAGGTGGGGTGGGTAAATTAAGAACATTGTCATCCCCCAAAGACAATGGATGCTGAGCACTCGACAAAGCCGTAATGTTATCAATCATGAAATAGTGAATGTCACCTCCCGGGTCAAAGCACTCATCCTCCGTAATAGTGGCTAAAGGGAGGATGAAAGGTGCTCGGGAGGGGGGCTTGGGACAATACCTTCCTGCAGCAGATTATCAAAAATAATATCCCCCTCTGTGTCATCATCATCAATACCCGGAGGTATTGATTGAATGTCGATTTCTTCTCGCAATGGGTCATTATCTTCAACGGGAGGAATTGATGGAGGTAAAGACTCGGAAAGAGGAGGAGAAGTCAACTCTTCGATTTGAGCAATAAGAAGATGCACTTTCCGTAATCTGTCGCGGAGAATCACGTCTTCCACCTCATATTCAAAAGCAAGTTCATCGGTGAACTTCTCGTAAGCCGGAGAGAATAAATCGTCATCGCCCGCATCTCCCGGTGGAGATTGAGAAATTTCAAAAGTGAAATTCTCATAGCGCGGAGAAAAATCGGTATCATCAGGATTGACCTCCTCCAAAAGAGCAACGTCGTCCTCAGACTCCATAGCAGTAGGCATGTCACAAACCTCATCATCAAAGAACTTATCGAGACCAAAATCACTAATCTCACTCAATGAATCATCATCCTTAGACGCATTAGGAATATCGAGAGTCGGAGTAGCAACTTCAATAGATGGGTCGAGAGCGTAGACATCATCGTCGTCATCATCATCATAATAGAAGGGACCATTCCAATTAGGAGTGACATAGTCGGCTAACTCTTCCTTGATAACCTCCACATCTTTAAGAAGCTCTTGAAGCAAGTTTTGTTGTTCATCTCCCCGAGTATGTTCAATTAAACGAATTCTATCCCATGCTGTAATTAAACATTTTGGTGTAGAAAAGAAGGGAAAACGACCAAATTGGCTCAAAAAGGTGTTGGTGGTTTTCAAGATTTCTTCCACATCAAGCAAAGGTTGCCTTTCCTGATGCAAGTCAGCTCGGATTTGAGCTAAACTTTCTAGAACATGGTTCAAAGAAGTGAGTTGTTGGTCAAGACTAATTTGCTGAGAGGATTGATGATTGAGGGTGTGATGTGGGGGCTCAAAGTTATACATACTGGGATGATAGCACGGAACTTTCTCAAAGACCTTCGACGGATCACAAGAAGAAGCATCGTGAGGGCCCCCACAAATATAGCACCATGGGTGTGGAGAAAAACTGGGTGCGTTTTGTGGATACCTATTACCATTGTCATAATTGTAACCCTGTTCTTGTCGTGATCATACGGGTATCGAACCAGGCACGAAACATGCCAATGAGAATCTCTTCCACAATAGATGCACGGGGGAACAGGAGGTGGATTAGAAAAGGAAGAATTAGTCGAGTTGCACCATGGACAAAATCCGAATTGTGTGTTATCGATATCGTTACCTCACCGCTCACATGTACACCATTGACATGAGTCGTTCCCTTATAATCGTCTCCCACACCCGACGCAATGGACATAAGAATCCATAAAGAAAAATAGATAAGCAAGAAGAGTATCTTTGGTGCAAAACTTTGAAAAAGAAATGTTTTTTATGATTTTTTAAATGTTTTTGAGATTTTTGAAAATTTTTGACACGAAAAATAACATTCACGAGTGAACGGATCCCAAAAGCCAACGCGTCTCTCACAAAAAACCGTTAATCTTCACGAAAAGAGCCGGCAGCATCGCCATTTGAAATTCGGGTTATTGCTAGGTTAAAAGTTCTCTCGGTATCTTCTCGAATTTTATTTCCGGTTCAATGTGTGATTCAGTCGTTCTTGGTAACAAAAAGAGAATTGTTGGGTGTCGTAAACTAATTAAAAATAAAGACTTAAAACAAATAAAAATAAAGTAAAGACGGTAAAAAGAAATACTGAAAGATAAAAACTTGACGGGAAATTAATGACGAGAAATTAAAAACGTGATGAGAAATAAAAAGGCAAACTTAAAAGTAAATAAGGTAAACTAAAATTAAATGCAAGTAAATTAAAAGTGCGACTAAGTAAAAGGCGGAAAAAACAAAGTTTAAAATTCAAAAACTTAAACTTAAAATAAACAAAAACTAAAATTATAAAACTAAGAAAAAGTGCTCATTCGGAAAAACACATTCATCCGGAATAAAGTCTTTCATCCGGAATAAATAGCTTCATCCGGAATAATCCTTTATTCGGAATAATAGGCTTCATCCGGAACAAATTGCTTCGTCCGGAATAATCCTTTATTCGGAATAATAGGCTTCATCCGGAATAATCTTTCATCCGGAATAATCCTTCATCAGGAATAAATGCCGATTCGGAATAATCAAACCTTCATTCGGAACAAATTGGTTCATTCGGAACAAATTCCTTCATCCGGAACAAATTCCTTCATTCGGAAAAAGTGGTTCATTCGGAATAATCACACTGATCCGGAATAAAATGAAAATCACTGATTCGGAATAATTAATTCAATAAGCTCATTCGGAACATTTCCTTGATCCGGAATATATTCCGAATGAACAACTGATCCGGAATAATACTAAAAATCCCTTCATTCGGAACAAATGGATGGTTTGGAATAAACTGGGCAACAACAGTAACGAAGAACAAAGGAATGAATCTAACCAAAACTAATTAAATCTACACAAAAGATTAAACAAGATTAACCACAAATGATCAACTAATGATAATCAATCGAACCAAATCAATAACACTAACAATAATGATCACAATAATAAAAACCCACTTGATCAAATCAATAAAAATTGAAGAACACGAACATAAACATGAGATTAAATCATTCAAAAGAAAGGAAGATGAGAGATTAACAATAAAGATAAAGATTCAATAACAATAAAAGGAAACTTACTTGAATTAAAGGAATTAAAGGTACATGACAAGGTAATTAAAGGTGCAAGTAATTAAGGTGCAAAAATTAAAGATGGAAGAGCATAGTTTGTCAAACTAGCCAACAACAAAAAATGAAAGCCTAAGGATCCTATTTATAGTGGATTAGGGAGGTTCTTAGTGGAAGCTTCCTCCCCTCTTTCTTCTTTATTTAATTGCTTGATTAGTCCTTAATCTTCCAAGTCTTCGACTTTTGTCTCGGGATTAATAAACTCGTCTTGTAATTTCTTCAATAAATTAGACTTGAGTTCTTCGGCTTTTAGTAAACTTCCGTCTTTTGACTTTTTCTTCGATAAATCTTCAGAATTGGTCTTGGACTTCCGTTCTTTTTGCACTCTTGATTTCTTGACTTCGTCTTTTGTCTTTTTCTTCGATAAAAGCCCGTGAATGCCCGTGTTTTCTCCCCTTTTTCACATTTTCGTCCTAAATCACAACAAAAACACAAACCACGCATAATTCCGACATTTATGACATAAAATACACATTTTGGCTTGGTTATTATTGTAGTTAAGTGGTAAAAAGGATGGGTGTTTACACACCTATCAATGTGTCCACGACATTGCACCAAAACTTTTGAGGCAAAGATTGCTCGTTTAACATCGTCCTACTCATCTCTTGGATGGTCCTATTCTTCCTTTCAACTACCCCAATTGATTGTGGAGTGTGAAATGTGTATAGTTAAAGTTCGTTTTCTCAGTTCTTAACAAATTGAAAGTCCTAACAAGATCGAGTTTTTAATTGTTTTTGGTTGGTAAAAGTATTTGGATATTCTATTTCTACTTCAACAATCAAATGAAAATGAAAAATATTAACTATGTAACCGGTAAAACAAATTGTCAAATACCACATTTTTATTCAATTAAAATCACAAATGTAAATTCTATAAAATGAAAGGACTGAAAATGTAAATTCTATGAAAATTAAATGCCAAAATTACAAAGTCTAAAAGTCTAAGGACTATTTATGCAAAAACAGTTAACAAAATGGACTAATTGTGAAAATGTAACTAACAAAGTAACTAACTTTAACAACTTTTGTAAACTAACTAACCAATTGTTAACTAACTTGAAAGTAAAGGGACTAATATTTTGCAAAACCTAATAAAGTGTATAATTAGCTGGAAATGAAAACTGTTTAACAAACAAGGGACTAAAATGCAATTTCCAACTAAATTTTACGAAAAACGGGCTAAGAGCAAAATTAAGCTTGTATAAGCTCGTTTCTCAACCAAATAAGCTCAAACCAGTTTTAAAAAGCTTAAAATTGAAATTCAAATAGATGTGTAAAAGGAAATAAGCTGAAACTCTCTAAAACTCTAATAAGCAATTTCTAATAAGCTCAAAATAAGCTATCTAATAAGCAAAACGTTCACAACTTGATTTTCTTACAAAAACCTGTTAATCAGCTCAAAAGAATAAGGGGAAGTCTAGTCTTATCAAATATGATCCATTAATAAGCTCAGAAAATGAAAATAAACTAAATTGAGCTTATGTTGACTTTTGTTGACCAAAAATCCAAAAATCTGAAAACTTCAAATCTTAACCAGGAACTCTTTTTGAAGTGATTTGTGAAAGAAAATGGCTAAGTTTCTGAAGTGGATAAGCTGGAATGAGAAAATAGTTTAGCTATTTATCACAGGGAATTGCATTTGCTCTAGTGCTGAAACAAGTGCTTATTCCTAGCTTATCTCTGAATACTGTAGAATTTCCTGCTAACAGCATAAACTACATATGTTGAGTAAGAGCTAGAAGCAAATTTCAAGTAAATCCATCAAGTAACAAAGAAATGGCAATGATTTGAAAATCAAGACTTTCTGAAAACTAGTTTTTGAAACAATATGACCCAAACTTTTTTACTGAAATTGACCTATTTGACCAAAGAACTGACTTGAAAGTGAATGATAACTAAAGAACTTGACTTAAAATGGCTAGATGACAAAAGGTTAACAAGTTTTAAGCTAAATTGAACACTAGATCTTACTCCAAAATTGGTTGCCAAACACTAGTTACAGATTTAATAAGAATTCTATCAAAGGAATTTTAGCTAGAAGTAATACTGATTAAAGTTTGATTACAAGCTAAGTCTTGTTAGCAAAATGAGATGAAAAGAAACTGATTATATGCTATGCAACACTACTATGCCACAAATGCTAAGATAAGCTATATGACAGCTAAAAACTTAACAGAATGTAGAATTAAGCTGGGAAACAATTACAAAGCTACCAATAAGCTACTTAATCAATCAACAAAACTCAATTAACAGCTAAACACCTTTTATCATACAATCAATCAAGTTTACTCTAGGTATTAAGCATGCCTGCAACATTTAAGAGGAACAAAACTCAGAAAATTGTACACCTTTAGCTTAGGCCTCCTTTGGGGAGTAGAGTAGCACTGAGCTATCTAGCTAGTGCTAAACCACCACCTTAGCACTAGTAACTACCAATCTACAATCAATCAATAGCTATTCTCTATTGTTGAACTCAAAATCTTCAAAACTTCTACCAATGCTTGAAATGAATGATCAAAACAGGTACTCAGCTACTGGATGAAATGAACAGCTACAATCTTCAACAAGGCTTCTAATGAACAAGTATGATCACTAGAAACAAGCAACATCCATGGCGTATGAACAGTAGATAACAGCTATGAGAAAATTTGGAGGGAAATTTGAATTTTATTGAAGAAAGTGAAAAGTAGTTACAAGGTTTGTTACAACTAACTAACAGACTCTCAAGAGGTTGTCAGGCTCTTGAGAGTTGTTAACTACTAAGTGCTAACAAAAATGAGAGAGAGAGAAAAATTCTAGTGTGTGTGTTTTCACACTAGCTAACTATCTACAAATGAGAACCTCTAGGCCTATTTATAGAATGGAAAAGTAAAGTTGTTGGGGAGAGTGACGTGTCCAGACCAATCATTGGGCTCCACGTGTCCCAATTCTGCTAATTGATTTTTGCAGGTGAAGAACATAATTGGGGATTATTGATTGAGTTGATTTTATGTTAATTGAGTTGATGGGATGGATTCGTCTTTGGATTTTGATCAACTTTGATGTTTATAACTCTTTCTGAAATGCACTCTAGCCAAATCCCGATTCTGGCAAATTTTTGATTGAAGAAGAAAGACACGTGTCATGCTGTAGTTGGTGGAGAAATTGCACGCAGATCATTATCCATTTCTTCAAATATGATTGGCTAAAAGGGATGTGGGTGGATCACACTGTTGTGATTGGCTCAATTAATGTGTCGGCTGTGAGTGGGGTGAAGTGGTGATCCATGTCACCCTTTTCCTTGCTTCTCATTGGTCCACACCATTTCACATGGATTAAGCCTCAAAAGACTTTGCAAAGTTGGCAGTTTTAGCCCCTTGACTTGGCATATTGCTAATTTGAGCTAGAATCTTCATTCCTTAGGCAAAAATGATCCTTCAACTTGCAATCTTGCTTCTTTTGACCCTTTGACTTGGTTGACTTGATAGTTGACCATGTTTGACTTTGATCTTGACTTTGACAAATGTTCACTTTTAGTCCTTCATCTTTGAAATGTTGTCAAGATAGGTCCTTTGTCTTCAAAGTCTTGTCACTCTTGATCCTTCTTTGTCTTTTTCATCCAATTAAGCTTGGTTTTCTCCTTGTTTGCTTGAAAATGCATCCTTCTTACCTATTTGTACACAAACATAGAACATACCACATAATACTGCTTTTATAGCACAAAAGTTAGGTATTTGCTATGTGTTTTAGGGTGATTTGTTGATTAATTGATATGAGTTTTTGCTCATATCAAATCCCCTACACTTGAACATTGTCATGTCCTCATGCAATGCTATATTTTAAAGCACAAATTTACATTCTCCTCATAATTAATCCACCTTGGCCATTATGGAATGCATCTACACTACTCTACACTATATGATGCATGATTTTGATTTTTAACAATGCAATGCACAAGATACAATTCTATTTATATCTTTTTGGATTTTCTTAAGATGGTTTTGATGGAAATAACTCATAAAGAATTCAATGACTTTGATTAGGGCATGGGTACCATGGATACTTATCACCCTCAAGTTTCACTTTCCCCATACCAAGCTTAAAAATGGGATCATTGTATTCACAAGTAAAAAGTGCATCAACTTATTCATGACAATTAAATGTGGAACCGGTTATTAGTTGAGCAAATTGCTTGTGAGCAAATTTATCATTATTTCAAGCGTGAAGTATAAGAAATGTAAAATCCAAAAATATGGAAGTACGGTATCAATCCTAAGTAATCCTCTCATCCATTACTTGAAAAACCGCTCACAGTTAATATAAGTCCGTTTCAAGAGTAATAAGTCATTCGCCTTATGTGTAAAATCCTCATGTCATGCTTTCATAAGTAGCTACACACTCGCTAAGGAAAGAAAAATAAAACTCACGCAATAATTTACATCCTCCATCTTTTTGAGACTTTGGATCTTCAACCCCGTAACCTGTCAAGGTAATATTGGATTGCAGCAATCTATCGAATCCCCGCAACCCGTCAAGGTAATATTGGAATTCAATAGTCACTATAATTAACACCACACTGCCCCTCTTGGGAGTCTTGTATAATTATTTTCTTTTTCTTTTTCTTTTTCTCTTTTTTTTCTAGCCACTCATTTTTTTATAAGCCGCTCTTACTTTTCTTTATTCCTCACAAAGAAATTAAAAACGAATAAAAGCTAAAACACCCGCTAAGTATTAAGCATGACATAAGTCTAGTACACATAAAACGTTCTAACTTAGAATCTTAAGACGTACTTATATCAACCATGAATGATTAGACAAAAATGCATAAGAGATTACAAACCAATTAAAACCGTTCTTGATTATTTATTAACATATATACATGCGAAGAAAATAGAGGTTAAGAAGAGAAGGGTTTAGCCACAAGTAATTATCATGAAGTTTATCTAGCCCTTTTATACTTGCTTCAACTCTATCATCTCCCATTCTCCACAAATTTAAAATCTCAAATAATGAGATTGGTGGATGCTTAGCCTAATAGACTAATGAAGGACTACATGGTTAAGGATACTAGATAGAGAGTGCTTGGATAAGCAAACTCGGGTTGAGTCAAAATATCCATGGCGGGCCTAATATGTCAAAGAAGTCTAAATTTGTTAAACCATGTTTTTATTATATTTTTCTTTTTATATATTTTTTATGCAAAATAAAAGAAGAAATATATACAATGCAAATGTGATAAATGAAAAATGATTGATGCAAAAATTATGAATGCATATTTTTGGTGGCCAAAGTAAATCAAAAATTTGAAAAATGTTTGAAAAATTAATTTTCCAAATTATCATGAAAATCAATGACAAGTTCTAGGTAAGGTCACTTCGATAGAAGACCCCCCTACACTTAAGCTTAACATTGTCCTCAATGTTTAAGAGCATGGAAGTATAAAAACTTACCCTACACTTATGACAATGAATAGAATTAGCTTAACCCAAGTTAAGGAAAGGTCAACTATTGGTGAATTCATGTTTAAGCACAAGGTGTCTATGAAAAATCACAATAGTACGAAGTGAACCGGATACAAATGGGCCTCCTCCATAAGCTCCAAAGCATGAAATGAGTGAGCAACCCTACAAACAACATGAAGACAAAAGAAGGTCTCCCCTACACTTATCCTCAATTCTATACCCTTATTTCTAACCTACAACAATCTAAACCTAGTTATACGATGCTTGAGTTAAGGAGTCTCTAGCTCGACTCGTCCCTCAATGAATTAATTCATGGGGAAAATGGGGATCTCTTGGAACATTTCAATGGAAATTTCCTCCCCAAAATAATGTTTCACACGGTGACCATTCACTTTAAAGTTTGGACCATCGGGTTGTAACAACTCAATAGTTCCATATGGAAACACTTGGGTAATAGTGAATGGACCGGACCATCTCGACTTAAGCTTGCCCACAAAAAGTTTCAACCTTGAGTTAAAGAGGAGAACCGGCTCACCAACTTTAAACTCATGGTTCTTGATCTTAGCATCATGCAATTTGTTAGTCTTTTCCTTATAAAGCAAAGAATTCTCATAGGCATTGGCTCTCAATTCATCCATCTCATTAAGTTGATCTTTCCTATGTGAACCGGCTTGGTTTAAATCAAAGTTAGCCTACTTGAGAGCCCAAGATGCCTTATGTTCTAACTCGAATGGGAGGTGGCACGCTTTTCCATAGACAAGCCTATAAGGGGTACAACCAATTGGTGTCTTAAAAGACGTCCTAAAAGCCCACAAAGCATCATCAAGCTTATCCGACCAAGAAGCTCGATTCTCTCCCACCGTTCTCTCTAAAATTCTCTTTAAACCACGATTTGTGACCTTGGTTTGACCATTGGTTTGAGGGTGATACGCGGTAGAAAGTCTATGATTAACTCCATATTTCTTCATAACTCTTGTGAATTGATCATTACAAAAGTGCGTACCACGATCAATTATGATGGCCCGAGGTACACCAAATCTAGCAAACAATTGCTTTAAGAACTTCACAACAACTCTAGCATCATTGGTAGGTAAGGCTTTAGCCTCAACCCATTTAGACACATAATCCACCGCCACAAGTATATACTTGTTTCCCTTAGAAGATGGAAAAGGTCCCATAAAATCTATGCCCCATACATAAAAAATCTCACACTCTTGAATAAAATTTTGTGGCATCTCATCACGTTGCGTAATTTTTCCTTGTCTTTGACACACATCATAAAATTTCACCATCTCTTGGGCATCTTTGTAAATGGAAGGCCAATAGTAACCCGAATCAAAGAATTTCTTGGCGGTATAGTTGGGCCCAAAATGTCCACCTGTAGGTCCTTTATGACATGCTTCTAAAATTTTAAATGCCTCGGGCCCATCTACACACCGTCTAATGATTTGGTCCGCACATTGCCTAAAAAGATAAGGATCATCCCAAAAGTAGTACTTAACTTCCTTAAGAAATTTCTTCTTTTGTTGGGAAGTAAGACCCTCAATAAGCACATTCCCAACAAGATAGTTTGCTATATCCGCAAACCAAGAGGTGGCATCCTCTTGGGAAGAGATAGACATGAGCGCCTCTAATGGAAAAGATTCATTGATTTCTTTATTAGGAAAATCTCCTTGAAAAGGATGCTCAAGTCTGCTCAAGTCTACTCAAGTGATCTGCCGCTAAATCCTCGGCTCCTTTCTTATCTCGAATTTCTATCTTAAACTCTTGAAGCAACAAAACCCATCTCAAAAGCCTAGGCTTAGCATCTTGTTTTGTCATGAGATACTTGAGAGCGGAATGATCCGTATACACTATGGTTTTGGATAGCACAAGGTATGGTCTAAATTTCTCAAAAGCATAGACTATAGCAAGCAACTCTTTTTCCATGGTAGTATAATGAAGTTGTGCACCGGTCATGGTTTTACTCGCATAGTGTATAGGTTGAAAATGCTTATTCACTCTTTGTCCTAAGACGGCCCCCACCGCATAATCACTAGCATCACACATAAGCTCAAAATGTAATTCCCAATTTGGAGAAACCAAAACGAGAGCCTTTGTCAATTTCTCTCTAAGAGTCTCAAAAGATTCCAAACAATCTTGGTTAAAAATTAAAGGAGCCTCTTTTTCCAAGAGGTGAGTCATCGGTCTAGCTATCTTAGAAAAATCTTGTATGAAGCGCCTATAAAATCCCGCATGACCTAAGAAACTCCTTACACCTTTAACCGTAGTGGGTGGGGGGAAGCTTAGCAATCACATCAATTTTAGCTCGATCCACTTCTAATCCCTTATTGGATATTTTGTGTCCTAAAACAATTCCCTCTTTCACCATAAAGTGACATTTCTCCCAATTAAGAACTAAACGTGTTTCCTCACAACGCTTAAGCATTCGTTCTAAATTGGTGAGACATGAGGTAAATGAATCTCCAAAGATGGAAAATTCATCCATGAAAACCTCCATTGTTTGCTCTATCATATCATGGAAAATCGCCATCATGCACCTTTGAAACGTCCCCGGTGCATTACATAAGCCAAAAGGCATCCTCTTGTAAGCAAATGTACCATAGGGACAAGTGAATGTGGTCTTTTCTTGATCCTTAGGGTCAATTGGAATTTGGAAATAACCCGAAAAGCCATCAAGAAAGCAATAGTACTCATTTCCCGCTATGTTTTCAAGCATTTGGTCCATAAAAGGTAATGGGAAGTGGTCTTTCCTAGTAGCCTCATTGAGCTTCCTATAGTCAATACAAACTCTCCAACCGGTAACAAGTCACGTAGGAATAAGCTCATTGTTCTCATTAGGTACTACGGTGATTCCACCCTTTTTTGGAACACAATTTACCGGGCTAACCCTTGGAGAGTCGGAAATGGGGTAAATCATGCCCGTATCAAGGAGTTTGATCACTTCCTTTTTAATGACCTCATGAAATTTTGGGTTAACCCTTCGTTGACTTTGAATGGCGGGTTTGTAATCATCCTCCATGAGCATTTTGTGTGTACAAAAATGTGGATCAATTCCCCTTATGTCGGATATTTTCCATGCTAAGGCTTTCTTGTGTTTCTTAAGGACTTCAATGAGTTTCTCCTTCTCATCCTCTTTCAACTCTTTAGCAATTATCACGGGTAATTGGTCTTTGCCCTCTAAGAAAGCATACTCTAGGTGGGATGGAAGGTCCTTAAGTTCAATTGGAGGTGGACTCTCTATGGAAGGTTTTACTATGGAAGGATCATCATTGGTAACTTCTTGTGGAATAGGGGAAGGAATAGGGTCCTCATTGAGCAACTTTTGGATAGTAAGAATATCTTCTTCCCAATTAATGGGAGAATCATCATCACCAAGAAAGTTGGACTCAAATTCCTCCAAGAGGAAATCACTCTCTCCAAAAGGTGTTAATGAGGGAGCAATTGAGGCCATGGTTTCAACATGGGGCATTTCCTCACTAGTACTCTTGCAAGCATCATGAAAGTGTTCATCACACACCTCATCTAGCACATCAACTATGTTAATAGTCTCACAAGGTTTAGACTCCTTAACCTCTTTCTTATCAAAAACTTTCCCTAACTTAAACACCACTTTCTCATCCTCTACTCTCATAATTAGTTCTCACTCCGCCACATCTATCAAAGTACGACCCGTTCTCAAAAATGGTCTACCAACAATCAAAGGAACTCTAGGATCCATGTCATAATCAACCACTACAAAGTCGGCCGAAAATGTAAACTTATCCACACCTACAAACACATCCTCCGCGATACCTACGGGGTAAGCTATGGTTCAGTTGGCTAACTCAAGTGTCATCCTAGTGGGAGTGAGCTCGAGAAGAGAGAGTTTTTTCCAAACTGATAAAGGCATGAGGTTAATGCTTGCCCCTAGATCCGCCAATGCCATGCAATTTTCCACACCGGGAAAATTACAAGGTATCAAGAAGCGCCCCGGATCTCTAAGTTTTGTTGGTAAGGTTTTAAGTAGCACGGCGGAACAATTTTCGTTAAGGGATGTGTTGGGAAAATCAACCAATTTTTATTTGTTGGAGAGTAAATCCTTGAACATTTTAGCAAAATTTCGCATATAAGCAAGAGCTTCCGCAAAAGATATGTTGATGTTGAGTTGCTTGAACATCCTTAAGAAATTTTAGACTTGGATGTCATCCTTGTTCTTTAACTTGTCCTTTTTCAACCTTGAAGGATAAGGAAGAGTTGGTTTAGGTGTAGGTGTTGTAGTGGAAGATTTGTCTTTGATAGCTTCTTCATTGGGAGTTGTGGAAGGTAGAGGAGAAGTAGGAATAGGTTGAGAAGGTGTGTTTGATTGAATGGGAGCATTTTGAGGTGGTGAAGTAGATGTAGAAGGCTTGTCACATGTAGGAACAAAAGTGGGTTTAACAATAGGAGGTTTAGGAGGTGAAGGATCCTTTGTTGTCTTTCCACTTCTCGTTGTAATAGCATTAACATTTGCCCTTGGGTTTGTTTGTGTGTTTGATGGCAAAGCCCCTTGTTGTCTTTGATTAAAAAGCATCATAAACTTCTTATTTGTTTCTTCATGCATTTGTCTCATTCTTTTCTCATTAGCTTGGAATCTCCTTTCATTCTCTTGATTCATTTTGTGAAGAAGCTCAATCGTGTTATAATCATGTGGCACATTTCCTTGAAAACCTTGGGGTTGGAAAGGTGGAGGTTGATTGTAAAACCCTTGATTGTTAACTTGAAAGGTATTTCCTTGATTGTGAAAGGTATTTGGTGGTCTATAGTTATTCCCTTGGTAAGGTGGTCTTTGACCTTGATTCCTTTGTAACACTTGAGGAGGATTTTGTTGAAGTTGGGTGGGTGGTTGGGGTGGGAATCCCGGTGGAGTAAGGTAATTTTGGGACTTGTAAGAAAGATTATTGGGATTGATATTTGGCTTGAAATGTTCACGATGTTCCTCTTGGTAAGCATAACATTCCCCTTGATAACCTTACACCTTATCACATTGTTCATAGGAATGGGGACCTCCACAAGTCTCACAAGAAAGAGTAATGGCATGCACATCATTTGTGGAATGATTTCCCATAGAAAGCTTCATAAAGTCATTCATCATTGTTTCTTGCATCTTTTGAGTGTTTTGCATGAATGTTTGACTTTCCTTTTGAGCTTGAGTAAATTCTTGAATGCATGAAATGAGTTGAGTCTCCAATGGTTTAGAACCTCCTTCTTGAATGACATGGACTCTTTCATCAAATTGTGTATTGGTTTGCACCGTTGCTTTAGTCTCAATAATATCCCAAGACTCTTGAATGGATTTAAGAAGAATATTCCCTCTCGCGGAAGCATTGAGTGAATCTTGGTGATGAGGTTTAAGGCCATTGTAGAAAGTATTGATTTGGTGAACTTCCTCCAATCCATGGTAGGGCATCTCCTCAATAACTCTCTATACTCCTCCCAAGCATCACTAAAGGTTTGACTAGGTTTTTTTTTGAAAGCCTATAATTAAGTTCCTCAAAGCCGTGGTCTTAGATGGGGGAAAGAAATTGTTTAAAAACTTGGTAGTGAAACCATCCCATGTGGTAATACTATCGGGTGGTTGTGTATCTAACCAATTCTTAGCCGGACCCTCTAGTGAAAATTGCACCAATATTAACTTAATGGAATCATGGGGAACACCATTGTACTTAATGGTGTTGCAAAGAGCAAGAAATATCTTAAGGTGATCATGAGGATTATCATTCTTGTTTCCATAAAAAGGTGTGTTTGAAACCAAGTTAATCATGGCCGTTTTTAGCTCAAATGTGTTTGCGGGAATATCGGGTATCTTGATAGCATCGGCATATCCGTGAACATTGGTTTGCAATCGTTCCATCAAAGAACGAGTGTCAACTCCGGCCATGGCTTCTTGTTGTGGATGAATCAAAGCACGATTCTCGTGATCGGCTTGATGGACGGTGGTGTTCCTACTCTTTCTCTTTATCTTCCTTTTCGGAGGAAGGGGTTTTACACCAATCGGTATTTGTGCACGCCCGCGAGTGAGCATGCAACTCAATACGAGGAATGAGAGAGAAGCTCTCGTGTGACTTTGAAGAGAAAAGGATTATCCCCTTCGAGTTTCAATATGAAATATCCACAAGAAAATAATAATATACGTATGTACTACTTGGGTGCAAGACCCCCAATGAAGCCTTCCTTCTTAGAATACTCACAAGTGAACGGGGGGTTAGGTAGCGCGAAGCACTTAAGTACCTATTGACCCTTAGATGGCATTTTATAGCACATCGCCTTTCTATTCACTTAATTGTTTGTATTCTTCGAATTGTTGCTTATTAGAAGTATTTATCTATTCTTGCTTTATTTTGTTTGATCGATACACGTGTCAAGGACCGGAACGCCCCTCAACACGGTGTATTGCCTTGGCAATACTTATGGAGAATATGTGAATTGGTTGTTCTTATACGTATACGTATTTACTTATAATAATATATGAAAAATATTTTTGTATTTATGAGTTTTTAAGAGAAAATACTATATATACATAAAAACCGAGAGAATCCAATAATATATATTTTTGGGTGCAATCTCTTAGGAAAAAGATTGCTTTTTGTATTTTTTAATTTGTTTGGTCAATTCTTTAGGAAAAGAATTGTTTTGTTAATTTTTTAGTTTTTTTATGTATTTTTATATTTTTGATTTTTTATTGTTTTTTATTTATGATACGTAAAAATAACGTTCACGAGGTGAACGGATCCCAAAAGCCAATGAATCCCCGGCAGCGGCACCATTTGAAATGTGTATAGTTGAAGTTCGTTTTCTCAGTTCTTAACAAATTGAAAGTCCTAACAAGATCGAGTTTTTAATTGTTTTTGGTTGGTAAAAGTATTTGGATATTCTATTTCTAATTCAACAATCAAATGAAAATGAAAAATATTAACTATGTAACCGTAAAACAAATTGTCAAATACCACATTTTTATTCAATTAAAATCACAAATGTAAATTCTATAAAATGAAAGGACTTAAAATGTAAATTCTATGAAAATTAAATGCCAAAATTACCAAGTCTAAAAGTCTAAGGACTATTTATGCAAAAACAGTTAACAAAATGGACTAATTGTGAAAATGTAACTAACAAAGTAACTAACTTTATCAACTTTTGTAAACTAACTAACCAATTGTTAACTAAATTGAAAGTAAAGGGACTAATATTTTGCAAAACCTAATAAAGTTTGTAATTAGCTGGAAATGAAAACTGTTTAACAAACAAGGGACTAAAATGCAATTTCCAACTAAATTTTAGCAAAAACGGGCTAAGAGCAAAATTAAGCTTGTATAAGCTCGTTTCTCAACCAAATCAGCTCAAACCAGTTTTAAAAAGCTTAAAATTGAAATTCGGCTAGATGTGTAAAAGGAAATAAGCTGAAACTCTCTAAAACTCTAATAAGCAATTTCTAATAAGCTCAAAATAAGCTATCTAATAAGCAAAACGTTCACAACTTGATTTTCTTACAAAAACCTGTTAATCAGCTCAAAAGAAGAAGGGGAAGTCTAGTCTTATCAAATATGATCCATTAATAAGCCCAGAAAATGAAAATAAGCTAAATTGAGCTTATGTTGACTTTTGTTGACCAAAAATCCAAAAATCTGAAAACTTCAAATCTTAACCAGGAACACTTTTTGAAGTGATTTGTGAAAGAAAATGGCTAAGTTTCTGAAGTGGATAAGCTGGAATGAGAAAATAGTTTAGCTATTTATCACAGGGAATTGCATTTGCTCTAGTGCTGAAACAAGTGCTTATTCCTAGCTTATCTCTGAATACTGTAGAATTTCCTGCTAACAGCTTAAACTACATATGTTGAGTAAGAGCTAGAAGCAAATTTCAAGTAAATCCATCAAGTAACAAAGAAATGGCAATGATTTGAAAATCAAGACTTTCTGAAAACTAGTTTTTGAAACAATATGACCCAAACCTTTTTACTGAAATTGACCTATTTGACCAAAGAACTGACTTGAAAGTGAATGATAACTAAAGAAGTTGACTTAAAATGGCTAGATGACAAAAGGTTAACAAGTTTTGAGCTAAATTGAACACTAGATCTTACTCAAAAATTGGTTGCCAAACACTAGTTACAGATTTAAGAAGAATTCTATCAAAGGAATTTTAGCTAGAAGTAATACTGATTAAAGTTTGATTACAAGCTAAGTCTTGCTAGGAAAATGAGATGAAATGAAACTGATTATATGCTATGCAACACTACTACGCCACAAATGTTAAGATAAGCTATATGACAGCTAAAAACTTAACAGAATGTAGAATTAAGCTAGGAAACAATTGCAAAGCTACCAATAAGCTACTTAATCAATCAACAAAACTCAATTAACAGCTAAACACCTTTTATCATACAATCAATCAAGTTTACTCTAGGTATTAAGCATGCCTGCAACAGTTAAGAGGAACAAAACTCAGAAATATGTACACCTTTAGCTTAGGCCTCCTTTGGGGAGTAGAGTAGCGTTGAGCTAGCTAGCTAGTGCTAAACCACCACCTTAGCACTAGTAACTACCAATCTACAATCAATCAACAACTATTCTCCATTGTTGAACTCAAAATCTTCAAAACTTCTACCAATGCTTGAAATGAATGATCAAAACAAGTACTCAGCTACTGGATGAAATGAACAGCTACAATCTTCAACAAGGCTTCTAATGAACAAGTATGATCACTAGAAACAAGCAACATCCATGGCGTATGAACAGTAGATAACAGCTATGAGAAAATTTGGAGGGAAATTTGAATTTTATTGAAGTAAGTGAAAAGTAGTTACAAGGTTTGTTACAACTAACTAACAGACTCTCAAGAGGTTGTCAGGCTCTTGAGAGTTGTTAACTACTAAGTGCTAACAAAAATGAGAGAGAGAGAGAAAAATTCTAGTGTGTGTGTTTTCACACTAGCTAACTATCTACAAATGAGAACCTCTAGGCCTTTTTATAGAATGGAAAAGTAAAGTTGTTGGGGAGAGTGACGTGTCCAGACCAATCATTAGGCTCCACGTGTCCCAATTCTGCTAATTGATTTTTGTAGGTGAAGAACATAATTGGGGATTATTGATTGAGTTGATTTTATGTTAATTGAGTTGATGGGATGGATTCGTCTTTGGATTTTGATCAACTTTGATGTTTATAACTCTTTCTGAAATGCACTCTAGCCAAATCCCGATTCTGGCAAAAAAATTTTGGAGAAGAAAGACACGTGTCATGTTGTAGTTGGTGGAGAAATTGCACGCGGATCATTATTCATTTCTTCAAATATGATTGGCTAAAAGGGAAGTGGATGGATCACACTGTTGTGATTGGCTCAATTAATATGTCGGCTGTGAGTGGGGTGAAGTGGTGATCTGTGTCACCCTTTTCCTTGCTTCTCATTGGTCCACACCATTTCACATGGATTAAGCCTCAAAATACTTTGCAAAGTTGGCAGTTTTAGCCCCTTGACTTGGTAGATTGCTAATTTGAGCTAGAATCTTCATTCCTTTGGCAAAAATGATCCTTCAACTTTCAATCTTGCTTCTTTTGACCCTTTGACTTGGTTGACTTGATAGTTGACCATGTTTGACTTTGATCTTGACTTTGACAAATGTTCACTTTTAGTCCTTCATCTTTGAAATGTTGTCAAGATAGGTCCTTTGTCTTCAAAGTCTTGTCACTCTTGATCCTTCTTTGTCTTTTTCATCCAATTAAGCTTGGTTTTCTCCTTGTTTGCTTGAAAATGCATCCTTCTTACCTATTTGTACACAAACATAGAACATACCACATAATACTGCTTTTATAGGACAAAAGTTAGGTATTTGCTATGTGTTTTAGGGTGATTTGTTGATTAATTGATATGAGTTTTTGCTCATATCAGAGTGAGAGGAGCCGAGAAGTTATGGGTAATACCATGAGCTTCACAAAAGGCACCAAATTCCACTTCATTATAAAATTTCCTACCATGATTCGTCCTAATAGAGACAATTGGACATCCTAGTTGATTTTGAATTCTTCGACTAAAGATTTCGAAATGATCGAAAGCTTCATTCTTAGATGCAAAAAATCTAGTCCAAGTGAATCTAGAGTAGTCTTAAACTATAACTAGGGTATAAAGGTTACCTCTATAACTCTGTATGGCGGTAGGTCCAAAGAGATCCATATGTAGGAGTTCTAAGCACCGAGAGGTTGAAACCAAATTCTTGGCTTTGTGACTTGAGTGAACTTGCTTTCCAACTTTGCAAGTATCACAAAAGTGACTATCAAACTTCATCTTGGGGATGTGTCTTACCAACTCCTTAGAGAATAAGATTGAATTAGACGCATATTAGCGTGACCTAATCTCCTATGCCAAAGAGTAGAACTATCATCTATAGTCGCAAGACATATGTTGTCTTTTGACTTCTTAGTGACCTTCTTGACATAAATCCCATGCTTTCCAACACCTTTTCCAATGACCTTTCCATCTTTTATGATTTCACTATCATTTTCCGAAAAGATGACCTTACACTTATTGTCACAAATTTGACCTATGCTTAAAAGGTTAAACCCTAAATTATCTATGTGCTGAACATTTTCAATAGTCATGGAGTCAAGAGAAACCGTACCTTTGCCAATGATATTACCACGTAGACTACTAGCGAATGTGACGTTACCTCCATCATATGCTTTGTAGCGTGAGAACAAACTTCGATTACCTGTCATGTGTTTAGAACAACCACTATCCTTAATCCACTCGTGTGGTTCCAAATCAATTCCCAAGCATATCTAGGTAACAACATACACGATCAAACATTTGTTCCCTAA
The DNA here is from genome assembly GCA_025667525.1 of Glebionis coronaria. Taxonomy (NCBI): domain Eukaryota; kingdom Viridiplantae; phylum Streptophyta; class Magnoliopsida; order Asterales; family Asteraceae; genus Glebionis; species Glebionis coronaria. Next base: position 437,734,439 of record CM046881.1, read on the forward strand.
TATCTCATGGGTCCAAAATTGTTCGTTCCAAACATCCCTTGCATTTGGTTGGGATGCATGAATGGAGGAGGGTTTCCCCATGGGGAACAAAAGGGAGGAGGATAATAATTCATATAACTATTTAGTTGTTTATTATTTCGCCTAGGTGTATTTGATCTTGGTTTAGAGTTATGGTCAATCCTTCTAGGTGTTGGAGTTTTACTTCTAGGTCGTGAATTGTTTTGACTATCTCTTCTAGGTGTTGTCGTTCTACTTCTAGGCCTAGACTCATTCCGTACTCTTGGTGGAGTAGAAGATGGTCTTGATAAACTTCTATTTCCCATTAGAGGTTTACTTAAAGGCTTATAGAACTTATCAACGACATTGTCGTCAAGTATGGGTAATTTGACTTTGTTAACAATAAGATGCTTAGGATGTTCACCTAAATTAGACTTTTCAGAAAATTCAAGATTTTCATCAAAAACACTTTCTGGCCGCGGTTCCTTATATATGGAGGCGGTTTCATAGTGATAAGGAATCACCCCATACAATCGGGGACCGCGTACAACAGATGGTTTTTCTAAAAATATGACTTGTTTAGGTTCACTGGTTGATGCTTCATTTGAGTTAAAACCTACATCAAGAGCACTAGTACCTTTCATGAACTTTTCCAGTTTAATGGAGGTGCTCTTGAGATCTTCATTCTCTAACCTATGTTTCTCACAACTTAAGCAACCTATATCAACTTCTTTATATTTCTCAAGCTTGGCTAATTTTTCCCTAAGTTCATTAATCTCATTTTCAAGCTTAGTTTTAGTTGATTTTAGTGTTTTGTTCTTTTCTATGAATTTAAGGCTAAGCTTGTGTAAACTGTCATATTGGCCTTCTAATTCAATATCATCTAAGGTGGAGCTATCATTGCTATAATATTCTATTTCGGAATGTACCTCTTTAGAAGTGTGAGCCATGAGACATTTCTCCTCTTTGGGGTTATCATCAACATCTTCACCGCTATCGCTCCAAGAACCACTAACGAATGCCATGTGATTCTTATCTCGTGAAGGCTTTGGACACTCACTAATAAAATGATTTGGATCACCACATCTAAAGCAATTCCTATCACCTTTTTCATTCTTGGCAAACCGATTCTTTGAGAATGGTTTCTTGTCATTGTTGGGTTGCCTCACGTGTTGACCTCGTCTTTTGAAGAACCTCTTGAAATCTCTCACTGCCAATGCATACTCCTTGTCATCACTATCCGAGGAACTATCATGATCGCGTTGTGCCTTTTTGGCTTTGAGTGCAAGAGACTTCCTTTCACTCTTGGTTTTCACAATTTCGAGTCCTTCAAAATTATCATCTCATGAACCTTCAAGTTGCCTATGAGTTCATCGAGTGATAAAGTTGAGAGATCTTTCGATTCTTCGATCGCCGTGACTTTTGCTCTCCACTTCGGATGTAAGGCCCTCAAAAACTTCCTAACATTGTTCTTGCTAGAAAAACCTTCATCAAGTGCTTTTAGACTAGTAATAATAGTGTTAAATCTAGCAAAAGCACTATCAATAGCTTCATCTTCTAAGATGAAAAATTGTTCATATTGTTGGACAAGAAGATCGATTTTGCTTTCTTTGACTTGGCTATTACCTTGGTGGGTTACTAAAATAGTGTTCCAAATAACTTTAGCGGTTTCACACATAAAAATCCTTTCATACTCTTTCTTAGGTAAAGCATTATAAATCACCATTTTAGCCTCATTATTTTTCGAAAGTTTCTTTTTAGTATCGTCATTAGCTTTGTCAAAAGTGACCAATTCCTTTGTTTTAGAAACTTAATTAAATTGATAAGGTAAAAAATCACCATTGGTAATAACATGCCAAAGATCTAAATCTTTTGACTTCACATAAGTCTCAAATCTATTTTTCCAATAAATAAAGCTATCGGTTTCAAAAAGTGGTGGTCTTTGCATAGATTGCCCTTCTAGGTACTTCTTGGAATCCATAGATCAATTCAAGTTTTAAAATACAATATACTTTAAAAATACTTGAGCAACCCGCTCTGATAACAATTGTAGAAACTAGAAGGGGGGGGGGTTGAATAGTTTCTTATATTTACTTGTTAAATGATGGTTTTCAAAAAATCCTTTTTCTCAAAAACTTAGACTTAAGGAAATAAGTGAAATCTTCTTATGCACAATATGAACAATGATAGTGTAATTTAAACATATAATAACTAATATATATGCACAAAGAATAAAGAATATAAAGATTAAGGGTAAAGAAAAATCAAACCAAACACCAAGGATTTATAGTGGTTCGGCAACGAAGCTCACTCCTAGTTCCTACTCCACTCCTCGAGTACTCCTTACTCGAGAGTTCACTACACAACAAGCTCCTTATGGTGGAGAAAACCGTACACGTCGCTTAACCAATTTCTGACTCTAAGCTAAAAGTCAAGCCCTAATCGTAGCTAGGACTAATCTACACAACTATACTTAGTACATACACAACTTCCAAATAGACACAACTACTTGGATCTTCACAACTATTACACAACAACAAATTTATAAAATTTGTTCTTCAAAGGATCTTTGGTGGTGGACTCAACACTTCATAATGATAGTGTTCTTCTCTTTGCACTTGAAGAGTAAGGGATGGATGAGATAGCTTCACTTCTAAACAAGTAGTAATCAATCAAATGATCAAGGATTTGAGTGATTTAAGAAGTATGTTTGAATCTGGAAATTTGTGTGCAAAAGAGGTGGATTGAAAATCTGAGAAAGGTCCACTATTTATAGGACAAAGGGCCAACCGCTATATCTGCCCGTGGTTCCTTATCTCAGCCGGCGGTACCTTATCGATAAGGGACCGCCTAGGCGCTAGGGAACCGCCGGACTAGACTCCGCTCACTTTTTGTCCTTTAGTGGTGGAGGTCATATCTGATTATAAAAATATCCAGAAAGGATATTCCAAATCAAAAGGGAATATGCCATTTTCGAATTTTCAAATATTTAATTTAATAAAACATTTTCTTAAAAAGAAAGTTTAATTAAAAACTTGTCACACTTAATAAAAAGTGAGTTTCAAGAAAAGATTAAATCACTTGATCACTTGATTAAGGTTAGTACTTGTTTATTCACACTGTTGTTCCTAATCAATCCATAACACAAGATTCTTAGAGAGAGAAAGAGAAGAAAAGTAGAAAGAGAAAGTAGAGAGAGAAGTGGAAGGTTTACACTTAAACTATGTGTTTAATGAAATGAACCAACACCCTCTTTCACATGTGAAAGAGGGTTATATACCCCACGGCTCTAAGGCCTTTGTGGGCTTCATCTTGGGCCGGGCTTGGCTTTGCTTTGGGCTTACGCCCCTAACTTATACAATATTAGCTTAAAGTCCAAGCCCGGTTTTCCCGACTAACCTATTACAATACAAGACCTTTTAACGACTAAGATGACCTATTACATTCTTGTTCGACTATATAAAATATAGGGCTAACAATCTCCCCCAATGTATCGGTCATCTTAAAAAGCTTAAAAAGCATAAGATGATTGAGTGAATACATTCTTGTAGAGGAGATCTTCCTGCTTTGGTCTTGTATCTTGGTCTTGATCTTGTTTGTAACAACTTTGTTCCTTCATGCTTTCGTGATCTTTATCTTGAGCCTTTGTCATTTGACTTTGAGTGCTTGAGATCTTCATCTGTACTCCTTGTGACTAAGATGACCTATTACATTCTTACATTCTTAGGTATCTTGATTATCGCCATCTTGTGCTCTTGTGACTTCTGAATCGACATCGGTATCACAGCTACGCCACCTTCTTGATATGCAGCAACATGTATAGACACGGATAAAATGGCTTTGAACATTTCATCCTAACTCGGTAGCGTTTTACCTCCGGTCGGTGAAGACCGTTATACGGTATTAAAATACCGTACCTGTGATCAGGTAGATTCGATTAAGAACCTCCTTGACAGGGTTTCCCGGCGGTAGTAGCCAGTTCTCTTTACTCGACCGTCTCAAAGCAGACTGCGAACATAAAGAGTGAATCATAAGGATAAATTATCCGTCTGATTAGAGTCGTCAATTCAGATTTCCTGGAACAAGTTTGATTCTAAAAGAATCGCACCATTGTTGCTTTCCAGTTTGTCACAAGCTTGATTCATAGAGAATCTTGCGAGTTACCTACCGCAGTGCTGTTTGATGTTGACACTGGAAGGATTTCCATTCGTCACTGTGAACACTAATGAGTGTCACTCTGAATGTTCTGGCAAGATCACTTGGATTTTGCGAAGAAACCTGGAATCAAGTTTGAATCAATTAAGAATCCAAACTTAGTTGCTTTCCAGTTCTCACAAGTTTGATTCGTGTAGAATCGCACAAGTTACCTACCATGAGCTTGTTTAATGCTGGCTCAAGCAGGATTTCCATCTTCATTGTGAATCGTATCACTCAGATGTTCTGGAAATATCACAAGGATAATGCGTAGGACTCGATTGTGTCCTAATGAGATGATAAATTGATCTCGTTTGGCTCTAGACTCAATAAGTGCATTTTGGTAATCGGAGGCTGGAGCAGACTGCCACCTTTTCAATATTAACTGACTCGGAGTGAGAAAGTCAATAGATACGTGTTGATCTCCGTGACAATGAGACAAGTTTCTTTTGAGAGAAACTCGAATGGCTGGGAAGGGTTGTGCATTGCATCACTGGGTCCATGATGACTTGTCTTCAATAGATGTATTGACCCGGTTTCTGCCTAAGTTGCATAGAATATTCAACTCCTTCAATGCTTACCAATACGTCATCATTAGCACCTTGTTGTGATTGTTCCAGTGCTAACTTAAGTACTTGGTCCGCATTCAGCTTCATTCCACTCCATCTTTCCTAAGGACAACTATTTCTAGCTATGGAATGTCCTTGGGTAGATCCCTCCGGTTCTGGTTGGATCATAGGACTTAGTTTCCTATCCTAAACCACCTTTTGACTCCATCGTTCCGTCGTGGATAGTAGGTTGTTTTGGGTAAAGATCGTAACCATAAAACCATTGAAAACCATTCAAAGTGCTTGATAAAAATCAAAACTTTTAACACTTGAAAGTTTTACATTTCCGAAAAGCTCCCCCTACACACATGCATCGATATACGAAATAGTTTGGCATGTGAAGGAAAGAGATGCACTTGAGTCTTTAAGATCACTTGTTGCGATATATTACATTTTAATCACATTTTCTCCCCTATCTCTAATATAAAAACATCATATTAGAGATACAAATTGATTAAAATATGACAATTTCTGAAAACCGATTGGGAGAGAAACATGTGTGCACGTATGAAGCATGGAACATTTTCAGTCGGGTCGCTCCCCCTCAACAATATATGTGTGTCTTGAGACAAAATTTGACAAAATTTTAGAAAAACGACACCACAAAATATGTTGAGGTACGGAGTTGAGATGCCTTTTCCGATATAATATATTATATTTGTCAATTTCATATCATTTTCGGAATGTGTTGGATACATAAAATATGACAATTTTAGAGATGTACCCAACAACATTAAAGGCTTGATTTTAAAACGCTCCCCCTCAAAAATTGATCAAAATAACACATGACAATTTTGAGATATAAAAACCACTTATGAGGAAGGGAGTGTTGAACACACAATTTTGAAAGATTTAGAAAAACCTTTTGAGAAATTCTTGAAAAATTGTGTTCAACGGTTTTAAAATAATCAGGATAGAAGACTTCTCTTCTATTGATTAGGGAAAGCACACTGAAACGTACACTCCCCTTTCGGGTCTGTTTTTCATGAGCTCAAAACTTTGATTGTTTTGTGACTAGCTCATGACCGAGAAAAGTAAATTTCCCGTTGTGAAGGATAAGTTATCATCCGTGATAAACTTTCCTTAAGTTGAAGTTCGAGTTCTAAGCTGACATTTACTTAGAAATCGTTTTTCATGAACTTAAAAACTTTGAATGTTTTTATGAGAAGCTCATGACCGAGAAATATGAATTTCTCGTTGAGAAGGATAAGTTATCGTCCGAGATAAACTTTCCTTAGTTGAGGTCCGAGTTCTAAGCTGTGATGCGCCTAGAAGTCATTGTGAGAGAATATCAAGCAGCTTCATTTGCCAAAACCTCCAAGTCTTCTGGAGTCATATACTTCATACCAAGACGGCCAACGAGATACGCAAACCTATCTTTTGATAGAGCTTTTGTAAACAAGTCTGCCAGCTGGTACTCAGTTCTGACAAAGTATAATTCTACGATGCCGCGTTCCACTTGTTCCTTGATAAAGTGATATCTGACATCGATGTGCTTGGTGCGGGAGTGCTGAACCGGATTGCAAGATATGGCTATGGCCGACTTTGAGTCACAATACATAGGTATTTTATCAAAGTGGAAGCCATAATCCGTGAGTTGAGTTCTCATCCAGAGGACTTGAGCACAACACGCGGATAGAGCCACATATTCTGCTTCAGCTGATGAGAGCGAAGTGCAATCCTGCTTCTTTGACGACCAGCTGACAAGCTTGTCTTCCCCTAGAAATTGTATGCTACCAGAAGTGCTTTTACGACTATCAAGACAACCTGCGTGATCAGAATCTGAAAAAGCCGTTAGATGAAAACCGGTTTCCCTCGGATACCAGAGTCCCATGTGAATGGTATTCTTAAGGTACCGAAAGATCCGTTTAACCTCTTTGAGGTGCTTTTGAGTAGGTCTGGCTTGATATCGTGCACAATAGCATGTGGCATGATGAATATCAGGCCTGCTGGCTGTAAGGTACATAAGTGACCCGATCATACTGCGATATCGCGTTTGATCTACGGGATATGAGTACAAGTCAGCGTCTAGGGATGTGGTCGACAATGGTGTACCAACGCGAGCACATGAGGTCATACCATGCTTTTTAAGTATCTCTTGAGCATACTTAGCTTGGTTAATGAAGATACCACGTGGGGATTGATGAATCTGGAGGCCTAAAAAGAATTTTAGCTCCCACATCATTGACATTTCGAATCTGCTGTGCATTAATTTTTCAAAACGTTTTGAAAGTTTTGGGTTCGTAGAACCAAAAATAATGTCATCAACATAAACTTGCACCAGCATTATGTCATCCCCATATTTATTAGTAAAGAGAGTAGGATCAATAGAACCTTTGGAGAATCCTTTGGACACCAAGAAGTTTGAAAGTTCTTCGTACCATGCCCTTGGAGCTTGTTTAAGTCCATATACAGCCTTCTTGAGACGATAGACTTTGTCAGGATGATGAGGATCGACGAATCCTTCCGGCTGATTCACATACACTTCTTCCTTCAAATGACCGTTGAGAAAAGTTGTTTTAACGTCCATCTGAAAAACCGTGAAGCCCTTATGTGCAGCATAAGCAAGGAATATCCTGATTGCTTCCAAACGAGCGACTGGAGCGAATGATTCATCGTAGTCTATGCCTTCTTGTTGACGGTATCCCTTAACCACAAGACGAGATTTGTTTTTGATGATGGTTTGTTCTTCATCAAGTTTATTTTTCCAGATCCATTTGAAATCTAGAATTGACATTCCATAGGGTCTGTCAACAAGTTCCCAAACATTTAGGCGTTCAAACTGATGAATTTCGTCTTGCATTGATTCAATCCACGCATGATCAGTCATGGCTTGTTTGATGTTTGTAGGTACAGTTGAACTCACGGTGAGTGCATACATACACACATCACCATCGGTTTCAAGTTGTCTGCGTGTTCGAACCGGTTGTGAAGGATTCCCAATGACTTGCTCCAATGGATGATCACGTGTCCAATGGTGAGTGGATGGATATGGTTGGTAGAATGTATGCATGTTGGACGGATCAACATGTTGACTAGAAGACTCTCCGACTTCGTGTACCGGTGTACCGAACAGATTGATAAATTCTTCATCGTCAGGTTGTGCATCGACTGCTTGATTGTTGTTTCCTCCTTCAGCATTGACGGTTGGTGATGTTGGTTGTATGACAGTTTCTTGAGTTTGTTGAGTATCCACTGGAATTGTCTCTTGAGCAACGGTTGCTGAAGTAGAGGCAGTTGTGTCTTGTTGATTTTGTTCAGGTGCATCAGCAGTATTGACAGCGGAAGGCTTTGACACAACTTGATTGTTTCCATAGTAATAGTCATCAAACATAGGATCATATAAGTCAACCAACTCATTCATATGTGTCGTATCCGTCGAGTCTGCTGTAGGAGTACTTTGTTGACATTCTTGTACGGGACGTACACTGTTTTGTGTAGGTGCCATTGTTGGACATTGAGGTGCGGGACTTGATCTGTTGTGATCAAGTACCATTAGTGGCAATTCGTCAAAGTTCACATGAATTGTTTCGACAATGATCTTTGTTCTCTTGTTATAGACCCAATATCCTTTCGACAATGTAGCATACCCCACAAAAATACATGCATCACCTTTTTCTTTCATCTTGTCGAGATTCTCACCGTCTTTAAGGATGTAGCATAAAGATCCAAATACGTGAAAGAATTTTACAGTAGGTTTCCTGCCATTGATGATGTGGTAAGGTGTCTTTTCATGTCTAGGGATGACGAGAGAACGATTCTGAGTATAACAGGCAGTTGCAATTGCTTCAGCCCAGAAGAATAGCGGTAATTTTGAAGCAGAAAGCATCGTTCGAGCAGCCTCAACCAAAGTACGGTTCCGTCTTTCGACAACGCCGTTTTGTTCAGGAGTTCGAGCAATAGATGTTTGATGTTCAATGCCTTCTTCTTGAAAGTAAGATTGCAAGTTCTTGTTCAAAAATTCAGTACCCCTATCCGTTCTTACGGTTAAGATTTGAGCTTGAAGATTGCGTTGTATCATCTTGAGAAAGTTTTTGAGAACCTCTGGTGTTTCATCTTTGGACCTTAAGAAGAAAGTCCATGTGTATCTAGAGTAATCATCAACAATCACTAGAATATACTTTTTCCCGTTAATACTCTCTACACGCATGGGACCACATAAATCCATGTGTAGAAGTTCCAATCGTCCTTTTGAGCTAGGGGTAGTCTTTGTTTTGAAAGACTTCCGTTTTGCTTTTCCCAACTCACAAGAAGAACAAAGATGGTCTTTGACGAATTTCAACTTAGGAAGACCGGTCACAATATCATTCTTCGAAAGCAAGTTGATGGTGTCAAAGTTGAGATGTGACAATCGTTGATGCCATAACCATGCTTGAGATGATGAAGCTTTAGCCATTAAGCAAATTGGATTTGTTGAAGATGTGTCTTGAAGAGTTACAGTGTAGAGATCAGAACCACGAGAACCTGTAAGAAGGTCATTCCCATCGTAGTCTCTAACATAGCAAGTAGATTTCCGAAAAGCCACTTCCAAATCCGCATCACAAAATTGACCAACCGAGAATAAATTGTGATTCAGTCCCTCGACGTAATAAACCCGTTTTATAGTGATATTCCCTTGAACCAAGTCTCCATATCCGAGTATCGGTGCAAATTGATCATTTCCAAACCGTACCGTACCCAGAAACTTCTCCACGAAGTTAATGAGAAGCTTGAGATTGCCCGTCATGTGCTTTGTGCACCCGGAGTCCATTATGAATAGGATGAGTTCGACGAGCTGCAGAAGAATTAGAAGACAATGTAGCATTTGACAAATGGGAGCCCTTGATAGAAACGGGTTCCAAAATAGTAGTGGACCTAGATTCTAAAGGCAAGCTAACATTCATAGACCCAATTAGAATGGGGGTTGTCTTAGGTACCCATTTGTATCCAGGTGGTGTAAATCTTGAATACCCCCGTGTACATGTCCTAATCATGTTCTCATAAAGCTTCTTTAACCTGCTTTGTTTACGTAGAGTAGTGGATTCTAACGCACTTAGTTTCTTAAGTGGTTGCTCAGTGGATTGGTTCAAAGTTCTTGTGGGTTTACTAGTACTAGTGGGCATACGAATAGGCTTCCTAGTTCTAGTATTCACGCCATTATAATTAAGAGCACAAGCATCATGATTGAAAGTACGAACACATTTGCCACATTCAACACAAACAAATTCAACATTCGAGGTCTTAGCATTTAAACTGTCATTACATGCAGTTACAGACGTTTTATTCTTAGAAAACTTAAAATTCCTACGGTGGTCTTCTACTTCCAACTTCTTTCCTTGACTATTGTTAGGCATGACCTTATCTTGCATTCTATTGCTCTTAAGCTGTGGTCCGCTATCGCTAGTAGTGGGGATTACTCCTGTAGAAGAAGACACACGTTGATTAGTTTTCTTAATATTCTGAGGTAACCGCGATGTTCCAGTTTGAGTGGGCTTAGTGTTCATCTTATACATTCTAGGTGCTATCACATTGGTACTCTTATCATTTCCTATCTTAGGCAAAGTCTGTGGGGATTGTCCCAAAATAGATGATTTAGGGCATTTAACCGCATTCGGTTGACGAACGGCAGATGGTTTACCCAAAACAGACTTTCCTTTCATTTTCTCAATGAGTTTCTGTAACTCACTTATGGCAATGTCCCTTTCTTTTAGCTGAGGTTTCAAATCATTTATTTCGAAATCTTTTTCATTTAGTAGACGAAACGAAGAAGCTGACATTTCTTGACACTTTTTATGATTATGAGATTTTTCACCTTTTTGTAAAGCAAGTTCAAGAGAAATGGAGTGTTTCTCAAGTTGAGAAAAGCTTTTCGAAAGTTTGTTATATGACTGAATTTGTTTTGAAAGCTCTACTTCAAGATTGCGACATTTCGCGTCCGATTCTGACACAAGACATGCTACATGACAATATTGATCAAGATCGGTATACACACCAAGTATAGCATTCATATGGTCAGCATAAAAATACTCCTTAGAAAGTCGATCAATTACGTTAGAAAGTTGGTGTTCTTGTGTCTTTAATTTAATTTGAAGAAAATCAACTTCTTCTTCAAGAGATTTGACATAGCTTAAATCAGTTAACATTTCCTCAGTAAGAGCATTATAAAACATTTCCACATTTTTTGAAAGATCATCAATGGTTGGAACAATGCATTGTTGGATGACGACTTCTACTTGTGGGTTAGGTTTAATATTCCAAATGGTATCCCTAGAAACTTTTTCATAGTCGACGACACCTTTGTACAAATTTAAAACCCCTTGTTTTATAAACTCAAATTGCTGAACACTTTTGCTTTTCTCATCCCATTTACGTTTTTCATCCAAAATTCGCTTTTCTAACAAAATTGATTGCTTTTTGAAACTCCTTTTTAAAGAAACTTTCTTTTGTGGTTCATCACTTGGTGGTGGAACACTATTATACATCTTTTGTTCTTTTGAAAGTTCTTTTTGAGGGACAAACTTAATATGATTGTTAGAATCAGAAAGGTTTATTAAATCACTTAAGTTTGATCGACTTTCTTCTTGTTGACGAATGATTTCGTCGCAGTCAGGGGAAAGCATAAGAGCAAGATTATCAACATAACAACCGATATCATAAAGAGCAGGCTTGGTACTTTGAGCTTTCTTGAGATATTCAGGCTTGACAAAACTCGTTTTCATATTTCTATTGAGCATATTCATAGTTTGAATAGACTGACCCGTTTTGTAAACAATGTTGTTTAACGTGTCGACTCTCTTTTCCAAAGCAAGAATTTTTTCAATATCCTTTTCTTCACGAGTTTTATAAAGCTCAGTTTGTTCTTTGTTAACCGACTCTAATTCAGTAATTTGGAGTTTATGTAGCAGCAGTTGTTCTTCAAGTTCCGATATCTTCTGTTTTGACATATGAATTTCGTGTGTTACTTCAGAACAATATTGTTCGTTGAGCACCTTACGTTCATATACCAAACCATTAGCTATTGCAACCCGTCGATCAGCTTCTTTTACATAATCACACTCTTTAAGCCTGTCTATCTCCTCGGCTAAGGATGTGTTTGCTTGCTTCAAACGTTTATTAGCTTCTTTGTTTTCATCAATTTCACGTTTTAAAGAATCAATAATAGACGCAAGCAAATCACGGTCCTCATCCGAGTCAGTATCTTGAACAACTTTTCCGTCATTATTACACATATGCTGTGAATCCGTAGAGATATTGCTATCCTCCGTGTCCATTACATATGTGTCATTGATGCTTTCGGGTTGCTCAGGATGCCGTCGTTCATTAGCAAACACATTATAGTTATCATGTGATGGTACCTTTTCAAGTGGCTCAGAATCATAGATGGGTCCAGAAGTATCATCAGTCTCTGGGATCACTTCTTGAATCTTTGCCATGTACACATAATGTGCCTCTAACTCTTGATCATCGGCTTCATCATCAGTGTCATCACGCCAGTCAACTTCATCTGCTGTGAGTGGAATTCCTGCTTCTTCTTTCTTGCACAGCAACATCTTTTCCTTGTGATATCCCAAATCCTTAACCCGTTTTGGCTTCTTACATTCCCTAGCCATGTGACCAAATCCCTTGCAGTTGAAGCATTGAATCTCAGTCTTCTGCACCACCGGAGTGCCTACAGTATCTCTAGCCCCAACTTGATTCAGCATCCTCTGATTATCATACCTAGCATCACGATCATACCTAGGTGCATGATCAACTTCCTTATATCTAGCATTGGATGATGATCTGAGGTTGTTTTTGGTAGGTTTGTAGATCTTCTTATAAGTTGTGGTGAGTAAAGACATGAGTTCTTCAATCTTCTTGTCCCTTGAAGTTTGTTCATCATCACTGTCTCCATCTGACTCGGTGTCATACTTTGGAGGTGGAGTGGGGACAATTGCTTTTGCTTTGTGTTTAGCAGCAGCTAGAGGTTTGGTGGATGAGCTTGATGACTTCGAGGAATGATTAGGTGTTTGTTGACGAGGAACGGGTTTTGTTGAAGTAGCAGCCACAAAAGCAATAGAATTAGCAGACCGTTCTGCCTTTTCAGCCCTTAGTTCATTCACTTCATTCTGATGTTGTTTCAAGATATCATAAAGTTTGTGGTAAGATATAGTCTTGATATCCTCCCTTTGTTTGACCAAAGTCACAAACCTTTGCCATTCCGGTTTGAGTTGAAGTAGAAACTGAACATTGGCATGATGATTGGAGATGGTGCACTGATTTCTTACAAGCTCATTCATCATTTTGTAGAATCTCGAGTAATATGAGTCAATGGATTCACCATCTTCAGATGTGAATTTTCCAAACTCCCAAAGTAGATTAGTCTCGAGATCTTGAACATTGATTGACTCACCTTGCTTCAATCGATGAATTGCATTCCACATTTCCATAGCATTAGGACATGCATCAACTGTGGAATAGATATCATTATCAATTCCAGTGAGTATGAAATTTACAGCATCAGCTTCAGCTTGGAGGAGTTTCTTTTTCTCAGCAGAACATGTGTCAAAATCCTCCATAGCTCGTATAGTTGATGAAGTACCATCCTCTGCCTGTGTTGTAATTGGTTTGAATTCAAAAACTGGAGGTGGGTTCTCAAGGCAGTGACGAAGAGCAGTTCGGTTTTCTTTTCCATCGAGAAATCTAAGAAAACGAGATCTCCATTGAACGTAGCAACCGGCAGTGAGCACAGATGGGTTACCGTTGCCACCTTGTTCCAAACGAATTTGATTAGCAGTTGCAATGTTGATGTTGTTGTTAGACATGGTGAATACTTGTGGATGAATTGCAGATCTTAGTGGATTTGTTGTGATGATGTGTGGTTAAAATTGAAATTCCGAAAATTCAAAAAAAAAAATTTCTCAGTCCGACAATAAATTCCTCAGTCTGACAAAACGGTAAGCCGAAAAATTTTGTATCGCCAAATTTTGAATTTGAGTTAGAAATAGCCAAAAACTAGTAGGGAAAAAATTTGAATTTACTTGACCTAAAAATTTTAACTCTTTTTTTTTTTTTTTCTTTTTTTTTTTTTAATCTTCGTGTAAACTACGTTCCGAAACTAGTCTAGATAGTGGCTAAGTCTAAAAATTACTCAAATAAAATACCCATCGGAATGTCCATCGGAATACTTATCGGAATGTCCAGATCGGAATGCTCAATCGGAATGCTCAATCGCAATGCTCAGATCGCAATGCTCAGATCGTAATGTCCAGATCGTAATGTCCAGATCGTAATGTCCAGATCGGAAAGCCTGTCGGAATACTCAGATCGCAAAGCCTATCGGAATTTCCAGATCGCAATGTGGCTGTCAAAATTCAAGCAGAGTAACGACTTAAAATACTTCCTTATACCCGTCGGAATCCAGATCGCTAAGTACGATCGGAATGTCCAGATCGGAATAAGTAATAAAAACCCACGATCGCAATGTAGAACCAAACCCTTTCCGATGGTAAGGTTATTGCGATGGAAGTCCAAGTACAATTTGTACTTTCCGATGGAAGTTTCTGCTAGAATTTCGGAATGAAGAACAAGAAGAAATTTCGCAACTTTTGATCCAAAAGGTTTGTGTTTTAGCCAAAACCAAGATACCCAAATCACTACTACTAGTATGTATATGATTTGTATCGAGAAAACACCATAAAAACACAAAAAGAAAAAATGGGACGTGAGATATGGATTAAAGAAGCCACGAAAAATCAAGAACACCACACACGAATCTTCAATCACCTATCCACTATAGGCTCTGATACCAAATGTTGTTCCTAATCAATCCATAACACAAGATTCTTAGAGAGAGAAAGAGAAGAAAAGTAGAAAGAGAAAGTAGAGAGAGAAGTGGAAGGTTTACACTAAAACTATGTGTTTAATGAAATGAACCAACACCCTCTTTCACATGTGAAAGAGGGTTATATACCCCACGGCTCTAAGGCCTTTGTGGGCTTCATCTTGGGCCGGGCTTGGCTTTGCTTTGGGCTTACGCCCCTAACTTATACAATATTAGCTTAAAGTCCAAGCCCGGTTTTCCCGACTAACCTATTACAATACAAGACCTTTTAACGACTAAGATGACCTATTACATTCTTGTTCGACTATATAAAATATAGGGCTAACACACACTTTAGGTGAAAATGGGTAAAATGAAAAATACTTGAACTCAAGAATTCGTTTTTCGTTGTTTTCGTAAATGCTTGTTTTTACATATTATCGTAATCAAAACTAAGCGAGACCGAAATAATGCAAGTAACATTTTTAAGCATTATTGCATTAACATGTTCTAACTCACCTTGTTTCGAGACAAAGAGTTGGCTAGTCCTAAACAAACGGTACTAGGTAAAGACTTCATCAAATTCGTTGATGGTTGACAATTTACCAAAAAATTGTAAGGTTATCAGTACACCTTATTCTTTATGAATAAAAGTATTGGCTATTCCAGAGTGTACGGCTAACTGGTAAAGAATTTATCAAATCCGTTGATAGCTGGTGATTCGCTAAAAATCATGAAGCCAATACAGATTGGTTTTTGTTGTTAACTGTTTTATTTTAGGTATGAAGATTGCAAGCAAAGAAGTATTCAAAGAAGAAAATACTTAAAAGCTTTTGTCTCAAATCAAGACTGAAGTTCATGATTCAGAGTTCATAGATTTAACTCAAGAAGACAATTACTGATGCTGCAAAGATAAATGAATCTTTACAAGACACAAGAAGATCATAGTTTGAAGACAAAGATGATATTCATGATGTTTGAAGATTATCTTATTAGAAGAAGATCTACATTGAAGTGTTTGGCTACATTCAGTTGGATACAAATACATATTACCAAGTTCAATCCAAGGATGAAGGAAATACTGAAGACATGTATTTTAAATACATCTAGTACAAGAGAAACAAGAAGACAACAAGTTATCATTCTTGTTTAGGGGGGATTGTTTGGAATTATTTGTTAAGTGTCAAGTACCGTCAGTGTAATTTATGTACTGTTAGTATTATGTAAGTACCGTTAGTGTTAACGCGGTACATAGTAAGTACTGCTACTTATAAAGTAAGTACTGCTATATTGATTAGGACGAATATATCTTTGTATAAGATATGTCATAGTTATAGTTAGAGTATATCTTATGTGATATACTTAAATAGTTAGAATATTGATAATATATCATCTATGATATAGTTATCTTTATAGAATATTCTAAGGTTTCAAGGGTTCCTTACTCTATAAAAGGAACATAGGTACAATGTCATTTATGTACCTCATTCAAGTCGATTAATAAGAGAACCGAATAGTTAAAAGTAATTCTGTTCTTTTGTGCTTCATAAGTTAGATTTCGCATAACTTATTTAGTTTGAGTAAGAGTTCTCAAAGTGTTTTAGTTTGATTACAAACTACTATACTAGTTCTTAACAGAATATAGATCCAATCAAATGGATCAACACAGTATCTATTAGAAAAATCAACACAGGTTCTCTCCCTAAAAATAGGTCCCCGTGATAAACTAAAGACACGTTTTTTTTATTAAAAATGAACACCAGTTCTCACGCAATATTCTTTATATAAAGATCCAACCTGTCTTTATATATAATTAAAAGATATGTTTTTATCTCAAACCAATTCTTTTAAAAAATATATTTTTGGAACACTTTTATAAATTCCAAAATTAAAAATTTGACCCACTAAAATATAGAAATATAAATACAACAAATATATATAATGTTAATAATTAATTTAGCTTAACATAAATCACATACATAATTCAAATTAAATAAAAGAACTAGAATTAAATAATAACTACAAAGAAAACCACTAGACCTCAAAAAAATTATTTAGGTTTAATCTCATCATAATGTAAAACATGCGCCAATAATTTGGGATGATCCCATTGATTTCAAGCCGGAAAGGTTTTGGGTGAATGATGGTGGGTTCGATATATCTGGAACCAAAGGCATCAAGATGATGCCATTTGGAGTAGGAAGAAGAATGTGTCCTCGCTCCGTGATACGCTGAGCTTCGGATGAGGGTGGGCCAAACATAGGCCATAAGTATCTGTCATATGTTTATCAATCAAGTTAATCAATAAACAAATGTCTAGTCTTATCATCTCTAATTCTTAAGGAGCAAGCACACACTTGAAGTTGTGCTATCAATCTCGATACTCCCTAACCGGGTCGTATCAATTGGTGCTTTCATTGAGAGCCCTCAACTCGTTGAGGGTTTCTGATTTAGGGTTCAATAAAAAAAAATGTTCATCGGCGGCTACTGATCATCGACGGTATTGTTCATCAGTGGTACTGTTCATCGCGACTACTGTTCATACTGTTCATTGGGTATTGTTCATCAGCGAAAAATAAAAAAATCAATATTTTTTCGATTTATTATCTATGGCATTGGGCACTAGCGATCAGGATGCATTATCTAAGCTCTTGCATAAAGGTACGGTGGCCGATTATGAGAGTGAATTTGTGATAATTACAGATCGCCATTCATAGAGAGCTCCAATCGTCAAAATCAATAAAAAGGCCATCATGGACCAAGATCCAAAGGGATCGATCTTGTTGGGAGGTACTGCCCAAGGAAAGGAAAAGGTGACTTCCGGATCATGGATAATAAATAAAATAGAAACAAGATAAAATGGTATATCAAAATGACTTCTGGCATCACCAAAAGGATCGAAACCACATTCGTATGCCGACAATTTTTCTGGATAGGTCGAACTATTGGAAGAAAATGGAAAAGGAACATCGAGTGAGATCAAAGAAACTAGCGGACTAATCACTAAATAGATACAAATAGGTGCAAATTCTCACATTACCACAACCCACTTTGTTTTCTTGCTCCTTGCTCGTGGAGAGGCATACTGAAAAAGATAGGATTTGAATCGATGACTTAAGTTATTGGGATGTATGAAGATTTACTTATGTTTTTTTATATATGTGGGCTTAAACCTCTCCTATAATGTGCACTCTCAAGGTCCGCGCCCACAACTTTAGGGGAAGCCTTTTTCTTAGCCCGTGTAATAGAGACGCGTCTTGAGGCAATTGCAGGGAAAGGGTTGAATAATGAAGAGAAACTAGATATTGTTCTATCATGGCCAATTGAAGAAGTTTCACATGTGATTAAAGGGTCCTTAGATGCTGATGAAGATAATAGTGTTGCTAAGGTTAGTGGTGCGACAAATGGTGTTTTTGATATTGGTGAGAATAATGTGAGTGTGGTGAATTTTCAGAAAATAAAGAAAGTGTGGAAGAGGTTGGAGGTGGTTGTTTTGATGATCGGTTGGATGAAATTCATTTGACTCTGAGCGAGGAATTAGCAGACAATGGGGTTAGTCCTATACTCACTTCTTTGGTTGCACAAGGAAATTCGCTAGCTCTATGGAAAAGAATTGATATCGGTGTGGTTCATGAGCTCGTGGATATTTGGCGCGTCCATAATTTTGTTCAACCGAATGTGTGGAAATGGATGTTGTAATCCCAATTGGCATATTCTTCTTCGTGTCACCTTAAGTGCAAGGTGGATTTTGAAGGAGTGGGGAGTATTAGTGACTGGACAGCGGGAGGTGGAAGAGTGGTGTTGTGTTATGTCCAAGGTAACGGTAGGAGAAAGCGTAAAAAGGGTCTTGGACGCGGTAGTAAAAGGCACGAGAACTCGGGGAGTGGGAGACGGGGAGCTTGAGCAGCGGAAGCTAGAATAATGGTATTGTGTTATGCCCAAGCTCGCGGAAGGAGGAAGAGGAAAAAGGGTGTTGCTTGTGATAGCGGGAGGCATGGTAACCGCGGTAATGAAAGACGGGGTTGTGGTATGATTATGATATGGGATCCCGGAATCAAGTGTGTTTTTCAAGACATCACCTTGAGGGCAAGGTAGATTTGAAGGAGTGGGGAATGATACTTCGGGCTTCAGATGAGGGGGGGCCAAACATGGGCCATTAGTATCTATCATATGTTTTAGGATTTTATTATTATGCTTTATAAATATCATGTCATTGTTATTAGTGTAATCAATCAAGTTAATCAAGAAACAAATATCTAGTCTTCTCATCTCTAATTCTTAAGGAGCAAGCACACGCTTGAAGTTGTGATATCTATCTCGATACTCCTTAATCGGGTCGTATCACTCTGATTTATCATTGCTTCACTTATAATACCTTTTTTACAATGTGATATGGTATTTCGGATGTAGTGCTTGTAATGGTTACATCTCGATCTTTCTAAGAAGGTTGAGTTCACTATCCTCATGAAGAACCCTCTTCAAACACAAATCACTGCAAGGACCAATTGTACTAGCAGAAACTCTATAATATTCAAAAATAAAATGGTTTAAGGCATAAAATAAAAGTGTATCGATATGTTACGTATACTTTTTTTATTATCTATATGGTACGTCTACTTTAGCAAACCTGCTAATATGGTACGTGTACCTATTTTTCTACCTGTTTAACCTGCAATTTTGCTTACGTGGCAAATGATTAACGAGTGTTTGCATCAAACATTTTCAATGTTAGTTCTTTATACTTTGTTTTTGTTTTTTTAACTTTCAAACTGTTTTTTATGGATTGTTTTTTTTCAAAAAAAATTAATTTTTTCTAACAAAATAAACTTTTTTTTTTGATTTTTTTAAGAAAAAAATCATATGTTGGAAATAATAGGATTTTTGTTGGAAAAAAATAAGATAAAAATTCAAAAAATATCGGGGAAAAGATTATGAATTTTTTGTCCAAAACAAAAAAATCAATTTTTTTCCAACAAAATTAATGAAAAAATCAATTTTTTTTCTCATAATTTTTTCAACTACTATTTTAATTTGGAAAAAAATATACGTTGCATAAAAAATTGGATTTTTGTTGCAAAAAGTTCTGAAAAAAAAATTCGAAAAAATATCTAAAAATAATTGATAATAAAAAATTAAAAAAATAAGCTTATGTTGAATGTGGTTAAAGAAAAAAATTCGAAAATAATATGACAAAAAATTCAAAAAAATGAATCTTTGTTGGAAAATCTAAAAAAAATTCAAAAAAACTATTTTTTATGAAATTAGGATTTTATTTAAACTATTATTTTTTATAATTTTTTTAAATTACACTTTTTTTTATGAAATTATGATTTTTTTAGTTTTTGTCCAAAATAAAAAACTCAATTTATTTTCCAACAAAATAAAATTTTTAATTTCGAATTTTTTTTCATAAATTTTTTCTAAGTATTTTTTTAATTCAGAGAAAAATCTTATGTTGGAAAAAAAAAATTGAATTTTTGTTGGAAAAAATCAAAAAAATATCTGGAATAAGATTATGAAAAATAAATCGAAAAAATAATCATATGTTCGATGTGGTTAAATAACATTTCTCTTTTTAGTTCGTTTTCCTTGGTATCTAATCGAATGTAACAATTTCAAGCAAATACTTTAATTGTTTTTGGTATTAAAGTTGAATGGTATTCTATGTCTAATTATCACCAAACAAGCAAAAACCATAAAAATATGTATATACCTAATACGTACTAATCTACAAAACACATTGCAATTACAAAATTTAAATGCACAAGATATGAATATGAAAATTACAATTTTAAACTACGAATTTAAAATTCCAAATATAAAACTAAATCTGTCTTTTTAATAAATTTAAAATGCACTTCTAACTAAAACAAAAAATGTAGATTAACTTCTAAGTTCAAAAGTGAAAACAATCCATCAAGCTTAATAGCCCAATAGCCTTATACAGGCCCAAAAGAAAATAGTGAAACGTCTAATAGATCTAACAGGAAAGGACTATTGGTGCAATGAATTTTTAACTAAATGGCTAACGAAGTAACAGATTTAACTACCTAGGACCGTGACTGATAGAACAAAAAACAAGTTCAAGGGCCTAATATGAACCAAAGTGAAACTTTGCAATTTGCATTTTCAAAATAACAGATACACGTTATTTCTATCAGACTACATCAAGATTTTAATCAAGCTATTCCTTATCATCTATTGCACAACAGCTTCTAACTAGATTATCATAAATCCTACAAAACTCATTCAGCAATTCAGTTTCATCTATTAAGCTACTCTTAAAAATCCTCTATCAACATAACTGGTTTCACAATCCCAATCCTAAAGTAATCAAATGCTTATTAAACTAATATCCAAACACCAATAACCTAATGTTTAAGCTAAGAGTTAACCAACTGCTGATAGAAAACACAATTCACTGATCGAGACAGGTAATCAACTAGCAAAATTTAGTTAATCAAACAACTTCATACTTCATTAACCGCTACAATTACCAGCTAGCTAGTTTATAACTAAAGTAAACAGAAATTTGTAAATTCGTGCTTGACCATTCTTTACGTCGATATCACCGTTGATGTCGTAGCTCAGCGCTGAGCTAGCTAAAACCCGAACACACTTACACTTTTAACTAACTGCTCTTATTGGATTAAGTCTTCTGAACAACGTATCTTTAAACCTACATAAACTCAAAGTAATCCTACAAAACTAATAACAATATGAACTGAAACTCACCTCATAAGCTCATAATGAGCTTATGAACAATACTTAAAATATAGCTTCTAAGAAAGAATATTAATGGCAGAACTTGATTTTTAATATCAAATGTAACCGACTAAATCTAATCTAGTAATCTTGCTGATATCAAAGCCGAACTAATAAACTTCCAAAGACTGATGATCAAACTTCTACACAGAAACTTGCAGACATTGAAAGTTAAAATTATGAACTTTTTGAAGTGATGTTTAACAGACCAAATGGTTGAATCTAACTGCTTAAAGAAACTTTCACAAGAATAGTTGATTGAATGAACCGAAATCGATATCGAAGTAATGTAGCAATTTTAGTCAATTAAAGTTCGTTTTCCTCGACTCACTCGAATTGATCTCAAATTAAACGTAAGATTGATTGTTCTTGGTGAAACGTATTTTTTGGTATTTTAAAAACTAAAATTTAATAAAAGACTAATTAATCTAATTAAAAAGAGAATATGTAATTAAAAATACTTAATTAAAAACTATGTAAACTATTTTAAACAAATGTGAAAACTATTTTTACTTTTTTAAAAAGAAAACTTAAATATAATTAATCTAATTAATTCTTTAACTAAAACTTTTAAATGAAAACTATTTAAATCTATTTTATATTAAGCTAAATAAAAACTAAATTATGAAAACAATTTAAAATTTCTCAAAGTAATAAAAATATTTTTGTTGTTTTTATTTTAAACTTTTAATAAAAATGAATATAAATAAAACTTTTACTTAAAATTAATAAAACATAAAACTTGTATTAAACAAAATTAATAAAACTGACAGTCTAAATACCCTATATTAATCTAATAATGTGTAATTAAACTCAAAAAGAGGTCTAGCTAAGATGGTAAGGCTATGGGCTGCTGAATAGAAGGTCCAGGGTTCGAGACCCAGTGGAGACAAATTTTGCTTATATTATCTTTTTTTGACTTTTTTGGTATTTAAAAGTAAACAGACCAAGTGGATCTGTTTCTAATGCAGCACAATAACCAGCAAAAACAGATAAGCAATTACAGCTTAACCAAATAAGCAGACGAAAAACAAATAATCAAAATCAGATTTAACACTAGATCTAATAAGCAATATAAAACTAAAAAGCAGTTAAACTAAAACTGAAAATAAGCTAATCTACACTTAAACTAAATCAAATAAGCAGTTTAAATAGAAACTGTCAAACTAAGCAGATAAACAATCAACAGCAAACATAAGTAGCAACCAAATCAAATATTCAGACTTATTACACCAAAAGTAAACAGATGTAAACAAATCTAAAATAAGCAATCAACTCAACTATTTCAAACAGTCAACTAAGCAGGTCTAATCAAGCTAAACAAACTAATTTAAACTAAGCAAATCCAAACTACATCAAACCATCCAAATACCAAAATCCAAACAGGCAAAACTCGAATCAAATAAGCAGATTATAAATAAACTTAAATTTTAATCTAAAACTTAACAATAAAATAAAAAGAGAACAAAACCTGGTGATGATATCCTTTGGGAAGAAGGTAAGGCGCTGAGCCCCCTTATAATCGAAACCGAAACGAACATCTCCTTTACCCGAACATCATCATCCTCGAACCAACGAACCATAAACTCTCGAACCAATTTAAAGAAACTTCCCAGTAGGGGAAATTTTAGGACCCCCTTTTTATTTAATAATATTTAATCGAAAATAAATAAAAGATAAATAGCATGAAATTTATAAAAGACGAGATTAATTAAACAAAAAGGAAATTTTATTAATAACTTGAAATTTGATTACATTACTGGAAAAGAAACTTACAATTTTAAATCTAATCTATTTTTTTGCATAAATAAAATTAAATAAAAATAAAAGGCACCAAACAAATTACACAAATGAGGGGGGTTTTATAGGAAAACCCTAGAAAACTTTCTTCATTATCTTCGTGAGCAAGTCTTCAATCTCAGACGTTTAATCCATCTTTTCTACCTTCTCTTTCTTCTCTTCTTGATCAAACGGTTGTGGATACACCTTCTTTCACACAGATTGCCAAAGTGGCATAAATCTGTGCTAGTTGTGTTTGTTGGTGGGTGATGTGGAGTGATCTTATTGGAGGATTTGGTGGTGGAGAGGTGTATGAACCAATCAAATGAAGGAAGGGTGCCACGTCTGATTTGGACCACCATCTTCTTATTCTGGTTTTGATGGTGATTTTTTATGGGGTGTGTGATACACGTGCCTTAAATCATTAATATGTGAAAACCCCCAATTTTTACTGATTAGGGTTTGGTTAAATAAATGGGTTATCTGTGTTTGTGTTGGGAGAGAAAAGGGTGAGGGTGAGTGTTTGCATCGTTTGTAACGAATGGGGTGGGTGAGGAAAAGTAAAAACATGTGTGAGTGAAATTGTGAGTTGACCAGGAAGTAAGTGAATTAATATTCATTTTAAAAACTTTAACCGTCCAATCTTTGTTATCTCTGTCCCCTTATTTGTTTAAAAAATTTAGGCTTTAAAGCCCAAATTTCCATCCTTATTTATTGATTTTGGGCTTTGGTGGGCTTTTTTGCTCAAATGTAAATAAAACATTTCCTCAAATAGGCTTTTGGGCCCATTTACCCAAATGTGGGACCCACTAAGCCCAAATGTCTTTCATAGGGTTAAATCCACTAAAATCGAGCTCGATTTCGGCTTCCTTGATTATTTCTTCAAAACCGTGTTGAATTTGCCGGTTTTCGTGATCTTTGGCACACTTTTGGTCTTTGACTTTGTCTTTGTCTCTTTCATGGACTTTTCTTTAACATTTGACCGTGAAATCCCGTGTTTTCTTTCATTTTGATATTTTGTACCTATTTCACAGAAAAACACAAAACCACGCATAATTCCGACTTTTACGATGTTAAACACATGATTAGGTCTTGTTTTTCCTTGATTTTAGTGGCAAAAGGATAAGTGTTTACACACTTATTAAATCCCCTACACTTGACATTGCAATGACCCCATGCAATGCATAGTTTTAAAGCATTAAGTTACATTTTTCTCATAATTAACCCATTATGGCCTTTATTAAGATATACTATTATTACTACGACGAAAAGATAAAAACTTTAAAGGAAACAAAAGTTATAACAATTTATTAACTTGGAAATTATTTGATGGAAGAAACTTGTAAAGAAATTTTAGACTTTGATTAGGGCTTTGGTGTCATGAATATTAATCACCCTCAAGTTTCACGTTCCCCATACCAAGCTTAAAAACGAGATCATTGTTTACCATAAGTTCTCAAGTTAAAACCACTTATATAAGACAAATGTGTAATACTCTTTCTCCAATTCCTACGTTGTATCTCTAGATTTTATTGATTGTCATTCACCCGTAGGATCATTTGACTTATTTGATAATTATTAGTCCAAAAATGAAGGCAAAACGGTGCAAATCCGACACTCAAAACCTAACCTTGTCCTCAAAAACGTTGTCACTAAAGTAAGCCCACATCAAGGATAATTTAACACGATTTGGGGAATAAATTCCAGGACCCAAAATTTGGCCAATAGTACTACTTATTAATTATTCCTCCAAAGTCATGTTGACTTTATGTGGAGTTTAGCAAGTTCACATCATATACCCTTAGGCTCTTTAAGATGTAAAAATGCTCCTCATCTATTGTCCACACCCTAAGGCTCCTTGAACGATAAACGAGGAAATTGATTTTTTTGATCAATTTTTATTCAACACTTACCATGCCATACACCCTTAGACTCTAATGACAAGGTTCGTGCTACATGCCCCACACCCTAAGGCTCCTTGAGGTCATGTTTTAATCTTATTCTTTCTTTATTTATGATATATATAGTAGGCCAAATTCCGCGGTCCCATGGTCTGAATACCTCCTACTTAGTGGTTATGAGCCACCTTAGTCGGAAGTCCACAACGCTGGCATCCTCAATGTGTTCATGCTTTAATTACAAGGAGATAAAATATTTGGCTAAGAGTTAAGATATCGAATCTACACCGCAAAAATCCTCATTTATTAAGCAATTAAATATACAAGCGGGAAGAAAGAGCCACAAAAAGTCATATAAGGAAGAATTAACCCTTAAACTTATTATCAACTCTATCATCTCTCGTTCTCCACAATTTAAAATCTCAAGGAATGAGACTCGTGAATGCTTAGCCTAATAAACCAATAAAGGTCCATATGGTTAAGTATACTAGCTAGAGTAAACTTGGATAAGTAAACTCGAGTTGAGTCAAAATATTCACGACGGGACTGATATATCAAAGATATCTAAACTTGTTAGAACCATTTTATTTATTTTTTTTATTATTTTTTACTTTATTCTTGAAATGAAAAATATAAATATGATGCGATGACAAAAGGAAAGAAAATAAATGGAAATACTACTAGGCCAAAATAGATCAAAAATTTGAAAAATGTTGAATTTTTTTTTTTTTAGTTTTCCGGTTAAATGAGGTCAAATTCATGGAAAAACCCACTAAAATTCGATAGAAGTCCCCCCTACACTTAATATAAACATTGTCCTCAATGTTTAAACATGTGGGAGAATAAACTCCCCTACACTTAGGACATTGAGTACGTTGTTTAAATCGAGCTAAGGAAGAGACAACTAAAGTGATTACATTTATTCGTCTTATTTATATACATGTATGAATCACAATAGTTTTGAGAGAACCGGGTACACGGGAAACACGGGATCACGGGTCGCGTCAAAAATACCGAAAGTGGATCATTAAAGCACATGTCTCTGCACACAACATCACAAAACAAACAACCTACTTGGCTCCCCCCTACACTTATTGGTGGAAATGGATGAAGGTGAAAAAGGGTGGAAAGGATGGTAAAGGTAAAAATCTAACCTATTTAAACGATGCTTGATTTTTTTATCATGAGTCTCTAGCTCGACTCGATTTCCCGAATTAATTCAAGGGAAATGTGGAGAGGGATGGAATCATCTCGTGAGAGATGTCCTCTCCAAAGTACAACTTAACCCGTTGGCCATTCACCTTAAAGTTGGGCCCATTTGGTTGGGATAACTCAATGGTGCCATAAGGGAAGATTTGGGCCACAATGAATGGACCGGACCAACGGCTCTTAAGTTTACCCGAAAAGATTTTCAACCGAGAGTTAAAGAGTAAAACTTGATCACCAACGTGGAACTCTCGGTTCTTAATCTTGGAATCATGAATGAGCTTAGTCTTCTCCTTGTAGATTAATGAATTTTCATAAGCTTCATTCCTAAGTTCATTGAGTTCATTGAGTTGGATTTTCCTATGATCACCGGCTTTGTTTATATCAAAATTAGCCCATTTCAAGGCCCAATAAGCCTTATGCTCCAACTCAATGGGGAGGTGGCACGCCTTTCCGTACACAAGACGATAAGGAGTACAACCTATAGATGTCTTATAATCGGTACGGAAAGCCCACAAAGCATCATCTAATTTATCGGCCCATGAGGCACGATGCTCTCCCACGGTTCGCTCTAAGATTCTCTTAAGACCACGGTTGGAAACCTCGGCTTGACCATTAGTTTGTGGATGATATGCGGTGTAAAGTCGGTGATTGACACCATACTTAGTCATGACTTGTGCAAATTGATCATTGCAAAAATGAGTCCCGCGATCACTAATAATAGCACGAGGCACACCGAATCGAGCAAACAATTGTTTCAAGAAGTTAACAACCACCCTCACATCGTTAGTAGGTAAAGCCTTTGCTTCAACCCATTTTGATACGTAGTCAACGGCTATGAGGATGTAATTGTTCCCTTTGGATGATGGAAATGGCCCCATAAAGTCGATGCCCCATACGTCAAAGATTTCACACTCTTGGATGAAATTTTGAGGCATCTCATCTTTATGTGTGATCTTGCCTTGTCTTTGGCAAGCATCACAATGCTTAACCATTTCATGAGCATCATGATAAATGGTGGGCCAATAGAATCCGGAGTCGAAAACTTTTTTAGCGGTGTAGTTAGGACCAAAGTGACCACCGGTGGGTCCTTTGTGGCAAGCTTCAAGGATTTGTAAAGCCGACGGCCCATCAACACATCTACGAATGATTAAGTCCGCACATTGCTTGAAAAGATAAGGGTCTTCCCAATAGTACGTTTTAACGTCCTTGAAGAATTTTTTCTTTTGTTGGGACGATAACCCTTCGATAAGAACACCACCCGCCAAATAGTTTGCAATGTCCGCAAACAATGGGGTATCATCAAGATTGGAACTAATAGACATTAAGGTCTTTAGGGGAAAAGATTCATTAATCTCTTGATTTGGAAGTTACCCTTGATAAGAATCCTCAAGTCTACTAAGATGATCCGCGGTTAGGTTTTCCTCTCCCTTTTTATCATGAATTTCGATTTTAAATTATTGTAGGAGCAAAACTGTGAAAATCCGTCAATTTATGGTTGATATTTTATTCCCAATTATTATTTGAAAATATTATTTTTATGTAATATTATGAACTCACTCATTTATGGGAAGAAATTTGGGTCTACATCTTGAAGTAGCATCGACTACGTCTAAACCGGAGGATTCTACGTTTACGTTTACATACACCGTTTTGGTGACAGTCCGACATTTCAGAAAATAAATTTATCCGTAAATATTATTTTGAGATTTTAAATTTGTGTTGGTTCATAAACTCACAAATTTACGAGAAGAGAAATGGACTTACGATTATAATTTAACGTCCTTTACGACTAAACCGGAAACCTTAGGATTACGTATTTACGTTTTCGAACTCCGTTTTTTATGAGACAATTTTTATTAGATTCTTTTTGTGTCGTTGATTCATAATTTATAAAAACGTTTTTCGTAAAACGACCCGAGGGCACGCAAATCGAGGAAACTAGAATCGAGGAGTACCCGTAAATTAATAGGGATGGGACAAGTTTACACTTGCCCACCCCTATACAAGTGGCATCCAAGAGTACACAACACACTCTTGATGTGTCATGTTTACTTAAGTAAACAAGGTCACTTGTCCTTGTTTCTTACCAAACCACTAGAAACACAAAACTAGCCAAGACTAAACCATTATCTCATTTACAACATGCAAACCACACACAAACTCTCTTGGCTCCCTATGAACGTCCACCATTCTCCCAAAACACCCCATTTGATTAAAAATTCAACCATGAATCATGTGTTTAACTTGCACAAGTTGAATACCCTTTGAAGTTATGGAGATTGGAGGTGATTCTAACATCCAAAGAGGAGATTTCTTGGTGTCCTAGGGCTGATTTCCCACAAGGAGATTATAAAGATTGGTGGACTTGAAGATGATATTGGTTTATCACAAGTTTTGCCATCAAAATCCAAGCCTTGTTCATCAAAAACACATCTTTTCATCACTAATGGTGGTATAGAGATTGTTTCTTCCTATCCTCTTGTTATTTTGATTATGTAATCTTGTATTTTCTTTATTTATGTATATGTATATGATGATAAATGATGATTAAAAATATTATGTGGGGATTTGGTGTTGATAGATTTGATAAACATGGGTAAAAAGATGGAAAAACCACATGTAAAATGGTTAAATCTTGCTTAATAAGATGGCTGTATAAAAATAGTAGGTAACCAAATGTTAAACTGATAAAATGGTAAAGTGGAATCAATATACAGTAAGTATTAGGTGTTATACACATGTGAGAGTTGGCCATGCAATAGAATCATAAAAATGAGTGAGATATGATCAAAACAAGTTTAGAGTGCAAACCTGCCTACACTGTTTTGGACGAATTTATTAAAATATTTAGAGGTTGATTCATCAGTAGCTATGAATAAAATGAAGCACATATCATGTAGTTTCTGTGATAAAAATTTGAGGTCCTATCTCCATATAGAACTCTAGATATGGACATTTTAGTGAACTTAAAATTTAAGACTGATTTTGTGAAATTAAAGTTTAATATTATTATATAAGCACTCAAATAAATATAGTATAAAATGTGAATTAAAACCCACTAACTTATATATTTCATTTATATAAATATGCATAAGGATAAATAAATGGACATTATATAAAAATGGTAGTTTGGTAAGTTTTATAAGTTATAAAAACTATAAATATGATTTTTACGTCTTTTCGGCTAGTACCGTAAAATTAACGTTTTTCGTCAATTAAAACTTAGACGATCGGTCTCATCTAATGTAAACTTTTTAAAAGTCATATAATGATATATAAGTACTTAATACAAGTAAAAACCGATAAAACCCGAACTATATAACATATGGACATTAACGGGCTAAGTTAGCATTATGGGACTAATAATCAAACTAAATAGGCTAAACACTTATAAATTTACTTATTGGGCTTAACCCACTTAGGCCCAAAATATAAAGTATAATACTGATAATAAAATTATAGTTAGGCTAATGAAATGTATTGGGCTTGTAATGGGCCTATTGGGCCTCCAAAATGTAAACAAGTTGAGCTAGTGTAACTAGTATAAAAGTTACTAACACCTAAACACTATAATGAATGAGTAAAGATGTATAAACCCACTTGATCATCATCATATGTATAAAATCATCATATGTATAGATAATTGTTATTTTTATAAAGTCATTGGACAAGAGTCTAAGACGAGTATTATTTGTCTAGGTTTCCGTGATTGAAGCACGTACCGTACATCCGAATCGCCGATAAACCGCTTTCCCACATCAACGTGAGTTCATAGCCTCGCACTCTTTTAAATGTTTTTATGAAATGTTTTATGAACCCGCGAGGGAGATAACATGTTAGTTTTAATAAAATAGGACACCAGTTGTCCCGATTGTTTGTTTATTGATTTGGACCCGAATGATTGTATGACCCGATGAATGATTATATGACACGATGTATGAGATAAAATGGATTATTAAAGTTAGGTTATGTCACTAAAAGTCCCATTAGCATGAATTGTGAACTACCGGGATTTGGTAGACACTTATGCATATAATAGTACTATTTGGGGACGATCACCCCAGTTCGCACCTTGACGGTTGATCCCCGTCGTGCCACATTGATTGGTAAGCGAATTTATGTATGAGAAGATTTACATAAGCGTGATTATTGTGACGACACGCTAATTTAGATGGGCAAATGAGTTTCGGGCTAGCTACCCGTTGTTTGGTTTAGTAAGGTAACAATGTCATGCAGCTTGTAATAATCCATAAATAACGAAATACTGTTGATCCCAAACTTAGATCGATTAGCTTTGTGTATACGAGATTAGATCAAGTAATACACGTAGAGAAACCTTTGTATATGCTTTATGAATCTAAGTGTTATGCGGAATCTAACACTTAAACAAGAACACACAATGATATAAACAAACTTTCACTTTGATTATCAATATCAAACTTGCTTACAATGAAAGATGTTTACGAATGAAAACTTATATGAAAACTTATATCAAACATTAACCTAAAGGTCTTCTTTTATAGACATAAGAAGCCTTGTACAATAATCTACGTATCAGCTATTCTAGGTAAAGATAAATATATAAAATACATTGTTGTTCCTATCTTTACTAGAAGTATTCTAGAATATAATACACGCGTAGAATATATCTTCCATCAGTGCTTGTCTTCAATGTGTCAACGCTTAACTTTATCTTGTCAACGCTTGAGCTGTCAGCGCTTGTTTTGTTCTTGTCAACGCTTGTTTTGTTCTTGTCAACGCTTGTTTTGTTCTTGTCAGCGCTCAAGTGATCTGGCCTTAATTTATTCCCAACAATCCTCCCCTAAACTTGATATCCACTCTTATGATCAAGTTTCTGAATAAGCATTAAGGACTAGGAGGAATCTTACAAACCTTCTCATATTGATAGTGAATAAATCTGATCAAATCTTTTGCCATGTCACTTGAATAATCTATTTCCAGCTGAGTGTCCTTCATCTTCTCCAAAATAGCTTTGGATATAAAATACTGAGCATCCACAAGTAGATACTCAGCAAACTTTGTAGAACTCAAATGGTATACACCAGCAGCTGAATATAACCTCCATTGAAGACCACTGAGGTCATCTTCAAGATCCTTCCATATTGCAGGATCCTCATCTTTTGGTCCACACATTCTTTTGAATGTGGTCCAAAGTTTTATTCCATTAGCTGAAGTTGGTGCTTCAGCCTCATACTTGGTCTTCAGCAACCTCCAAAGGTCCACCAAGTCTTCTCTATCACAACTTGCAAACAATGATATGAGAGTGGTAAAAGTGTGTACCTCCTTGCCAAATCTGCCAATCTTCCAGAACCCACATTCATCTTCTTCATAGCTCACAATTGGGTTCCTAGAATCTAATGGTAACACTTGCACCATATCTGAAGCTTCTAATGGGGAGAGCTTGAGGCTCTTTCTTATAACTTCTTCACTTGGATATAATGGATCCATATCTTTTGGAAACTCAAATGAAATTCCCTTCTTCACTGGCCTGGGAACAATCATAGCTTTCTTGAGTTCCATTTCTTCTGCAAGTTCCTCCTTTCTTTCATCTGAAAGAAGTCTGAGAGTGTTTGCTTCCTGCACTCTCACCCAAATGGGATAAGCCCTGTTTTCCAACTCTTCAAATATCAAAGCCTTCAACTTCTGATATGTCCATCCAACTCCATGACATCTAAGCAGCATAAAGTATAGCTCCCTTCTATCCCTTTTCAACTCTGAGAGAATATTGCTTGCTTTATGTTTCAAAATTACCTGGCAATCCTTCTGAACTCTAAGAAGAAGCTCCAAACCCCATATTTGATCTGAAATGGTCAAGTCTGGATTATCCATGCATCTTTCTTCCCAAGCATTGTACATTTGAACCACCTCTGGCATGTCAAAGTTAACCTGCTATTTCAACTCTCTCAGCTTCTCTTTGGCCAACTCATCCCCATACTCAAGCCTTTCAGGTTCTATAATCATCACACTTGAGTCTGAGCTAGCTCCATCACTTCCTTCTTCAGAAGTCACAACAAATGGTGACTTTTCCTTTTCATCCTGTTCCATGATTTGTGCAGCCAATCTTCTATCAAATTCAACTTGAGCTGCATCCTTTGGAACAATCTCCTCTACCATTATACCCTTACCCTTATCTGATGGTGCAATGGTTGGTAAGGTAGATGGTAATACCTGAGTAGAAACCTCCTTGATGATAGATGATGACTGGGATACATCACCTTCACGTGCAGGTCTGTCAACGCCCAAATATCTTCCCTCAGCGCCTTGTGTAACCTCCCTCAACATAGCTGTAAATGATAAATTTAAGTTGGTAGGAGAGACTAAGGACGTATCAAAACCTGTTTGTTTCTTCAAATTTGTAAGGGCTTCAGCAACATCCATTGATTGACCATCATGACTGCCCTTATCACTCAGATTTATTGGATCTTCCTCCCCTTTGGAAGATTCCTCCATACCCCTCCTAGCACGATCACTTTCCAAAACAACAATCCTCTCCCTCAATTGCTTGAGTTCAAGGCCTTGTGAGCTGACAATTTGTACTAAGTCTGCATTTTGCTTTTGCAAGCTTATGCAGACTACCGTCAAGTCCATAAGAGTCATTGGTTCCAGTCTGCCCTCTTCTAAAATGGGGATTTGACCTCCCAAGTCAGATTCATTGGGCATGGATGAGGACTTAATGATGGTGGGACTTCCTTGGCCAGCATCAAAGCCAGAACCAATAGTCCCAGCCTCATCCAGGGCACCAGCCACACTTGTGGTGGTGGTTCTCTCTGCTACATGGCTAGGACCACCAGAGGAGAACACTCCAGTAGTCCTTTGGCATTTCATCAACCTATATTCAGGGGGTGTGGAAGATGGTGTGGAAGAATGGATAGATGTGGGTTGGTTAAGGGGTGTTTGGGATTGTAAAGGTTGTGTGTCAGCGTTGGAAATAGGCACATCAACGCCAACATTTGATGTGTCAGCGTCGAAGGGTTCTTGGTCAAGTTGCATGTGTTCAGGTGAAGGTAAAGGTTCAGGGATGGGTGCAAGTTGTGGTTGAGGGTTAATTTGTGGTTGGGGGTCTGGTTGGGGTTGTGCTGCTGCAATAACAGCAAGCATAGCTTGGGTTAAAGGTAGGTCTCTATGGGGTGGTGAGTTCATCTTCATAAAAATAGCTTTCTTTTGCTCAGGGATCTTATAAAAATCATTGTGATCCCTTGAGCAGTAACCTTGGACATCAAAAACTATTTGCAGAAAACGGGGATAAGCTAAAGTCATTTTGTTCCCCTTGTTTTTACACATCCCCTCAAAAATCATTTTAGAATAGTTAAACTTTTGCCCTGTTGCAATGCACAGACCAACAATTGATCTATTGATCTCATTGTGTGCAATGCATTTGGGACTCAAACATTGAAGGAGGACATGTATGAGGTACTTCCAGGCTGGGGGAAATTCATGCTTATGATACTTGTTAAGAGTACCTTCATCAGGAAAAGGATATCCCAAAGCCCTAAGCCCTTGTTCTATTTCATTTATGGGAAGGGTGGCTATACCATCAGCATCATCAAGATGTAAGGCTTGGCGTACCAAAGCCTCAGTAACCACCCAAGGTCTCCCATGAACAATAGAAGTCAATGTGGTCACTCCATTAACTGTTGAGGAACTAACAGTGTTCCAAAACTGCTTAATGTGTGTGACTGGAATGAGTGGTGCATGAGAAAGAGCATACCTTAATGGGGATGCGTTCAAATACGCCACCATTTGTGTGTATTGAGGAAACAGAGTATCATCAGCGTCAAGATATGCAATCATGTTGTGTTAAGATCTGAACCCCAATTCCAATTCTGTTGGTTTAAACTTTTGTGCCATTGATGAAAACTGTTAATTTTAAGTGAAGAAGATGAAGTTGATAAGAGAAAATTGTTAGACAAGAATTATAGATACCCTGTTTAAAATAGGAGCCAAATTTATAGGAGAAAAAGAATGCATGTGATTGGCCCAAAAATAGGCAAAGATTTTCAAAAATCAATCATGAAAATATTGAAAAAGGTATAAGTTATCTCATGCATTAAATGAAAGTAACATCTCCTAAAATTACGGCTTGAAAATATGTCAAAAAGTAACAACTGGGTAGGTCCCATTGAGTGTCAACGGTCAAAAATAACCTATCAACGCCCAACGGCTATAATTTTGTCAACGTTTTCCTATAGCCATGTCAGCGTCCAATTTGGTCACAACAACGCTTGGAAAATTCTTGTCAGCGTCCAAAAATAAAAGTGTTTTAAAAATGAAAAATGACCTTAACAAGTAATTTATCCTAGAGAAGATAACCAAAAGCTGATAATTATTATAGGGCGGCAAGCACTGTCCAGTTATGCACACTTGCATAAGCAAGATAGACATAACAGTCCTCTAGTGTCCCTTGCTATCCAAAACTCTTAACAACCAAGTTACCTTACAAAATTCCTTGTTACTCCCAGGTAAATCCCATATCAAAATCATTCCCAAGTCTCCCAACAGACCACAACCAATTCTAGGCCAAAAATGTCTTGGCAGCATGCATAGTATATCAACTTTGCATGCCACAGTGCCTCATGATTTAGTAAAACTAACTCATACTCACCTGTGCACACAATCTTGAATTGTTATAAGAGTATCATATGGATACCCAAACATCCTTAAGGTTCCTAAAACCTCCCCTTAAACTATGATACAAAAGTTTGCTAAAATCATGTATGAACATAAAAATTTATGTCAAGATAGGAATGAAACATTCCAACCATCATCCATAAATAAAAACATGTCCAAATGCTTCTCCATTGATCCATAAGCAACTCTGTATCCAATGGTATACTGCTAACACCATCTGCACATTTAGATTGAAAACCACAAAACTAACATTGTTGCTGACAACGCCCCGATAACACATGACAGCGTTGAGGGAAGCTTTGTCAGCGTTAGACAATTATATTGCTGACAACGTTGCAAAAACACTTATCAACGTTCAAGCAACCTTTGTCAGTGTTAGAAAAATATAGTGGAAAATATAAATCATCAATAAGACCAATAATAATGCATCATTCTGTACATACTCTTACAAAAAGACTCCAAAACACATATTATGTGAGATTGACCATTCCAATACTTGTTACCAAGTATTGAAACCTCCCAGCATCAAAAGGTTTAGTTAATAAATCTGACACATTTTCCTCAGTGTCAACCCTATCTGGTTGTATTAAACCTTTCTCAAAGCAATCTCTTATAAAATGGTGTCTAGTTTCTATGTGTTTAGTTTTAGAATGATGTACAGGATTCTTAATGATGCATAAAGTACTATTATTATCAACAAATATCTTAGTATGCATGAACTTGTACCCATAGTCCAACAGCTGGTTCTGAATCCACAACACTTGGCCACAACATACAGCTGCAGCCACATACTCTGCTTTAGTTGTAGAATTAGCCACCACTGTTTGTTTCTTGCATTGCCAAGATATCAACCTGCTCCCAAGAAACTGACATCCACCAGTTGTGGATTTCCTATCAAACTTATCACCTCCATAATCACTATCTGAATATGCAATTAGCTCCAATGGTGAATCCTTTGGGTACCACAAACCAAGACTAGGATAGCATCTTAGGTACCTAAAGATCCTCTTCACAGTATAAAGGTGACATTCTTTGGGAGTCACTTGATGGCGTGCACAAGCACACACAGCAAACATGATATCAGGTCTGGAGGCAGTAAGATACATCAAGGATCCAATCATGGATCTATAGTGCCTGACATCAACATCTTTCCCATCTCCAATATTTCCCCAAGGGTGTTCTCTATCCATAGGAGTAGTAGCCCTCTTTCCATGTGGAGAAAAACCAAACTTCTTCAAGATCTTAGCAACATATTTGTCCTGGGAGATGAAGATACCATCTTTTTTCTACTGAACTTGTAAACCAAGAAAGAAGTTCATCTCCCCCATAGCACTCATCTTGAATTTGTCTGTCATAAGCTTGGATAAATCCTCACTCATCTTTGGATCAGTAGACCCAAAAATGATATCATCAACATAGACCTGCACAAGCAACACATCCTTTCCATTCTTCTTTGTAAACAGTGTCTGATCTATGGTGCCCCTCTTGAATCCATTGTCCACCAAGTATGTAGACAAAGTACCATACCATGCTCTTGGGGCTTGATGAAGGCCATACATAGCCTTTTTGACTCTATACACTTTATCTGGATTCTCTGGATCCTCAAAACCAGGAGGCTGCATCACATATACTTCCTCAACAATGGTGCCATAGAGAAAGGCACTCTTGACATCCATTTGATAGACTGTGAAGCCCATGCAGGATGCATAGGCTAGAAAAATCCTAATAGCTTCAATCCTTGCAACTGGTGCAAAGAGCTCCTCATAGTCTATCCCCTCCTCTTGTGTATAACCTTCATCCACTAACCTTGCCTTGTTTCTGCCCACAATGCCTCTTTCATCTCTTTTGTTCCTGAGAACCCATCTTGTCCCTATAGGTCTAAGATATCTAGGACAATCAACCAGCTCCCAAACATCCTGAATTGCAAATTGGTGAAGCTCATCCTGCATTGTTTCCACCCAACTTGGTTCTTTGAGAGCATCAAATATTTTCTTGGGTTCTTCTTGTGACAGAAAACATGCAAAAAAACATGCTTGTACAAGAGGGGTATCAACCTTCTTGTGTATATTGGCAATAAACCCACCAAGACCTTGATGAGATCTTCTAGTCTGAACTGGAGTCATAATATCACCAATGATCTGGGAAGGGGTTTGATTCTTCATTGTGGAAGTGAGAACTCCTCCTTCAAAAAGTCTGGTGTCCTCAACCTCATGCTCCAAGTTGCCAATATCTTCTTCATCAGAGTCTCTTTCATCAACATGAGGATGAACCTCTTCATATATATTGGAAGGTTCACCTTGTTCAAAATTGGAAGAGAAACGATGCCAGTATTGTTATCAACGTCTGAACCTTGTTTGTCAGCGCTTGGGCTAACAACGCTTGAACTGTTGTTGTCAACGTCTGAGCCATCAACGTCTGAATTGGTCTTGTCAGCGCTAGATTTGCCTTTGTCAGCGCCTGAAGTACCATGCATGTTTGTATCTGGTGGTACTTGGAAACCACCATTATCTTGTCCAGCAGCAGCAGTAGCAGCAAAAGCATCTGTCCAAATGGGAATTATGACATATTCTAATAAAGGAGATGCCTTTTCTGCTTGTGATCCAACCTTCTTATGAACCTGTGTACCTGAAACATCAACAACTTGTTCCTCCACAACATTTGAAGTTACCTTCACAATGTCTGGATTAGTAACAGGCATATAATTTAAAGTTCTAGATAAGGGTTCCAAGTCAAACAACCAATTAGGACCACTTTCAGGATCACAAGGTTTATTCTCTAAAAACCTAACATGTACTCTTTCAACTATCCGTTTGTCCTCTTTAAGATAAACCCTATAACCCTTGCTCTGGACTGAATACCCCATGAAGTAACCCTCATCACCTTTTGCACTAAATTTCCCTAAGGCATCACTAGTATCCAAGACTACTACATGACAACCAAAAGGTCTGAGAAAACCAATATTAGGTTTTCTACCCCAAAGTAACTCATAAGGTGTTTTGTTCTGAATTTTGCTAACCAATGCTCTATTTTGCACATAGCAAGCTGTATTAACAGCCTCAGCCCAAAAGGCTATAGGAAAGTGAGCATCAGCCAACATTGTTCTGGCTGCTTCAATTAGGGTTCTATTTTTCCTCTCAGCAACCCCATTTTGTTGTGGGGTTCTAGCAATACTAAATGGCCTTGTAATACCTTTCCTGGCATAGAAATCATCTAGCTTCTTATTCCTAAATTCTCCACCATTATCACTCCTAAGCATTTTAACCTCATTGCCAGACCTCTTCTCAATCTGAGTGATAAAATTAATTAGAATATCAGCTGTGTCACTCTTCATAGCTATAAAGAATGTCCAAGTAAACCTAGAAAAGTCATCTGTGATGACAAAGCAATATGACTTACCATTCAAACTTTCTATATTGGTTGGACCAAAGAGGTCCATGTGTAGCATATGAAGAGGTCTAGAACTAGTGTGCACCTGTTTGGACCTGAATGAGACCTTGTGCTGCTTGCCTTTAAGACATGCAACACAAGAGTGGTCATTGTGGAAGGCCTTCTCAGGCAAACCATCAACTAAACCAAGCCTCACAAGTCTATTTATATTTTTAAAATTTATGTGCCCTAGTCTCCTGTGCCACAAATTACTCTCATCTACTGAGGCTTTAGCATAAAAACAGGACATGTTATTGTTCATTTTAATCCCATTTAAATTCACATTATATGTCCTTATGCCTAGGTGTTCTATACTCAATATATTTCTCATTAGGGATCTTAAAATCCTTACTTAACACCAAACACTCAGTATCAGTAAAAAGAACTTTATTTTTGTTATCACAAACTTGTGATACACTAAACAGATTGTAATCAAGTTCTTTTACCAGGAAGACGTTCTCAAAACGCAAATTCTTGGTGAGAAGGGTTCCTTTGCCTGTGATAGTACCATATCCGCCTCCAAAGTAAACCTTATCACCATCTTTAATGGGTGTGAAGTTCGTCAGATAGTCTTCCTTCCCTATCATGTGCCTTAAGCATCCACTATCCCAATATCTATAATCATTGACCTGTCGTTGAATGCCCTGCACATAAAGAAAACAAATTAGTTTTCTTTGGGAACCCAAGTCTTAAAATACTTGGATTCATCTGGTTGTTCAATAAGAACATACTTAGTTCTCACAACAACCCCATTCTCATCCTTTTTAGGATGAAATACCCAGTTAACCCCAATAGGTTTTGTAATGACCTTGGAAATGTAATTAAATTTGTTGCAGGTCATTGAAATCCCATTCTCATTAGGGTTTTGATCTTTCTTGGGTCTCCATGTTAAGCTTGAAGATGCTTTAGACCCCTTACCTTGTGGTGGTAAATATTTAGGTCTGGTCACGTTTCTGTCAGCGTTAGAATTTGTCTTGTCAACGTTGAAATTACCCTTGTCAGCGTTGAACCTAGGGTTTGCTATAGAAACCCATTGCCTATTTGACCAGGTGTTTGTCTTTTGAAATGGTCTTTGTCCATTAGTGTTAGAACCTCTAGTAAAGAATGGGGCAGGTCTAATCACTTGTGGACTTTGCTGCACACAAGGTTTGGGTCTGACAACGTTTGACTTCCTAACAACGTTGACTTTGTTCCTGTCAGCGCTGAAATTGTTTCTATCAGCGTTGGTGTTGGGAGCGTTGACACACTTGTAGGCCAAGTGTGAAAAGCTACCACAGGTGTAACAAGCTTTCCTAGACACAACCTTAGGTCTAGAAAAGAAAAAGCCTGTTCCATGATTGCTAACTTTGCTCTTGGGTGACCTAGTATTCCTATACATCTCTGCATATTTAATGGTAGGTCTTATAACAGTGTTTGAGCCTAAGTCAACAAATTTACCAGTGATTGGGTTAGTAACCTTAATGGGTGCTGACTCATTTGGACTTTCACATAGCAAGCCACCCTTGACAAATAAAGTAGGGTTAGCCTTCTTCCACTCATTCAGGTCAGTCAATTTTTGTTGATACTCTTCAACTGGAGTGACAACTCTTGGTGGAGGAATGAATTCCTCCTCTTGGAGCTCTGGCAAACCAGTCCAAGATAGGTCCTTTTGTTGGACACCATAGAAGTCACCAGCTGGTGGTGGAACCAAAGAGTAATCATTCATCCCAATCCCAGTCATGTCCTTAGGATCCCTTTGTTTAGCTACACAGTCTCCTAGGGTTTGGGTGGCTCTATCAAATCTTTGAATTTTTAGGCCAACATTATCTTTATTCTTAATGGCCTCATCTAACTTAGCCTGTAACTCACCATTAACCCTTTCCATGATATTTCTAATATCCATACTAGCATCTAACTCATGTTTTAAGATATTGATTTTATCTTTTAAATCAAATTCCATTTTCTTGTATTCAGAAACAGTTTTCTCAGTTTCAGTAAGAGCTAGTTGATAATTAGACAATTTACATCTTTCAGTACTCATATCATCTAATAATCTTAACACCTCTTTGTTAAGTCTTTCAGTATTTAACCTACACCCTTTGCTACAAAAAGCATCATCATATACCTCATTATCAGATGAAGAGGAGGAGTGTGCCATGAGAGCATATTCAACATGCTCTTCTTCTTCAATATCAGCAACCAAAGCTTTGTCCTCTTCAACATTCTTAGCCAGATAGCTCTAATCCCATCCCATACCATCAATTCCTTGAACTGCAACCATGGCCTTGGAATCCTGAGCTTTAACAACCTGACTTGAGGGTTTGCCAGCATCAGATCTTCTAGGAGATCTGCATTCCCTCATGAAGTGCCCCATACGATGGCAGTTGTAGCATTCAACTTTGGATTTGTCAAATCCAGCTGTTTCTTTAGCATTGAAGGTCATTTTCTTCTTAAACCTTCTGTTCCACCTGTTTGCTCTTATACTAGCAAGAGCCATGTTCCACTTGATGTCCATCTCTTCCAAGTGCTCATCACTTATCTGCTCAAGGTCCTCATATGTAATCACTGAACCATTGGGCAAAGAAGTAATGTAAGCACAAACAGTATCTAAATTCAAACCAGCAGGTGTAACTCTTGGGGAGTCACTCTTGAATGTGTCAGCGTCTGAAAAGGAGACGTTGACAGGACTTGTTCCAGCGCTGACATATGATGATCCAGTAACTGGATGTATATAAGAGTCTTTCTGATTGAATTGACCTTCACTATGAGAGAAGAAGGCCATGTTGCTGGTAGTAGACTTGCTTCCATGTTCTGAAAGAGTTTCATCCTCCAATAGCCTTAGTTTGTTGTAGATGTCATCAAACGAGGAGCTCTTGTAAGTATTGTTGGCAAGAATAGATCTTGCTTCAATCTTCCATGCCTCACCAAGACTTTTAAGAAAGGTAGCATTAATGTCAACATCACCAACTTGTGTCCCCATGAAGGACAACTTGCTTGTAATGTCAAGCAATCTGCTTCTCACACTACTCAGTTTCTCATTGGGTTGAGCTTTGAAGACAGCATAATCATGCATGAGTTGCTTTTTCTTTTCTTCCTTAGTGTCTGCA
Source organism: Glebionis coronaria (assembly GCA_025667525.1). Taxonomy (NCBI): domain Eukaryota; kingdom Viridiplantae; phylum Streptophyta; class Magnoliopsida; order Asterales; family Asteraceae; genus Glebionis; species Glebionis coronaria. The sequence continues at coordinate 437,775,831 of CM046881.1, forward strand.
TTGCCACCATGTGCAACTTCAAGAGCTTCCCAAAGGTCTTTAGCAGATTCATAACTTCTGTATTTATGCTGATTCTCTTGTCCCAAAGAGAGCTTCAGAATATTTAGGGTTTTCATGTCAACCCTTCTCTTTGCTATGTCTTCAGCAGACACAGCTCTACCATCATCAGGTTTTTCCCTTTTGTCAGCTTCTGAACATCCAGCAACAGCTGTTCTTGCAGCAATGGCATTAAGAATCTTTTGAGCCTTATTGAATGTGTTTCCATATTCAATAACCTCCCAGAGTGTGTAGTCATAGATCCCCAGATATTGTTCAAAGTTGAACTTCCACTGATCAAAGTTGGTTGCATCAAGCATAGGAATCTTGATGTTTGGTAAAGGTGAGGAGGAAGAGTTGGTGATTTCTGGAGTTGACATGATGTTGTTTAGGGTTTTTTTTTTGAGAAAATTAGGGTTTTGGTGATTTCTAGGGTTCTTGTGTTCTTTAAGATCAAAAGTTTCTCAACAAGCTCTGATACCACTTGTTGATCCCAAACTTAGATCGATTAGCTTTGTGTATACGAGATTAGATCAAGTAATACACGTAGAGAAACCTTTGTATATGCTTTATGAATCTAAGTGTTATGCGGAATCTAATACTTAAACAAGAACACACAATGATATAAACAAACTTTCACTTTTATTATCAATATCAAACTTGCTTACAATGAAAGATGTTTACGAATGAAAACTTATATGAAAACTTATATCAAACATTAACCTAAAGGTATTCTTTTATAGACATAAGAAGCCTTGTACAATAATCTACGTATCAGCTATTCTAGGTAAAGATAAATATAGAAAATACATTGTTGTTCCTATCTTTACTAGAAGTATTCTAGAATATAATACACGCGTAGAATATATCTTCCATCAGTGCTTGTATTCAATGTGTCAACGCTTAACTTTATCTTGTCAACGCTTGAGCTGTCAGCGCTTGTTTTGTTCTTGTCAGCGCTTGTTTTGTTCTTGTCAGCGCTCAAGTGATCTGGCCTTAATTTATTCCCAACAAATACTGCTATACGCACTAAATTATGATATATTGCCTGACTAGCAATACGGGGTCTTACTATTGATATTATGTTCGTGTTTTGGTTTTTCATAACCATATTCATATAAGGTTTTATTTAATCTATACAACATTATAAGACGTATTGTATGATGTTTTTAACGACAATGGTTCGTATAATGATTTGGAAGGCGAAAACCTATAATATGATTTTGATAAGGATTTGTATGAAATGACTTTGGCTATTTTATGGCCTATTACAATGATTTGTACAAAATGATTTTCGGTAATAATTTTATACCGATGTTATATTGATGGATTTTATTAAACTCTATGAATTCACCCGACGTTATCGCTGACCTTTTCTTTTAACATGTTTTATCTCAGGTACTTGAAGGTAATTCTCGGGAAGACAACAAGAATTCATGGCCCGCACTTAAATAACAATTTCCATTCAAATCTTTTGTAAAATTATATGAAATGACCATGACTTGGGACCTATGTAAATTTATTATTTATGAATGGAAATGCTTTATTATGAAATGACGCGATTTTTAAGCGTTGTCTATGATGAGAGTAATGTGCTATCCCATAACACCAACGAGTCTTCCACTGTATTGAATTGTGTAAATTTGGGGATGTTATAGTTTGGTAACAGAGCTCTCGTTATAGAGAACGAAAGATTTTAAAACCAAGGTTTTGAATAAAACATTTCAAAATCTTTTAACTATAAACATTTTTCCCAAAATGTCTAAATTTTTTTTTGACTATAACGGTTCCTAAGAATTCCCGAGTTACCGACAAGGCCAGACTGAGAAGTGTTATTTTAATATATATATATAACTTAGATTATATATATATATATATATATATATATATATATATATATATATATATATATATATATATATATATATATATATATATATATATATATATATATATATATATATATATATATATATATATATATATATATATATATATATATATATATATATATATATATATATATATATATATATATATATATATATATATATATATATATATATATATATATATATATATATATATATATATATATATATATATATATATGATGTAATTTGATTACATGATTGTTTGATGATTATTTTAATATTTATATGAGGCATTTATACGATGTAGATTGTCACAAGGAACCCTAAATCCCCTAGTAAATTAATCTAAGCTATTCATGTAGGAAATCTAGTTATTCCAGATCTAAACCAAGTTGTGGATATTTATGATCCCAACAAAATGGTTGATATTCGTAGAAATGTAGATATTAGTTGATTGTGATATTGAAGAAGAATTGGCGAGATTAAAACTGATATCGATGTCATGACGATCTTTCCTTACAGAGTGGAGTTTGACAAAATGTTACCACCTGGAAAGGTGTCAACTGATTCGTTGTCACCCAATTCTTAAATTTGAAATCGAAAGGGTGAATGTTGCACTTGAGGCTGTCATTGGAACGATTACCCAAAAGCCTCATGCCACTAGTACCTTTTCGAGAAGTGTAATTGAATGTGTGAGTCATTTCATACTAGTGACTCATTTGATAACTATTAATGAAAGAGCTATAGGATTGGAAATTAAGTGTTGTTTATATCGAGCTTTTATTGCCCTTTCAAGATCTAAGAATAAGGTTGAAAGTATTGGAAAATGAGGTAGGATATCGCATTGAGTATAAGTTGATTGAAACTTGAATAAAGTAAAATTTAACTTGTATGGAATAAGAAATTGTTAAGAGGAAGTCGTTAATTCCTGTGATTGAATTATAAGGTTTTAAATGATTGTTGATTCGTGTTAAGGGTTGTTCCTAGGCCATTGTCCACTAATGAGGATGCCCAGTGTCCAAGAAATAAATTGAAGAAATCTTCTTCTGAATTTAGATCGATGGATCTTCTGGGACAGGTGGAACACCTAATGACTCTTGTAGATTAGTATTCATTGTGGTATCTTTTAAAAATAATCCCTAACTTAACTGAGACATCACTTGGTAGGATGAGTTCTTGGAATTGTATGACATAGTGACACATAATGTGTTACGGTACAATTTTGACTTGTTTGTGATTAATGAAAAGACTATCATTGATTGCTAAATCCTACATGTATCGACGTTATCTATCTTTTATTGTTTCATCCTAATTCTCGCATTAGTGATGCAACCATTGAACAAGTACTCATCTCGAATTGAGTTACGTTGTGGATTATTCTTTTTGAGTGCCATCGAGGTCATGAACTTCGTGATTATTTGGCTAAGCTCATTTCCTATTATATTATAGTTAGTTCTTGGTGAACAACTTTTCATCACTCATTTGCAGATCACTAATTGTTTTTATAAGTTAAAACAGTATCCCTTGAGAAAAATTGGGTTTTCATCACCATATGGATTATTTAAGTGAGACTTATAAATAATCGTTATCGAAATGAAGCTATTTATAAAACACCTTGGAAAAATAAATTGTTTTCATAACAAAGAAATTCTTTGTAAATTTATTCTTGATTCTTATTTAAGAATTAAGCATGAAAATGTTTTTATTATAAACATGATGATAAAATTTTGACGAACTGAGTATTGCATCGTTAATCTTGAAATTGTATATAGTTGCGCGCCTACATATAATTTGGAATGGACCATGCAAGGCTGATTAGTAGTCATCATAAAACTTATTAATAAACACTTCATTTTCTTTGAAGATTGTGAAAGATTAAATTTTATGAGATCTGCAAGAAGTGAAAAATAGGGACATAGTGTTAGGGACACCTACATATGTGCCTGTAGCATCTATTCTTCTGAGTCGAATTTACTAAAATGTGGAAATTGTCTTATTTGACAATTGACAATTCTTTCTTGTCCAATTCTCCCGTAGTGAGATTCTTAGGAAAAGTATCTGATTACCGATTGTTGATACCCGACTGGATGTATCGACGTTCCTATCATTTCTTTTGATTAGATTTCATTTGAATGACCTGGGTAACGATTCGAGGAGCTTTCGAATGCGTACTCAAATTATGAAAACATGGGATATATTCATATTCGTTAAACGTTTTCGTCTTTATCTGAACTAAAATTCTCTCGCGTAAATTATGCGTTGACCTTACTCTTTTAAGGTTAGTTAAGTGTCCAGATATCCTTGAATTGTGAAGGATTATGAGTTATTATTAGTCTTTTGAGAAGTTCACATCTTATCGACGGCAATAAAACTGAAAAGTTGATAGTGCCAGTAGAATGGATTGATTGATTATGACATGACGACATTGTCTTAATTGATGGGAACTCGAATAGAATTCCCCTAAATGATAAGATGTTGATTATCAAAAGTGATCTAAATAATTCTTGATGGATGACCATATCCTGCATTTAGACTTGAAGTTATACCATGAATGGTTGTGAACTAGTCATATATATTGTAATCTAGAAGAACCAAATATGAATTTATTAAAAGATGTTCATGTTATCTGAAACTTTAGGAGGTATTTGTTGGTGAATTACCTAGACTTTTGCCATTAAGGAAAGTTGAAATTGGTATTGATTATATTCCCGATGCTGCACCTGTGGCTTGTGCACTGTACGTCAGCACCGTTTGAATTAAAAGAATTACCGTACAACTGAGAGAGTTGTCGTAGAAAGCTTTTATTCTACCAAGCTCGTCATTATGAAGAGCTATGGTGTTATCATTCCTTATATTTGTTTAATTACCGTCAACTAAATAAATTGACGATTAAAATCTATATCCACTACCCAAGATGATAGATTTGTTCGATCATTTACAAGGTTCTAGCGTATGTTCTAAAGATTTGATCCACGACATGGTTATCATCAACTTCGCGTCCGCGAAGAAGATTATTTATTCCAATCACTACATCCAGAACTTGTAATGAACATTATGAGTTTCATGTTATGTTCTTTGGATTGACCAATGCACATGTGGCATCCTTAAATTTGGTGAATCACGTGTGTAGGCTGTAATTTGATAAATTCATGCTTGTGATCATTAAGGACCATTTGTTTATTTATAAGAATAGAAAGGAGTTAATAATTATTTGTAGACTGCCTGGAGTTGTCCGAGCAATGAAAAATATGTACCTTGATTAATTAACATGTAATTTAAGGCTTAATCTTTTATATTATTTGACCGTGTGATTAATAGAAATTGGAATATATTGACTCTTAAAAAAATTAGAGCCATTTAAGACTTTGGGTCTTACAAAAAAGAAAGTGCAAATATGTTTTAACAAATTTTTTAACAAAGGATTTTTAAGGAATCACTCCTTATAATTAAATCATTTAACTAAACTCCTGTTTAGGGGTAAATGTTTGTGTATACCTTAAGACAACCTAAGAGTAATTGAGAAAAACCATTTAAACCATGACTTGAAATTTGAAACGACAAATTTTGCTTGTCAACTAAGAAAATTTTGACCAAAGTATAAACAAAGATTTTACAAACATTTACAAATCTTGTTAATTATTCTCGATAAATCAACAAAAATCGTGTCAACTAAATTCAAATTATTTTAAACATTTTTCTATAATTGTACGAACTGAGAAAATTTAAAACTTTTTACGTTTAAGTTTCATAAAAATTGAATATTTATTATTTAATTTACTTGAATTATTTATCGACGCTTTAAACGTCGGATTGAGCAAAACTGATAAAAATAATAGTTGAGGCGAGACTAAAACCTAGAAAATATGAAGAAAGAAATTTTGAACGAATACGGTCATGATAATTATTTCATCAAGAAAGATGAATGTAGATACTGACACATAATATAGAAAGGATAAAGAATCAATTAGGATGTGTTCCTTAATAATGACTGTGCAAAATAAATTGCCAAACAATTTAAAAATAGTTGAAGATTGTAAAAAGGATAATATGTATAATAAAAGGGGTTCGCGGCTAATGTAAACCATTAGAATTGAGAAGCCGATGGCGTTAAATATATAAAAGGCCACCTGTGGTTGCCTAAATATGGAGGTTTGTGAGATATAGTCAGGTTGGAATCCCGTAAGTATAAGTATTCTATCCCGGCCATTTCTGATTAAGTATATCTTTATCTGAAGAAGTTGTACTGATGGCAAATTATGAAGGCAGATATCGCCTCATACATTAGTAAACGTCTAACTATTGCAAAGGTCATCATCTGAATTTGATTCGATTTGGGTCATCGTCGACAGACTGACCAAATCTACTAATATCATTCCCGTTAATGATAGATTCTCGATGAAGAACTTGACTCTTTGTATTTAAAGGAGTTGTGTAAACATATGTGCCTGTATCGATCGTCTCTATCAAGATCCTCGCTTCGCATCGAATTTCTAGAGATTTGCTCAGAAGTCATTGGGAACGAACCTTGATGAGAGTACTGTTTACCACCCCAATCGAAGGGACGAGGTAAAGTAACGATACAAAATACTAGAAGTGCTGTTTTATGTTTGAATGATTGACCTTTGGTAATAAACCGTATAATCGCTTTCCTTTGGAGATATTATCCTTCATGATTATCGTATTAGGATCGAGATCGAATCCTGTTAGGATCTAAATATTAGAGCATCTGTAAGAAGGAGTTGGGATGAAGACATCCGACATATACCCATTGTGAGTTGGACATGTCTTTTAGGTTTAAGGTTGCCTATGATGACAAACCTAACCTTACCAAATACCCTACACGTGAGACCTGAAATGATTGTTGAAATTAGGATCTGATTATTAATTGCCGGTAGTGGGCAGGAGGTTATGTGAATATGAAATGTAGATCTTGAAGTGCAAGATGGGTAGCGAAGTTATGCCAGAAATTTTAACCTTGGAAAAACGAATAGATGATCTGAAGGATCATGGGAAATAAGTCCCCGTTGTATGGGACCATTGAGATGATGAAAAAGTTGGTTTGAAAGGCATATAAGCTGGATCTACCCTAGGGCTTCAAGGATTGCGTGAATTATGTTTCGTATATCGAACTTAATAAATGTTTATCAAGTGAAAATATGAATTCTTCCTGATGAAAGTTAGATCGGCGAAAATTTGCATTCATCAAAAACCCGTGAACATCATGGATAGAGAAAGTAAGTCAACATTGAGCCTGATCTTATTCCCGTAGTTATGTTTGATGAAACTCGCATATTGTAATGAATTACATTTGAGAGAAAAGACCGAATGTGGAGGAAATACCCACATGGCTCTAACTCTATAAGAAGCGACTAGTGAGATAAATTGATCTATGAGGACAAAGATCCTGTTTAGGGGTAAATGCTGTGACAATCTGTCAATTTATGGTTGATATTTTATTCTCAATAATTATTTGAAAATATTATTTTTATGTTATATTATGAACTCACTCATTTATGGGAAGAAATTTGGGTCTACATCTTGAAGTAGCATCGACTACGTATAAACCGGAGGATTCTACGTTACGTGCTTACGTTTACATACACCGTTTTGGTGACAGTCCGACATTTCAGAAAATAAATTTATCCGTGAATATTATTTTGAGATTTTAAATTTGTGTTGGTTCATAAACTCACAAATTTACGAGAAGAGATATGGACTTACGATTAATAACGACCTTTACGACTAAACCGGAAACATTAGGATTACGTATTTACGTTTTCGAACTCCGTTTTTTATGAGACAATTTTTATTAGATTCGTTTTGTGCCGTTGATTCATAATTTATAAAAATATTTTTCGTAAAACGACCCGAGGGCACGCAAATCGAGGAAACTAGAATCGAGGAGTACCCGTAAATTAATAGGGATGGGACAAGTATACACTTTCCCACCCCTATACAAGTGGCATCCAAGAGTACACAACACACTCTTGATGTGTCATTTTACTTAAGTAAACAAGGACACTTTTCCTTGTTTCTTACCAAACCACTAGAAACACAAAACTAGCCAAGACTAAACCATTATCTCATTTACAACATGCAAACCACATACAAACTCTCTTGACTCCCTATGAACGTCCACCATGCTCCCAAAACACCCTATTTGATCAAAAAATCAACCATGAATCATGTGTTTAACTTGCACAAGTTGAATACCCTTTGAAGTTATGGAGATTGGAGGTGGTTCTAACATCCAAAGAGGAGATTTCTTGGTGTCCTAGGGCTGATTTCCCACAAGGAGATTATAAAGATTGGTGGACTTGAAGATGATATTGGTTTATCGTAAGTTTTGCCATCAAAATCCAAGCCTTGTTCATCAAAAACTCATCTTTTCATCACTAATGGTGGTATAGAGATTGTTTCTTCCTATCCTCTTGTTATTTTGATTATGTAATCTTGTATTTTCTTTATTTATGTATATGTATATGATGATGAATGATGATTAAAAATATTATGTGGGGATTTGGTGTTGATAGATTTGATAAACATGGGTAAAAAGATGGAAAAACCACATGTAAAATGGTTAAATCTTGCTTAATAAGATGGTTGTATAAAAACAGTAGGTAACCAAATGTTAAACTGATAAAATGGTAAAGTGGAATCAATATACAGTAATCATTAGGTTTTATACACATGTGAGAGTTGGCAATACAATGGAATCATAAAAATGAGTGAGATATGATCAAAACAAGTTTAGAGTGCAAATCTGTCTACACTGTTTTGGACGAATTTATTAAAATATTTAGAGGTTGATTCATCAGTAGCTATAGGGAATAAAATGAAGCACATATCATGTAATTTCTGTGATAAACATTTGAGGTCCTATCTCCATATAGAACTCTAGATATGGACATTTTAGTGAACTTAAAATTTAGGACTGATTTTGTGAAATTAAAATTTAATATTATTATATAAGCACTCAAATAAATATAGTATAAAATGTGAATTAAAATCCACTAACTTATATATTTCATTTATATAAATATGCATAAGGATAAATAAATGGACATTATATAAAAATGGTAGTTTGGTAAGTTTTATAAGTTATAAAAACTATAAATATGATTTCTACGTCTTTTTGGCTAGTACCGTAAAATTAACGTTTTTCGTCAATTAAAACTTAAACGATTGGACTCGTCTAATGTAAACTTTTTAAAAGTCATATAATGATATATAAGTACTTAATACAAGTAAAAACCGATAAAACCCGAACTATATAACATATGGACATTAAGGGGCTAAGTTAGCATTATGGGACTAATAATCCAACTAAATGGGCTAAACACTTATAAATTTACTTATTGGGCTTAACCCACTTAGGCCCAAAATGTAAAGTATAATACTGATAATAAAATTATAATTGGGCTAATGAAATATATTGGGCTTGTAATGGGCCTATTGGGCCTCCAAAATGTAAACAAGTTGAGCTAGTGTAACTAGTATAAAAGTTACCAACACATAAACACTATAATGAAGGAGTAAAGATGTATAAACCCACTTGATCATCATCATATGTATAAAATTATCATATGTATACATAATGATTATTTTTATAAAGTCATTGGACAAGAGTCTAAGACGAGTATTATTTGTCTAGGTTTCCGTGATTGAAGCACGTACCGTACATCCGAATCGCCGATAAACCGCTTTCCCACATCAACGTGAGTTCATAGCCTCGCACTCTTTTAAATGTTTTTATGAAATGTTTTATGAACCCGCGAGGTAGATAACATGTTAGTTTTAATAAAATAGGACACCAGTTGTCCCGATTGTTTGTTTATTGATTTGGACCCGAATGATTGTATGACCCGATGAATGATTATATGACCCGATGTATGAGATAAAATGGATTATTAAAGTTAGGTTATGTCACGAAAAGTCCCATTAGCATGAATTGTGAACTACCGGGATTTGGTAGACGCTTATGCATATAATAATACTATTTGGAGACGATCACCCCAGTTCGCGCCTTGACGGTTGATCCCCGTCGTGCCACATTGATTGGTAAGAGAATTTATGTATGAGAAGATTTACACAAGCGTGATTATTATGACGACACGCTAATTTAGATGGGCAAATGAGTTTCGGGCTAGCTACCCGTTGTTTGGTTTAGTAAGGTAACAATGTCATGCGGCTTGTAATAATCTATAAATAACGAAATACTGCTATACGCACTAAATTACGATATATTGCCTGACTAGCAATACGGGGTCTTACTATTGATATTATGTTCGTGTTTTGGTTTTTCATAACCATATTCATATAAGGTTTTATTTAATCTATACAACGTTATAAGACGTATTGTATGATGTTTTTAACGACAATGGTTCGTATAATGATTTTGAAGGCCAAAGCCCATATTATGATTTTGATAAGGATTTGTATGAAATGACTTTGGCTATTTTATGGCCTATTACAATGATTTGTACAAAATGATTTTCGGTAATAATTTTATACCGATGTTATATTGATGGATTTTATTAAACTCTATGAATTCACTCGGCGTTATTGCTGACCTTTTCTTTTAACATGTTTTATCTCAGGTACTTGAAGGTAATTCTCGGGAAGACAACAAGAATTCATGGCCCGCACTTAAATAACAATTTCCATTCACATCTTTTGTAAAATTGTATGAAATGACCATGACTTGGGACCTATGTAAATTTATTATTTATGAATGGAAATGCTTTATTATTAAACGACGTGATTTTTAAGCGTTGTCTATGATGTGAGTAATGTGCTATCCCGTAACACCAACGAGTCTTCCGCTGTATTGAATTGTGTAAATTTGGGGGTGTTACAAAAAACCAACGAAGGAGTCTCGGTTTAGCATCTTGCTTGGTCAACAAGTATTTTAAGGCGGAATGGTCGGTGTAAACGATGGTGGTGGAAAGCACAAGATAGGGGCGGAATTTCTCAAAAGCATACACTACGGCTAAAAGCTCTTTTTCGGTAGTGGTATAATGCAATTGAGCCCCGGTCATTGTATTGCTAGCATAATGAATGGGTTGGAAATGTTTGTTAACTCGTTGACCTAAAACCGCTCCTACCGCGAAATCACTAGCATCACACATGAGCTCGAAAAGTAACTCCCAATTTGGAGAGACTAAGACCTGTGCCTTAGTTAATTTACCTTTAATAAGTTCGAAAGAGTCGAGACATTCTTGAGAGAAGATGAAAGGAGCATCCTTTTCTAAGAGATGAGTCATTGGACGAGCTATTTTGGAGAAATCTTGGATGAAACGTCGATAAAATCCCGCATGGCCTAAAAAACTTCTAACTCCTTTGACGGTGGTAGGTGGAGGTAACTTAGCAATGACTTCAACTTTAGCACGGTTGACTTCGATACCGGCTTTGGAATTTTTATGACCGAGGATGATGCCTTCTTTTACCATGAAATGGCATTTTTCCCAATTAAGAACGAGACGAGTGTCTTCACACCGTTTAAGCATACGTTCTAAATTGGCAAGGCAAGAAGAGAAAGAATCACCATAGACCGAGAAATCGTCCATAAAGACTTCCATAGTTTCTTCAACCATGTCATGAAATATTGCCATCATACACCTTTGGAAAGTCCCGGGAACATTGCATAAGCCGAAAGGCATTCGTTTGTAAGCAAATGTTCCATAAGGACAAGTGAATATGGTTTTTTCTTGGTCTTTTGGATCGATAGGGATTTGAAAATATCCCGAAAAACCATCTAAGAAGCAATAGAAATCATTACCCGCTAAACGCTCGAACATTTGATCCATGAAAGGAAGAGGGAAATGATCCTTACGAGTGGCATCATTGAGCTTACGATAGTCGATGCAAACTCGCCGACCCGTTACGAGTCGAGTAGGAATCAACTCGTTGTTTTCATTGGGAACAATGGTGATTCCGCCTTTCTTAGGCACACAATGGACGGGACTAACCCATGGCGAATCAGAGATAGGGTAAATCATTCCGGCATCTAGAAGTTTGATAACTTCTTTCTTAATGACTTCATGCATTTTTGGATTAACCCTTCTTTGGTTTTGGATTGCGGGTTTAAAGTCATCTTCCATGAGAATTTTATGAGTGCAAAAATTAGGATCAATTCCGCGGATGTCGGAGATTTTCCAAGCAATTGCTTCCTTATGATTTTTGAGCACATCGATAAGTCGAGATTTTTCATCTTCTTTTAAGTCCTTAGCAATAATGACAGGTAACTTATTTTCCTCTTCTAAGAAAAAGTACTCTAAATGAGACGGTAAATCCTTAAGCTCTAAATCCGGTAGATTGTCGATTGAAGGCTTAGTCAAATTAGGATCATCGTTTGTAACTTCCTTAGGAGTAGGTGGAGAAATATGGTCCTCATTGAGAAGTCTCTTATTGGTACGAATGTCTTCTTCCCAATCGGTGGGAGAATCGTCATATTTTAGATCCACATCCCCTAAACTCGCTTCAAATTCTTGTAAAAGAAAGTCACTTTCTCCAAACGGAGTCAATGAAGGAGCAATAGAAGCTACGGTCTCAACATGAGGTAAATGAGAAATCCCGCTCTTACAAGCCTCGTGAAAATGTTCTTCACATGCTTCTTCAAGCACATCGATGTAATTCACGGATTCGGGCTCATCGGGAAGTTTGGAAAGTTTACCCATGTTAAAGACGATTTTATCATCCCCGACCCTCATGATAAGCTCACCGGCGGCTACATCAATCAATGTACGCCCGGTTCTAAAGAAGGCTCGTCCCACAATTAATGGAACACGGGGATCCATCTCATAGTCAACTACGACGAAATCGGCGGGAAAAGTGAATTTGTCGACCCCTACAAAAACATCCTCGGCTATCCCTACCGGATAAGCAACCGTACGGTTAGCTAATTCCAATGTCATACGAGTGGGGACTAGCTCGGGTAAAGATAATTGCTTCCACACGGACAATGGCATAAGATTGATACTCGCTCCGAGATCCGCCAAGGCCATACAATTCTCAACACCCGGAAAAATACAAGGAATAAGGAATCGACCGGGATCTCGTAACTTAACCGGTAATTTTCTCAAAATAACCGCGGAACAATTCTCATTCAATTGGGTATTGGCAATATCGAGCAACTTTTCCTTATCACTTAAAAGGTCCTTAAACATCTTAGCATACTTAGGCATGTGAGCGAGCGCCTCGGCAAAGGTGATATTAAAATTCAATTGTTTGACATTTTTAGGAAGTTCGAAACTTGAATATCATCCTTATTCTTCAATTTCTCTTTCCGCAACCTTGATGGGTAAGGTATATTAGGTTGAGATGAAGGCTTTGGAGTGGATTGCTCACTCACATCCTTTGGTGAAGGAGGAGTACAAATGGAAGGTGAAGGAATCGGTTTGGGAACTGAAGGTGTGGTATAAGATCTAGGTATAGGTGGAACATAAGGTGTAGACGAAGGCATAACGGGTGGTATGTCACAAGTAGAAGGAGAAGTAGGGTGGGTAGAAGAAGAAGGAATCTCGGGTCCTTGGTTAGGTGGGGTATAAGAAGGTTCTACGGTGGTCTTACCGCTCCTAGTAGTGATGGCATTAACGTTAGCCCTAGGATTGGTCACGGTGTTCGAAGGGAGGGCACCTTGGGGACGAAGGGTTTGAATCATAGTCAAAAATTTCTTATCGGTCGATTCTTGCATCTCTCTCATAATTCGCTCATGTTCGGTTAATTTTTGTAGAACCAAGTCCATTTGAGGATTATGCATGTTCATTTGATTATACCCTTGATCAGGAAAACCTTGGTTTTGATATTGATTATAACCTTGATTAAATCCTTGATTTTGAAAACCTTGGTTATTAAATCCTTGATTTTGAAAACTTGGTTATTAAATCCTTGATTTTGCCCTCGAAAATTCCCTTGATTTTGATTAAAACCCCGTTGATTAGAATTTCCTTGAAAATTACCCCGTTGAGGACCTTGGTTCCTATTTTGGGCGGGTGGGGGTGGTCTTTGTGGTGCTACAAAACCCGGGGGAGCCAAATAGTTATTAGACTTGTAAGACAAATGGTTAACATCAACATTTGGTTTGAAATGAACCCGCTCATTTTCATTGTTGTTATAAGCATAAACTTCTTGTTGATTATTGTAAACGTTGTCACAATTAAAATATGAATGTGGTCCACCACAAGTCTCACACGTTTCACAAGTTTCTTTCAAGGCATTGACTTGCACATTGATGGCTTTGGTTTGTAGAGCAATTGATTCAACAAGCGACGTAAGCTTATCAATTCTCTTGTCACTCTTACTAGAACTAGCACTTGCCATAGTAGCCCTAACACTCTTGGTTTGTACTTTAGCCTTGTTTTCAATTATGGCCCAAGCATCGTTCATGGACTTCACAAGAATATTACCCCCCGCAGCACTATTAAGTGAGTCTTGGTCATTTAGAGTTAAACCGTTGTAAAACGTATTAATTTGATGCACTTTAGTGAAACCGTGTTGTGGACATTTTCTTACAAGCTCTTTAAATCGATCCCAAAACTCACTAAACGTTTCCCCATATTGTTGTTCAAAGGTAATGATGTCATTCCTTAAAGAAGTGGTCCGTGATGGTGGGAAAAAGTAGTTAATGAACTTGGTCTCTAAATCAATCCATGTTGTGATACTTTGGGGTGGTTCCTTATCTAGCCAAATCCGGGCTTGTCCTAGAGGGAAAAAGGAAAGAGTTGTAAACGAATAGCCTCTTGTGGCACCCCATTGTATTTGACGGTGTTTGCTAATTGTATGAAACGTTTGATATGAGCGTGTGGGTCATCATTAGTACGGCCTAAAAATGGTGTAGCGGAAACCATTTGAATAAAACCCGTTTTAAGTTCAAAATTATTAGCTCCAATATCCGGTACCACAATCGCGTCATCGTTTCCTTCAACGTGAGATTGTAGAATCTCAATCATTGGTCGATTATCCGTTGCCATCGTGTTGTTCAAAGCTCGATTCTCGGGATCGGCTTGATTGATGGTCTTTTTGTTTTTCTTCTTCTTCTTTTTGGAAGAATTAGAAGTATTTGGTACACCAATCGGTATGTATGTACGCACGCGAGTGCGCATACAATTAAAACATGGAATGAGGTAGGTGACCTCAGTCGACTTTAAGAGGAAAGGGATTATCCCTCTCGAGGTGCAATATTAAAAAGCTACAAAAATATATACTTAATTACTACTTGAGTTGGCAAACCAATAATCGGTCGTCCCTCTCAATATACGCACAAGCAAGCGGGGAAACGAGGTGGCACAAAGCACTTAAAAACCTTTTTCCTTAGACGGCCTTTTATAGCGCGTCGCCTTATACCCACCTTATAGTTTGTACAAATCGAGTTCAAACGTCTTCTAGTATTTATCTATTTTGCCCTTTTTCCTTGTTGTGGATTCGAATACAATAGTTAGGTGATAAAATCCCAACTAAGGCCTTATTTGAAAAGTAGGTAAATTAATTGTGCTACGTAGTTTAATATAGTAAAAAAATATTTTTGTATTTTTTAGAAAAATATATATTCACAATAAAAACGAAAGAAATCGAAATAAGAAAAATAATAATATGTAATATTTTTGGTGTAATACTTTTAGGAAAAAGTATTACTTT
Source organism: Glebionis coronaria (assembly GCA_025667525.1). NCBI lineage: Eukaryota > Viridiplantae > Streptophyta > Magnoliopsida > Asterales > Asteraceae > Glebionis > Glebionis coronaria. The sequence goes on from CM046881.1 coordinate 437,791,376, forward strand.
TGGATTTTTTGACTTTTTTGGAGCAAATCTTAGGAAAGAATTTGCTTTTGTGATTTTTAAATTTTTTTTGTATTTTTAAGTTTTTGATTTTTTTGTGTTTTTGATTTTTTTGCAAGAAAATTAACGTTCAAAATGAACGGATCCCAAAATCCAAACGTCTCACGAAAATCGTCAATCGTAACGAGCGAAGCGGCAACGGCGCCAATTTAATGTAGCAATTTTAGTCAATTAAAGTTCGTTTTCCTCGACTCACTCGAATTGATCTCAAATTAAACGTAAGATTGATTGTTCTTGGTGAAACGTATTTTTTTGGTATTTTAAAAACTAAAATTTTATAAAAGACTAATTAATCTAATTAAAAAGAGAATATGTAATTAAAAATACTTAATTAAAAACTATTTAAACTATTTTAAACAAATGTGAAAACTATTTTAACTTTTTTAAAAAGAAAACTTAAATATAATTATTCTAATTAATTCTTTAACTAAAACTTTTAAATGAAAACTATTTAAATCTAATTTTATATTAAGCTAAATAAAAACTAAATTATGAAAACAATTTAAAATTTCTCAAAGTAATAAAAATATTGTTTTTTGTTTTTATTTTAAACTTTTAATAAAAATGAATATAAATAAAACTTTTACTTAAAATTAATAAAACTTAAAACATGTATTAAACAAAATTAATAAAACTGCCAGTCTAAATACCATATATTAATCTAATAACGTGTAATTAAACTTAAAAAGAGGTCTAGCTAAGATGGTAAGGCTATGGGCTGTTGAACAGAAGGTCCAGGGTTCGAGACCCAGTGGAGACAAATTTTGCTTATATTATTTTTTTGACTTTTTTGGTATTTAAAAGTAAACAGACCAAGTGGATTTGTTTCTAATGCAGCACAATAACCAGCAAAAACAGATAAGCAATTACAGCTTAACCAAATAAGCCGAAGAAAAACAAATAATCAAAATTAGATTTAACACTAAATCTAATAAGCAATATAAAACTAAAAAGCAGTTAAACTAAAACTGAAAATAAGCTAATCTACACTTAAACTAAATCAAATAAGCAGTTTAAATAGAAACTATCAAACTAAGCAGATAAGCAATCAACAGCAAACATAAGTAGCAACTAAATCAAATATTCAGACTTATTACACCAAAAGTAAACAGATATAAACAAATCTAAAATAAGCAATCAACTCAACTATTTCAAATAGTCAACTAAGCAGGTCTAATCAAGCTAAACAAACTAATTTAAACTAAGCAAATCCAAACTACATCAAACCATCCAAATACCAAAATCCAAACAGGCAAAACTCGAATCAAATAAGCAGATTATAAATAAACTTAAAATTTAATCTAAAACTTAACAATAAAATAAAAAGAGAACAAAACCTAGTGATGATATCCTTTGGGAAGAAGGTAAGGCGTTGAGCCCCCTTATAATCGAAACCGAAACGACACCTCCTTTACCCGAACATCATCATCCTCGAACCAACGAACCATAAACTCTCGAACCAATTTAAAGAAACTTCCCAGTAGGGGAAATTTTATGACCCCCTTTTTATTTAATAATATTTAATCGAAAATAAATAAAAGATAAATAGTAAGAAATTTATAAAAGACGAGATTAATTAAACAAAAAGGAAATTTTATTAATAACTTGAAATTTGATTACATTACTGGAAAAGAAACTTACAATTTTAAATCTAATCTATTTTTTGCTTAAATAAAAATAAAAGGCACCAAACAAATTACACAAATGAGGGGATTTTTATAGGAAAACCCTAGAAAACCTTCTTCATTATCTTCGTGAGCAAGTCTTCAATCTCAGCCGTTTAATCCATCTTTTCTACCTTCTCTTTCTTCTCTTCTTGATCAAACGGTTGTGGATACACCTTCTTTCACACAGATTGCCAAAGTGGCATAAATCTGTGCTAGTTGTGTTTGTTGGTGGGTGATGTAGAATGATCTTATTGGAGGATTTGGTGGTAGAGAGGTGTATGAACCAATCAAATGAAGGAAGGTTGCCACGTCTGATTTGGACCACCATCTTCTTATTCCGGTTTTGATGGTGATTTTTTTATGGGGTGTGTGATACACGCGCCTTAAATCATTAATATGTGAAAACCCCCAATTTTTACTGATTAGGGTTTGGGTAAATAAATGGGTTATCTGTGTTTGTGTTGGGAGATAAAAGGGTGAGGGTGAGTGTTTGCATCGTTTGTAACGAATGGGGTGGGTGAGGAAAAGTAAAAATGTATGTGAGTGTAATTGTGAGTTGACCAGGAAGTAAGTGAATTAATATTCATTTTAAAAACTTTAACCGTCCAATCTTTGTTATCTCCGTCCCTTATTTGTTTAAACAATTTGGGCTTTAAAGCCCAAATTTCCATCCTTATTTATTGATTTTTGGCTTTGGTGGGCTTTTTTGCTAAAATGTAAATAAAACTTTTGCTCAAATGGGCTTTTGGGCCCATTTACCCAAATGTGGGACCCACTAAGCCCAAATGTCTTTCATAGGGTTAAATCCACTAAAATCGAGCTCGATTTCGGCTTCCTTGATCATTTCTTCAAAACCGTGTTGAATTTGCCGGTTTTTGTGATCTTTGGCACACTTTTGGTCTTTGACTTTGTCTTTGTCTCTTTCTTGGACTTTTCTTCAACATTTGACCGTGAAATCCCGTGTTTTCTTTCCTTTTGATCTTTTGTACCTATTTCACACAAAAACACAAAACCACGCGTAATTCCGACTTTTACTATGTTAAACACATGATTAGGTCTTGTTTTTCCTTGATTTTAGTGGCAAAAGGATAAGTGTTTACACACTTATTACGAAGCTAACTGAACTAACAATCCATATGAACCAATTCTCCAAACTATATCAAATCTAAATAAATGAGGCTCTCGGTTAACAGAGTCTCAAAAAAGATTGAACTACTAAACTGAAATCTTTAAACCTTGAAACTCTCGGTATTAACAAAACTAAAATCAATATCACAATTCTTGCCAAGTGAACAGTAAATTGACATCACAATACTAACATATTGAACCATTTTAATAGAGAAAGCTTTTAAGAAAAATTCAAGAATTCATTAATGGAAGAAACTGTTAATCCCATTATAATCCATAACACACTATTTAGAGAGTGATTAGAAAGAGAAAGAGTAGAAAAGTATAGAGAGAAACAAGAGATAATGGAAGGTAAAACACTAACTAGAGAGAGAAAATAATGTTTACCAACACCCTCTTCCACACATGGAAGAGGGTATATATACCCCACGCCTTCAAGGCTTTGTTGGGCTTGTTCATGGGTCGGGCTTGGCTTTGCTTGGGCTTACGCCCCTAACTTATACAATATTAGCTTAAAGTCCAAGCCCGGTTAACCCGACTAACCTATTACATTACAAGACCATTAACGACTAAGATGACCTATTACATTCTTGTTCGACTATATAAAATATAGGGCTAACAATCTCCCCTAATGTATCGGTCATCTTTAAATGCATAAGATGATTGAGTGAACACAATCTTGTGGAGGCGATCTTCCTTCTTTTGGTCTTGTATCTTGGTCTTGATCTTGTTTGTAACTGCTTTGTTCCTTCATGCTTTTGTGATCTTTATCTTGAGCCTTTGTCATTTGACTTTGAGTGCTTGAGATCTTCATCTTGTACTCCTTGTGACTAAGATGACCTATTACATTCTTACATTCTTAGGTATCTTGATTATCGCCATCTTGTGCTCTTGTGACTTCTGAATAGACATCCGTTAGTACACAGCTATGCCACCTTCTTGATATGCAGCAACATATATAGACACGGATAAAATGGCTGATACTAGAGATTTGCAATGGTTTTCAGATTTGTTCTCGGAATCTCCTCGAATTGATTACGGTTTAAAGTGGAATGATTTGTTCTTGGTGACAAATAGTGGGTTTGATTTTCTATATTACTAAATAAGCAATTAATTAACAAAAATAAAACTTGAATTAAAATTTAAATAAAATAGTAACTGAAAAATACCCTTACTGAAAATACTCTATTCGGAATGATGGCCAAATGTTCTATTCGGAATGATGGCCAAATGCTCTATTCGGAATGATGGCCATGCGGAATAAAATCTTCTATACGGAATAACAAGCCCTATGCGGAATAATGATCTTACTCAGAATAAATGACCTATGCGGAATATACGACCATGCGGAATAAATGGCTCTATGCGGAATAATAAGGGCTACTCGGAATATTTTTCTTATGCGGAATAAAGAAGGCCATGCGGAATGATAAAGCTATGCGGAATAATTAAGACCATGCGGAATATTAAACTCTATTCGGAATAATTGACTATGCTGAATAAGTTACTCTATGCGGAATAAAGATGACTATTCGGAAAAGAAGGCTATCCGGAATAATAGATATTCCGGATAGAAAATCACTATGCGGAATAACTTAAAACAGGGGGCTATTCGGAATATTGCTGGGATGAAGAACAGTAAACAAACACACGAACATGGGAACACGAATTTGTGAAAAATGGACCAAAGTTTTAACCAAATCTTAACCAAAACTAATAACAATTCATCTACTAACCATAAACAATAAATCCCAATCATAAAAACACAAAACCCATTAACTTTAGAAGATCAAAATCAATTTAATAAGAACTTAAGAACTTTGAATAAAAAGATGAAGATGAATGAAAAGATTAAATTGATGATTAAGGTTAAAACAATCAAAGGAAAAAGATTAAAAGCTTACAAAATGAAGGACTCCATCTAAAATGAAAGATCACCAACACCTTAGTGGTGTTGGCTTGCTACGAAAGAAAGGAAGAAAAACTGGAAATCCAAAACTAGTTGCAAATTTGTGAGGGTGATTTCCTTTTATAGGCTAAGTGGTTGGTTGGTGAATGGGCTTTCTTCTCTCTTTTCGTCTTCTCGTATTTTTCAGTAAAGTTGACGTTTTCGATTCTGATTCGGGATTTGTCGACGATTAAATTCAACTCGTCTTTTAATTTCTTCGTTTAATAGACTTGAGTTTCTTCGACATATGTAAATCTTCCATCTTTGGTCCTTTTCTTCGATAAATCTTCAAATCGGCCCATTGACTTCCAATCTTTTGCATCTCTTGGACAATAGACTTCGTCTTGAGTCTTTTTCCTTGATAAAATCCGTGCAATCCCATGTTTTCTTCAATATTCATTCGGTTGACTCTGAAAACACAATAAACACAAAACCACGCATAATTCCAAACAAATGATATTAAACACGCGTTTTGGTCTTGTTTTAGTAAGAAATAAGTGGTAAAAGGATGGGTGTTTTCACACCTATCAAATCCCCTACACTTAACCATTACCATGCCCTCATGCAATGCTTAGTGATAAAGCAGATTTACATTTTTCTCATAATCAATCAACCTTGGCCTTATTAACATACTACTAAACAAAAATTAAAGTTCTAAGAGAAATTAAAACTTTAAAGGAAACAAAAGGATAGAAAACCATTTTCACTTAAAAATAGCTACATGGAAATAACTTGCAAGGAGATCAAGGTCTTACATTAGGGCTTTGGTGCTGCGAAGATTTATCATCCTCAAGTTTCACGTTCCCCAAACTAAGCTTAAAAATGAGATCATTGTTATTATAAGTTAGCAAATCAAACACTTACACACATGGCTTAATTAAATGCTTAAACTCCCTTATTCCTAGAGGGATCTCTTATATTTTATTTTTGTCTTAGAATGATCATGAAGATGCATTTTTGGACTTATTTCGATAGTTTATTTAGGCTGAAAGCAAAGTAGGACGATTTGATCAATAGTTAGCTAAAGGACAAAATCTCTTAAAACTGCTTCTCGGGATATTAAAAAGTTCATATCTTGGCATAACTCGGTTCACGATTTGAGACCTTTCTCGGGCCGATATTTGGCTGTACTTCATACTTCATATCTTCGAGAGACGTTCTTGAGATAATGGTCTTCTCTTCGTTATAGAGTTTCTTCACTTGGAGACTTTTGAGGGGTACTCCAACTTTGTTGACCACGACTTCATGATTATTTCTTCAATCTCTAATTGTGATTTTGAGATACAACGATCTGCCTCCTTTTCGGACTTGGATCTATTTATCCTCATACCTTGTTAGGGTCTTTTCGGATAGACTTCTCCATGATCTTTATGGGAGTTGATTGCTTTTCGTCGTGAGTCTTGATCCTTCATATTGATTTTGGGAATAATGCTTTTCACATCACCTTGGATCTTTAGCAATAAGATTGAATCCTCATGCCTTGTTAGGGCCTTTTCGGACTCGCCAATCTTCGCGCCCCGCTTCATAAGTTATGCCTTGGCTATGAACTCTTATCATTATCGAGAAACTTTTAAAAGATCTTGGGCTAGAAGCTAAGTAACTTTTCAAATCGTACGACCTTACTTATTGCAGATAAATTATTAGCAAGTGATGGGAGAATAGGCAAATAATTACACCAAGTGAGCTTGTGCAAGAATTCCGACTTATAATTGACTCTATCATTTCTCGTCCTCCACAATTTAAAATCTCAAGTAATGAGACTCGTGGATGCTTAGCCTAATAAACCAATTAAGGTCTACATGGTTAAGGATACTAGCTAGAATAAACTTGGATAAGTCTATTCGGGTTGAGTCAAAATAATCGCAACGGGCCTAATATGTCAAAGATTTCTAAACTAGCTACACCATTTTATTAATATTTTTGACTTTATTGCGGGATATGTACATATGAAAGCAACGATAAAAATTTAAAAATTACGACTAAATGGCCAAAGTTAATAAAAAATTTGAAAAATGTTGAAAAAGATGATTTTCCGGTTAAATGAAGGCATTTTCATGGAAAAGTCCACTTAAAACATCGATAGAAGTCCCCCTACACTTAAGATAAACATTGTCCTCAATGTTTAAGCATGTGGGAAAAGTCTCCCCTACACTTATGACATTGTGCACGTTGGTTAAATCAAGTTAAGGAAGAGACGACTAACGTGATCAATTTCAAATGTGAGTATGAAGAAAATTGAATCACGATAGTTGAGAGATAGAACCGGATTTCGGATAACACGAGAGCACGGTTCTTCAAAGATTCCAAGAGTGCACTTATCCCTGTAATCACATCACCACACAAACACAAAGAACCTATAGAGGTCCCCCTACACTTAGGAGGTTAAAACGAAAAGGGATAGATACTCGGGCTGCCTCTCGAGGAGCGCTTGTTTTTGATAACCGAGTCACGAGCCTGACTCGACCCAAAATTAGTTCATGGGGAACATGGTGAGGGATGGAATCATCTCATGAGAGATGTCCTCACCAAAGTACAACTTCACTCGTTGGCCATTCACCTTAAAATTAGGTCCATTAGGTTGAGCGAGCTCGAGAGTACCATATGGAAAAATTTGGGCAATGGTGAATGGGCCGGACCAACGCGATTTCAGCTTGCCCGAAAAGATTTTTAACCAAGAGTTAAAGAGTAAAACTTTGTCTCCAACTTAGAACTCTCGGTTTTTAATCTTGGAGTCGTGAATGAGCTTAGTCTTTTCCTTATAGATCAAAGAATTTTCATAAGCCTCATTACGGAGTTCATTCAGCTCATTGAGTTGGATCTTGCGTAGGTCACCGACTTTATTGATATCAAAATTAGCCCACTTCAAGGCCCAGTAAGCCTTGTGCTCCAACTCAATGGGGAGGTGGCATGCTTTCCCGTACACGAGACGATATGGTGTACAACCAATCGGAGTCTTGTATGCGGTACAGAAAGCCCACAAAGCATCATCAAGTTTATCAGCCCACGAGGCACGATGCTCTCCCACGGTTCTTTCAAGAATTTGCTTTAATCCTCGGTTGGATATTTCAGCCTGGCCATTCTTTTGTGGGTGGTAGGCGGTGGAAAGACGATGATTTACACCATACTTAGCCATGACTCTTGCAAATTGGTCATTGCAAAAATGAGTCCCGCGATCACTAATAATGGCACGAGGCACGCCGAATCTAACGAATAGCAATTTCAAAAAGTTACAAACCACCCTTGCGTCATTAGTGGGTAAAGCTATGGCTTCAACCCATTTTGAAACGTAGTCAACGGCTACAAGGATGTATTTGTTTCCTTTAGAGGAAGGGAATGGCCCCATAAAGACGATACCCCAAACATCAAATATTTCACACTCTTGAATGAAATTCTGAGGCATCTCGTCTTTATGTGTGATCTTGCCTTGTTTTTGGCAAGCATCACATCGTTTAACCATCTCGTGAGCATCACGGTAAATGGTGGGCCAATAAAATCCCGAGTCAAACACTTTTTTGGCGGTGTAGTTGGGACCAAAGTGACCATCGGTGGGTCCTTTGTGGCAAGCGTCAAGGATTTCTAACGCTGCCGGTCCATCAACACATCGGCGAATAATCAAATCAGCACATTGTTTGAATAGATACGGGTCATCCCAAAAGTAAGTCTTAATGTCTTTGAAGAACTTCTTCTTTTGTTGGGATGTTAACCCGTCAACGAGAATTCCACCCGCCAAGTAGTTTGCAATGTCCACAAACCACGGGGTTTCATCAGAAGTCGAGTTGATAGACATTAAGGTCTCCAGGGGAAAAGAGTCATTGATCTCGTTGTTCGGATGTTCCCCTAGGTAAGGATCCTCAAGTCTACTGAGATGATCCGCGGCTAGGTTTTCAGCTCCTTTTTTATCGTGAATTTCGATTTTAAATTCTTGGAGTAGAAAAACCCAGCGAAGAAGTCTTGGTTTAGAATCTTGTTTAGTCAACAAGTACTTCAACGCGGAATGATCGGTATAAACGATTGTGGTGGAAAGGACAAGATAGGGGCGGAACTTTTCAAAAGCATAGACAACAGCTAAAAGCTCTTTTTCGGTTGTCGTGTAATGCAATTGAGCCCCCGTCATTGTCTTGCAAGCGTAGTGGATCGGTTGGAAGTGTTTGTTCACTCTTTGGCCCAAAACCGCTCCAATAGCAAAGTCACTAGCATCGCACATCAACTCGAAAGGCAGCTCCCAATTAGGGGTAACCAAGACGGGTGCCTTAGTTAGCTTATCCTTAAGCAAGTTGAAGGCTTCAATACACTCTTTGGAAAAGATAAAAGGAATATCTTTTTCCAAGAGGTGGGTCATCAGGCGAGTGATTTTAGAAAAATCTTTGATGAAACGTCGGTAGAAGCCCGCATGACCAAGGAAACTTCTCACACCCTTCACGGTTGAAGGTGGAGGCAACTTAGAAATAACATCGACTTTAGCACGGTCCACTTCAAGACCGGATTTGGAGATCTTGTGTCCTAGCACGATGTCCTCTTTTACCATGAAATGGCATTTTTCCCAATTAAGAACAAGGCGAGTGTCTTCACAACGCTTCAGCATACGTTCTAAATTGGCAAGGCAAGCAGAGAAAGAATCTCCATAAACCGAGAAATCATCCATGAATACCTCCATAGTTTCTTCAACCATGTCATGGAAGATAGCCATCATACACCTTTGGAATGTCCCAGGAGCATTGCATAAACCAAAAGGCATACGTTTGTAAGCAAATGTTCCGTAGGGACAAGTGAATGTGGTCTTTTCTTGGTCCTTGGGATCGATGGGAATTTGAAAATACCCGGAGAAACCGTCTAAAAAGCAGTAATAGTCATTACCCGCAAGACGCTTGAGCATTTGATCCATGAAAGGAAGAGGAAAGTGATCTTTTCACGTGGCATCATTGAGCTTGCGATAGTCAATACAACTCTCCACCCAGTATCGAGACGAGTGGGAATCAACTCGTTGTGTTCATTGGAAACAATGGTTATTCCGCCCTTCTTGGGCACACAATGGACGGGACTTACCCAAGGCGAATGCGAGATAGGGTAAATTAAGCCGGCATCAAGAAGTTTGATAACCTCTTGTTTGATGACGTTATGAATGCGAGGATTAACCCTTCTTTGGTTCTGGATTGCGGGTTTAAAGTCATCTTCCATGAGAATCTTGTGAGTACAAAAGTTCAGATCAATTCCGCGGATATCGGAAATTTTCCAAGCAATTGCCTTCTTATGATCTTTAAGCACGGCGATGAGGCGAGATTTTTCGTCTTCTTTCAAGTCCTTCGCGATGATGACGGGCGACTTCTTCTCTTCTTCAAGGAACACATACTCGAGATGGGGCGGCAACTCCTTAAGTTCTAAATCAGGAGGATTTTCGATGGGAGGCGTTTTCAAAGTCGGAGCATCGATAGCAATAACCGTGGGAGATGGGGGAGAAATATTGTCTTCTTTGAGAAGGTTTTCAATGAGGCGAAGATCTTCATCCCAATCGGTGGGAGAATCGTCATGGTCTAAGTTCACATATCCCATGGTGGCTTCCAAATCTTTCCAAAGAAAATCACTTTCTCCAAATAGAGATAGTGATGAATCAATAGAGGAAACGGTCTTAACATTGGGAAGAGGGGTAGGAATACTTTTACAAGCATCTTTGAAGTGTTCTTCACAAGCCTCATCAAGAACGTCAATACAATTAACAATCTCATAGGAATAAGGCTGTTTAGACAACTTTCCCATGTTGAAGACAATTTTATCGTCACCCACTCTCATGATAAGCTCACCTGCTTCAACATCGATGAGAATGCGACCGGTCCTCAAGAATGGACGACCAACAATTAATGGCACACGAGGGTCCATATCATAGTCGACGACGACGAAATTGGCAGGAAAAGTGAATTTGTCGACTCCTACAAAGACGTCTTCGGCTATCCCCACTGGATAAGCAACCGTACGGTTAGCTAATTCCAAAGTCATTTTGGTGGGGACTAGCTCATGGAGAGATAATTGCTTCCAAACGCTTAAAGGCATTAAGTTAATACTGGCACCTAGATCGGCTAGGGCCATGCAATTCTCTACTCCCGGGAAGTTGCAAGAGATTAAGAAACGACCCGGATCACCAAGCTTGGTTGGCAATTTCCTTAAGGGCACTGCAGAGCAATTCTCATTAAGTTGGGTGTTAGCGATATCAAGAAGCTTCTCCTTGTCACTAAGAAGATCTTTGAACATTTTCGCGTATTTGGGCATGTGAGCGAGAGCCTCAGCGAAGGAGATGTTGAAATTCAATTGTTTAAACATTTTAAGAAAGTTCGAAACTTGAATATCATCCTTGCTTTTGAGCTTCTCTTTCCTCAACCTTGAGGGATAAGGTATATCAGAAGAAGAGGAAGGCTTTGGGATCGAAGGATCACTCACATCCTTGGGTGGAGGAGGGTTAGAAATAAGAGGTGGAGAAATTGGGGAAATAGAAGGATGAGGAATAGGAGCAGGTGACTCGTTTTCCTTAGTCACAATCACCGGTGGAGGTATAGGAAGCTTGGGTTCCTTGGTACCTTTGCCACTGCGAGTGGTGATTGCTTTCATCTCCCCTCTTGGATTCGAAATGGTGTTACTCGGAAGAGTGCCCGAAGAAGAGGATTGATTACCTTGGAAGAATCCATCCACCATGTTCCTTAAGTCATTCGTTTGACTTGCCAAAGTATTTCTCATATCAGCTCTCAGATCGTTTCCTTGTTTCACCATGTCTGCTTTCAAGTTGAGCACTTCCCGCTGGAGATTTTCCACAATCACATCATTGGTCCGCATGTAGGTTTCAACATCTTGGTGCAATGCGGTGGGTTGGTTGGGAGGGGGAGCATGGTAAGCGGGTGGTTGATAAGCAGGTTGTTGGTAAACTTGCTTGTTTCTTTGGGGTGGATATGGTTGTTTGTGAGGTGGTATGTATGGTGCACGAGGTTGTTGTTGTTGAGGAGGGCGATTGAGGTTTTGTTGTTGGTTTGGGTTGTTAGGAGGAAAACCGGGTGGGGAAAGAAAGTTGTTTGAGCGGTAGCTAAGCAAGTTGCGGTCACCTTGAGGACGAGCTTGATAAGCGGCCGGAGGATAGGTACCGTATGCTGCATTCACATTCTCAGAAGGGTAGTCTTGGGTGGCGGTACAAGTGGTGTAAGAGTGAGGACCCCCGCATATTTCACATGGTTGGCTAACAGCATTGACTTGAGCGTTTTTAGCATTGATGCTGTTGGTGTTGCTGGCGGTTTGGGTAGCAAGCGATTCAAGAAGCGCAGTGATTTTGTCAAGTCGCTTGTCGTTGTCACTAGTACTAGCACTAGCGGCATTGGTCTGCACACTCTTGGTTTGCATACGAGACTTATTCTCAATGATATCCCAAGCGGCATTGGAAGTCTTAACCAAAATATTACCCCCCGAGGCACTATTTAGTGAATCTTGGTCATTTATGCTTAAACCATTATAAAAAGTATTAATTTGGTGCACTTTGGTAAAACCATGTTGTGGGCATTTTCTTAAAAGATCTTTGAAACGGTCCCAAGATTCACTAAAAGACTCATCGTACTTTTGTTCAAAATTAATGATTTCATTCCGCAAAGCGGTAGTACGAGAGGGTGGGAAAAAGTAGTTGATAAATTTGGTCTCCAAATCCGTCCACGTAAGAATACTTTGTGGCGGTTCCTTAGCAAGCCAATGCCGGGCTTGTCCCTCTAAAGAAAAGGGAAAAGTTGCAAACGGATTACCTCTTGTGGAACACCATTGAATTTAACCGTATTCATGAGTTGCAAGAATCTCTTGATGTGGTCATGAGGATCATCAATGGTACGCCCCAAGAATGGTTGAGTAGAGACCATCTGGATAAAACCGGATTTGAGCTCAAAGTTGTTGGCTGCAATCGCGGGTATGAAAATTGGATCATTGTTGCCGTCTACATGTGCTTGCAGAAGTTCAATCATCGGAAGATTGTCTGGTAGAGGCTCATTGTTGTTGTTATTATTGTTGTTGAGAGGTGGGTTGTTATTGTTGTTGTTATTATTGTTGTTGAGAGGTGGGTTATTGTTGTTGTTTTGTACACCGGCCATGTCTAAGTCTTCGAGAGGCTCGGGCTCTTGATAAGACGTGGATCGTGTACGCATTCACCTGCAAAAGAACTAATAAAGCAAACAAGAAATATTTTTGGTTTTTATGGTTTTTTTTTTTAATTTTTTGTATTTTTGAAAATTTTTATGAAAAAGTAACGTTCACGGTGAACGGATCCCAAAATCCAAGTTCTCACAAAAAACTGTTGATCTTAACGAGAAGAGCCGGCAGCGGCGCCATTTGATACTAGAGATTTGCAATGGTTTTCAGATTTGTTCTCGGAATCTCCTCGAATTGATTACGGTTTAAAGTGGAATGATTTGTTCTTGGTGACAAATAGTGGGTTTGATTTTCTATATTACTAACTAAGCAATTAATTAACAAAAATAAAACTTGAATTAAAATTTAAATAAAACAGTAACTGAAAAATACCCTTACTGAAAATACTCTATTCGGAATAATGGCCAAATGCTCTATTCGGAATGATGGCCAAATGCTCTATTCGGAATGATGGCCATGCAGAATGATGGCCATGCAGAATAAAATCTTCTATACGGAATAACAAGCCCTATGCGGAATAATGATCTTACTCGGAATAAATGACCTATGCGGAATATACGACAATGCGGAATAAATGGCTCTATGCGGAATAATAAGGGCTACTCGGAATATTTTTCTTATGCGGAATAAAGAAGGCCATGCGGAATGATAAAGCTATGCGGAATAATTAAGACCATGCGGAATATTAAACTCTATTCGGAATAATTGACTATGCTGAATAAGTTACTCTATGCGAAATAAAGATGACTATTCGGAAAAGAAGGCTATCCGGAATAATAGATATTCCAGATAGAAAATCACTATGCGGAATAACTTAAAACAGGGGGCTATTCGGAATGTTGCTGGGATGAAGAACAGTAAACAAACACACGAACAGGGGAACACGAATTTGTGAAAAATGGACCAAAGTTTTAACCAAATCTTAACCAAAACTAATAACAATTCATCTACTAACCATAAACAATAAATCCCAATCATAAAAACACAAAACCCATTAACTTTAGAAGATCAAAATCAATTTAATAAGAACTTAAGAACTTTGAATAAAAAGATGAAGATGAATGAAAAGATTAAATTGATGATTAAGGTTAAAACAATCAAAGGAAAAAGATTAAAAGCTTACAAAATGAAGGACTCCATCAAAAATGAAAGATCACCAACACCTTAGTGGTGTTGGCTTGCTACGAAAGAAAAGAAGAAAAACTGGAAATCAAAAACTAGTTGCAAATTTGTGAGGGTGATTTCCTTTTATAGGCTAAGTGGTTGGTTGGTGAGTGGGCTTTCTTCTCTCTTTTCGTCTTCTCGTATTTTTCAGTAAAGTTGACGTTTTCGATTCTGATTCGGGATTTTTCGACGATTAAATTCAACTCGTCTTTTAATTTCTTCGTTTAATAGACTTGAGTTTCTTCGACATATGTAAATCTTCCATCTTTGGTCCTTTTCTTCGATAAATCTTCAAATCGGTCCATTGACTTCCAATCTTTTGCATCTCTCGGACAATAGACTTCGTCTTGAGTCTTTTTCCTTGATAAAACCCGTGCAATCCCATGTTTTCTTCAATATTCATTCGGTTGACTCTGAAAACACAATAAACACAAAAACCACGCATAATTCCAAACAAATGATATTAAACACGCGTTTTGGTCTTGTTTTAGTAAGAAATAAGTGGTAAAAGGATGGGTGTTTTCACACCTATCAATGGCTTTGAACATTTCATCCTAACTCGGTAGCGTTTTACCTCCGGTCGGTGAAGACCGTTAGACGATATCAGATATCGTACCTGTGATCGGGTAGATTCGATTAAGAACCTCCTTGACAGGGTTTCCTAACGGTAGTAGCCAGTTCTCTTTACTCGACCGTCTCAAAGGAGACTGCAAACGTAAAGAGTAAATCATAAGGATAAATTATCCGTCTGATTAGAGTCGTCAATTCAGAATTCCTGGAACAAGTTTGATTCTATAAGAATCGCACCATTGTTTCTTTCCAGTTTGTCACAAGCTTGATTCATAGAGAATCTTGCGAGTTACCTACCGCAATGCTGTTTGATGTTGACACTCGAAGGATTTCCATTCGTCACTATGAACACTAATGAGTGTCACTCTGAATTTTCTGGCAAGATCACACGGATTTTGCGAAGAAACCTAGAATCAAGTTTGAATCAATTAAGAATCCAAACTTAGTTGCTTTCCAGTTATCACGAGTTTGATTCGTGTAGAATCGCACAATTTACCTACCATGAGCTTGTTTAATGTTGGATCAAGCAGAATTTCCATCTTCATTGTGAATCGTATCACTCAGATATTCTGGCAATATCACAAGGATTATGCGTAGGACTCGATTGTGTCCTAATGAGATGATATATTGATCTCTTTTGGATCTAGACTCGATAAGTGTATTTTGGTAATCGGAGGCTGGAGCAGACTGCCACCTTTTCAATATTAACTAACTCAAAATGAGAAAGTAAATAGATACGTGTTTATCTCCGTGACAATGAGAAAAGTTTATTTTGGGAGAAACTCGAATGGTTGGGGAAGGGTTGTGCATCGCATCACTTTGTCCATGACACTTGTCTTCAAAAGATGTGTTAACCCGGTTTCTGCCTAAGTTGCATACAATATTCAAATCCTTCAATGCTTACCATTACCTCATCACTAGCACCTTGTTGTGATTGTTCTAGTGATAACTTAAGTAATTGGTCCGCATTCAAATTCATTCAACTCCATCTTTCCTAAGGACAACTATTTCTAGCTATGGAATGTCCTTGGGTAGATCCCTCCGGTTCTTGTTGGATCATAGGACTTAGTTTCCTATCCTAAACCACCTTTTGACTCCAATGTTCCGTCGTGGATAGTAGGTTGTTTTGGGTATAGATTTTAACCATATAACCATTGAAAACCATTCAAAGTGCTTGATAAAAATCAAAACTTTTAACACTTTGAAATTTTTACATTTCCGAAAAGCTCCCCCTACACACATGCATCGATATAGAAAATAGTTTAGCATGTGAAGGAAAGAGTTGCACTTGAGTCTTTAAGATCACATGTTGTGATATATTACATTTTAATCACATTTTCTCCCCCTATCTCTAATATAAAAACATAATATTAGAGATACCTATTTATTAAAATATGACAATTTTCTAAAAATCAACGGGAGAGAAAAATCTGTGCACGCATGAATCATGGAACATTTGTAGTCAGGTCGCTTCCCCTCAACAATATATGTGTGTCTTGAGACAAAAATTTGACAAAATTTTGGAAAAACGACACCACAAAATATGTTGAGGTACGGAGATAAGATGCCTTTTCCGATATAATATATTACATTTGACAATTTTATATCATTTTCGGAATGTGTTGGATACATAAAATATGACAACATTGAGATGTACCCAACAACATTAAAGGCTTGATATTTTAAAACGCTCCCCCTCAAAAATTGATCAAAATAACATATGACATTTTTGAGATATAAAAACCATATTATGAGGAAGGGAGTGTTGAACACATAATATTGAAGATTTAGAAAAACCTTTTCAGAAATTCTTGGAAAATTGTGTTCATCGGTTTTAAAATAGTCATGATAGAAGACTTCTCTTCTATTGATTTCTTGAAAGCGCACTAAAACGTACACTTCACTTAAGGGTCCGTTTTTCATGAGCTCAAAACTTTGATTGTTTTGTGACTAGCTCATGACTGAGAAAAATAAATTTCCCGTTGTGAAAGATAAGTTATCATCCGTGATAAACTTTCCTTAAGTTGAAGTTCGAGTTCTAAGCTGACATTTACTTAGAAATCGTTTTTCATGAACTTAAAAACTGTGAATGTTTTTATGAGAAGCTCATGACCGAGAAATATGAATTTCTCGTTGAGAAGGATAAGTTATCGTCCTTGATAAACTTTCCTTATTTGAGATCCGAGTCCTAAGCTGTGATGCGCTTAGAAGTCATTATGAGAGAGTATCAAGTAGCTTCATTTGCCAAAACCTCCAAGTCTTCTGGAGTCATATACTTCATACCAAGATGGCCAACGAGATACTGAAACCTATTTTAGAAAAGGGCATTAATAAACAAGTATGCTATCTGGTACTCAGTTCTGACAAAGTATAACTCCACGATACCACGTTCCACTTGTTCCTTGATAAAGTGATAGCTGACTGCGATGTGCTTGGTACGGGAGTGTTGAACCGGATTGCAAGAGATGGCTATGGCCGACTTTGAGTCACAATACATAGGTATTTTATCAAAGTGAAAGCCATAATCCGTGAGTTGAGTTCTCATCCAGAGGACTTGAGCACAACACGTGGATAGAGCCACATATTCTTCTTTAGCTGATGAGTGCGAAGTGCAATCCTGCTTCTTTGACGACCAGCTCACAAGCTTGTCTTCCCCTAGAATATGTACGCTACCAGAAGTGATTTTTTGACTATCAAGGCAACCTGCGTGATCAGAATCTGAAAAAGCTGTTAGATGAAAACCGGTTTCCCTCGAATACCAGAGTCCCATGGGAATGGTATTCTTAAGGTACCGAAAGATCCGTTTAACCTCTTTGAGGTGCTTTTAAGTAGGTCTGGCTTGATATCATGCACAATACAATGTGGCATGATGAATATCAGGCCTGCTGGCTGTAAGGTATATAAGAGACCCGATCATACTACGATATCGTGTTTGATCTACAGGATATGAGTACAAGTCAGCGTCTAGGGATTTGTTCGACAATGGTGTACCAACGCGAGCACATGATTGCATACCATGCTTTTTAAGTATCTCTTGAGCATACTTATCTTGGTTAATAAAGATAGCACGTGGGGATTGATGAATCTTGAGGGCTAAAAAGAATTTTAGCTCCCTTATCATTGACATTTCAAATTTGTTGTGCATTAATTTTTCAAAACGTTTTGAAAGTTTTCGGTTCGTAGAACCAAAAATGATGTCATTAACATAAACTTGCACAAGAAATATGTCATCCCCATATTTATTAATAAAGAGAGTCGGATCAATGGAACCTTTGGAGAATCCTTTGGAGAAGTCTTTAGATACCAAGAAGTTTGATAATTCATCGTACCACGCCCTTGGAGCTTGTTTGAGTCCATATACTGCCTTCTTGAGACGGTAGACTTTGTCAGGATGATGAGGATCAACGAACCCTTCCGGCTGATTCACATATACTTCTTCCTTCAAATGACTGTTGAGAAAAGTAGTTTTAACGTCCATCTGATAAACCGTGAAGCCTTTATGTGCATCATAAGCAAGGAATATCATGACAGCTTCCAAACGAGCAACTGGAGCAAATGATTCATCGAAATCTATCCCTTCTTGTTGACGATATCCCTTAACCACAAGACGAGATTTGATTTGATGATGGTTTGTTCTTCATCCAGTTTGTTTTTCAGATCCATTTGAAATCTAAAAGCAAAATTCTATAGGGTCTGTCAACAAGTTCCCAAACATTTAGGCGTTCAAACTGATGAGTTTCGTCTTGCATTGATTCAATCCACGCATGATCAGTCATGGCTTGCTTGATGTATGTAGGTACAGTTGAACTCACGGTGAGTGCATACATACACACATCGCCATCGGTGTCTAGTTGTCTGCGTGTTCAAACCGGTTGAAGGATTTCCAATGACTTGCTGCAATGGATGATCATGTGTCCAATGGTGAGTGGATGTATATCGTTGGTAGAATGCATACATTTTGGACGGATCAACATGTTGAGTAGAAGACTCTCCGATTTCGTGTACCGGTGTACCGAATGGGTTGATAAATTCTTCTTCGTCTAATTGTGCATCGTCTGCTTGATTGTTGTTTTCTCCTTCAGCATTGACGGTTGGTGATGTTGGTTGGATGACAGATTCTTGAGTTTTTTTAGTATCAAATGGAATTGTCTCTTGAGCAATGGTTGTTGAAGTAGATGATGTTGTGTCGTGTTGACTTTGTGCGGGTGCATCAGCAGTATTAACAGCGGAAGGCTTTGACACAACTTGATTTTTTCCATAGTAATATTCATCAAACATAGGATCATATAAATCAACCAACTGATTCTTTTGTGTTGTATCCGTCGAGTCTGTTGTAGGAGTACTTTCTTGACATTCTTGCACGGGACGTACACTGTTTTGTGTAGGTGCCATTGATGTACATTGAGGTGCGGGACTTGAGTTGTTGTGATCAAGTACCTTTTGTGGCAATTCGTCAAATTTCACATGAATTGTTTCGATAATAATCTTTGTTCTCTTGTTGTAAACTCGATATCCTTTCGACAATGTAGCATACCTCACAAAAATACATGTATCACCTTTTTCTTTCATCTTGTCGAGATTCTCGCCGTCTTTAAGAATGTAGCATAAAGTTCCAAATACGTGAAAGAATTTAATTGTAGGTTTCCTGCCATTGATGATGTGGTAAGGTGTCTTTTCATGTCTAGGGATGATGAGAGAATGATTTTGAGTATAACAGGCAGTTGCAATAGCTTCAGCCCAGAAGAATAGTGGTAATTTTGAGGTAGAAAGCATTGTTCGAGCTGCCTCAACCAAAGTGCGGTTCCGTCTTTCGACAACGCCGTTTTTTCAGGAGTTCGAGCAATAGACGTTTGATGTTCGATGCCTTATTTTTGAAAGTAAGATTGCAAAGTCTTATTCAAAAATTCAGTACCCCTATCCGTTCTTACACTTGAGCTTGAAGATTGCGTTGTATCATCTTGAGAAAGTTTTTGAGAAACTCTGGTGTTTCATATTTAGACCTTAAGAAGAAAGTCCATGTGTATCTAGAGTAATCATCAACAATCACAATAATATACTTTTTCCCGTTAATACTCTCTACACGCATGGGACCATAAAAATCCATGTGTAGAAGTTCCAATCGTCCTTTTGAGCTGGGGGTAGTCTTTGTTTTGAAATACTTCCATTTTGCTTTCCCCAACTCACAAGAAGAACAAAGATGGTCTTTGACGAATTTTAACTTAGGAAGACCGGTCACAATATCATTCTACGAAAGCAAGTTGATGGTGTCAAAGTTGAGATGTGATAATCGTTGATGCCATAACCATGCTTGAAAGGATGAAGCTTTCGCCATTAAGCAAATTGGATTTGATGAAGATGTATCTTGAAGAGTTACTGTGTATAAATCAGAACCACGAGAACCTGTAAGAAGGTCATTCCCATCGTAGTCTCTAACATAGCAAGTAGTTTTCCGAAAAGCCACTTCCAAATCCGCATCACAAAACTGACCAACCGAGAATAAATTGCGGTTCAGTCCCTCGACGTAATAAACCCGTTTTATAGTGATATTCCCTTGCACCAAGTCTCCATATCTGAGTATCGGTGCAAACTGATCATTTCTAAACCGTACCATACCCAGAAGCTTCTCCACGAAGTTAATTAGAAGCTTGACATTGCCCGTCATGTGCTTTGTGCACCCAGAGTCCATTATGAAGAGAATGATCTCGAAAAGTTTCATTAGAATTAGAAGATAATGTAGAGTTTGACAAATGGGAGCCCTTTATAGAAGTGGGTTCCAAGTTATTAGTAGGCCTAGATTCTAAAGGCAAGCTGACATTCATAGACCCAATTAGAATAGTAGTTGTCTTAGGTACCCATTTGTATCCGGGTGGTGTAAATCTTGAGTACCCCCGTTTACATGTCCTACTCATGTTCTCATAAAGCTTCTTTAACATGTTTTATTTATGCAGAGTAGTGTATTCTAACGCACTTAGTTTCTTTAGTGGTTGAGCAGTGGATTGGTTCAAAGTTCTTGTGGGTTTTCTAGTACTAGTGGGCACAAGAATAGGCTTCCTAGTTCTAGCATTCACGCCATTATGATTAAAAGCACAAGCATCATGATTGAAAGTAAGAACACATTTTCCACATTTAACACAACAATTTCATCATTTGAAGTCTTAACATTCAAACTGTCATTACATGCAGTTACAGACGTTTTATTCTTAGAAAACTTAAAATTCCTACTGTGGTCTTCTACTTCCATCTTCTTCCCTTGACTATTGTTAGGCATGACTCTATCTTCAATTCTAATGCTCTTAAGATGTGGTCCTCTAACTCTAGTAGTGGGAGTTACTCCTGTAGAAGAAGACACACGTTGATTAGTTTTCCTAGTATTATGAGTTAACCGCGATGTCCCGGTTTGAGTGGACCTAGTGTTCATCTTATACATTCCAGGTGCTATCACATTTGTGCTCTTATCATTTCCTAGCTTATGAAAAGTCTGTGGGGGTTTGCCCAAAATAGAGGATTTAGGGCATTTAACCGCATTCGGTTAACGAACGACGGATGGTTTACCCAATTCAGACTTTCCTTTCATTTTCTCAATGAGTTTTTGTAACTCACTAATGGCTATGTTCCTTTCTTGTAGCTGAGCTTTCAAATCATTTATTTTGAAACCTTTTTCATTTAATTTATGAACCGAAGAAGCTGTCATTTCTTGACACTTTTTATGATTATGAGATTTTTCACCTTTTTGTAAAGCAAGTTCAAGAGAAATGGAGTGTTTCTCAAGTTGGGAAAAACTTTTCGAAAGTTTCTTATTTGACTGAATTTGTTTCGAAATCTCTACTTCAAGATTGCGACATTTCTCGTCTGTTTCTGACACTAGACATGCTACATGACAATATTGATCAAGATCGGTATACACACCAAGTATAGCATTCATATGGTCAGCATAAAAGTATTCCTTATAAAGTCGATAAATTTCATTAGAAAGTTGGTGTTCTTGTGTCTTTAATTTTGTTTGAAGAAAATCAACTTCATCTTCAAGAGATTTAACATAACTTAAATCAGTTAAAATTTCCTCAGTGAGAGCGTTATAAAACATTTCCACGTTTTTTGAAAGATCATCAATGGTTGGAACAATGCATTGTTGAATGACGACTTCTACTTGTGGGTTAGGTTTAATATTCCAAACGGTATCCCTAGAAACTTTTTCATAGTCGACGACACCTTTGTTCAAATTTAAAACCTCTTGTTTTTTAAACTCAAATTGTTGAACACTTTTACTTTTCTCATCCCATTTACGTTTTTCATCCAAAATTTGTTTTTCTAACAAAACTGATTGTTTTTTAAACTCCTTTTTAAAGAAACTTTCTTTTGGGGTTCATCACTTGGTGGTGGAACACTATTATACATCTTTTGTTCTTTGGAAATTTCTTTTTGAGGAACAAACTTAATATAATGATCAGAATCATAAAGGTTTATTAAATCACTTAAGTTCGATCGACTTTCTTCTTGTTGACGAATAATTTCGTCGCAGTAAGGGGAAAGCATAAGATCAAGATTATCAACATAACAACCAATATCATAAAGAGCAGGCTTGGTACTTTGAACTTTCTTGAGATATTCAGGCGTAACAAAACTCATTTTCATATTTTTGTTGAGCATATTCATGGTTTAAATAGACTGACCCGTTTTGTAAACAATGTTGTTTAACGTTTCGACTCTCTTTTCCAAAGCAAGAATTTTTTCAATATCCTTTTCTGCACGAGTTTTATAAAGCTCAGTTTGTTCTTTGTTAACCGACTCTAACTCAGTAATCTAGAGTTTATGTAGCAGTAGTTGTTCTTCAAGTTCCGATATCTTTTGTTTTGACATATGAATTTCGCGTGTTACTTCAGAACAATATTGTTCGTTGAGCACCATACGTTCATATACCAAACCATTAGCTATTACAACTCGTCGATCAGCTTCTTTTACATAATCACACTCTTTAAGCCTGTCTATCTCCTCGGCTAAGGATGTGTTTGCTTGCTTCAAACGTTTATTAGCCTCTTTGTTTTCCTTAATTTCATGTTTTAAAGAATCAATAATAGACGCAAGCAAGTCATGGTCCTCATCCGAGTCAGTATCCTGAGCAGCATTACCGTCATCATTACACATATGCTTTGAATCCGTAGAGATATTGCTATCCTCCGTGTCCATTACATATGTGTCATTGATGCTTTCGTGTTGCTCAGGATGCCGTCGTTCATTAGCAAACACATTATAGTTATCATATGTTGGTACCTTTTCACTTGGCTCAGTATCAAAGATAGGTCCAGAAGTATCAGTAGTCTCTAGAATCACTTCTTGAATCTTTTCCATGTACACATAATGTGCCTCCAACTCTTGATCATCGGCTTCATCATTAGTGTCATCACGCCAGTTAAATTCATCTGCTATGAGTGGAGTTCCTGCTTCTTCTTTCTTACACATCAACATCTTTTCCTTGTGATATCCCGAATCCTTAACCCGTTTTAGCTTCTTACATTCCCTAGCCATGTGCCCAAATCCCTTCCAGTTAAAGCATTGAATCCCAGTTTTCTACACAACCTGAGTGCCTACAGTATCTCTAGCCCCAACTTGATTCGGCATCCTCTGATTATCATACCTAGCTTCACGATCATACCTAGGTGCATGATCAACTTCTTTATATCTAGCATTGGATGATGATCTGAGGTTGTTGTTGGTAGGTTTTTAGATCTTCTTCTAAGTTGTGGTGAGTAAAGACATGAGTTCCTCAATCTTCTTGTCCCTTGAAGTTTGTTCATCATCACTATCTCCATCTGACTCGGTGTCATACTTTGGAGGTGGAGTGGGGACAATTACTTTTGGTTTGTTTCTAGCAGTGGCTAGAGGTTTGGTGGATGAGCTAGATGACCTTGAGGAATGTGTAGGTGGTTGTTGACGGGGAACGGGTTTTGTTGAAGTAGCAGCCACAAAAGCAATAGAATTAGCAGACCGTTATGCTTTTTCAGCCCTTATTCACTTCATTCTGATGTTGTTTCAAGCTATCATAAAGTTTTTGATAAGAGATAGTCTTGATATCTGCCCTTTGTTTAGCCAAGGTCACAAACCTTTGCCATTCCGGTTTGAGTTGAAGTAGAAACTGAACATTGGCATGATGATTGGAGATGGTGCACTGATTTCTGACAAGCTCATTCATCATTTTGTAGAATCTCGAGTAATATGAGTCAATGGATTCACCATCTTCAGATGTGAATTTTCCAAACTCCTAAAGTAAATTAGTCTTGAGATCTTGAACATTGATCGACTCACCTTGCTTCAAACGATGAATTGCATTCCACATTTCCATAGTATTAGGACATGCATCAACTGTGGAATAGATATCATTATCAATCCCAGTGAGTATGTAGTTCACAGCATCAGCTTCAGCTTGGAGGAGTTTCTTTTCCTCAATAGGACATGTATCAAAATTCTCCATGGCTCGTGTAGTTGATGAAGTACCATCCTCTGCTTGTGAGGTAATGGGTCTAAATTCAAAAACTGGAGGTGGATTCTCAAGGCAGTGACGAAGAGCAGTTCGGTTCTCTTTTCCGTCGAGAAATCTGAGGAAACAAGATCTCCATTGAACGTAGCAACCGACATTGAGCACAGGTGGATTAACGTTGCCACCTTGTTCCAAACGAATTTGATTGGCAGTTGCATTGCTGATGTTGTTGTTAGACATTGTCGATGATTGCGAATGGATTACAGATCTTAGTAGATTTTTTGTGATGAGGTGTGGTTAAAGTTTCATAGTGATCCGAGAATCTTCAGTCCGACAACAAATTCAGAAGTCTGACAAAACGGTAAGCCGAAAAATTTTGTATCGCCAAATTTTGAAATTAAGATAGAAATAGCTAAAAACTTGTGGGGAAAATTTTTTATTTTACTTGACCTAAAAATTTTTAACTCTTTTTTGATAAACTATGATCCGGGACTAGTCTAGAGGGTGGCTAAGTCTTAAAACACTTCAAACAAAAAATGGATTAATTTGGAATACCTCTTGGAACACAAGTCGGAGTCCTTTATCAATACACAAGTCGGAATCCGTATTCAGTACACAAGTCGGAATCCGTATTTAGTACACAAGTCGGAATCCGTATTCAGTACACAATTCGAAATCCCTATCTGGAATCCATAAATCGGAATCAACAATCAGTACATAAGTCGGAATCCTTGAACTTGATGTAATCCGAAATACATTTTGATTGGTAATTCGGAATACGAGTGAAACTAATCCGGAATAAGACCTAACCTAATTTGGAATACGGTTCAAACCTAAGTCGGAATCCTTATCCGGAATGTGTATTCATTTACCTAATTTGGAATGATTGGTTTGGACTTAATTCGGAATTATTGACCTTGACTTAGTTCGGAATCCAGACTCTTCACCTTATTCGGAATCTTATTCCTTTAACTAGTCGGAATCTGAGAAGTATATGTAATCCGGAATATGAACCAAACCTTATTCGAAATATGGAAAAACCAGACCTTATCCGGAATAAATCTTCCTTACCTAATCTGGAATAATTCTTCAATGAACTAATCCGAAATAATTTTCTAAAGCTAATCCGGAATGTTCAGTTTCTGAAGCTAATTCGGAATACTTAGTTCTATACATAGGTCGGAATAATGAAAACCCTTGTATTCCTACTTCTTAAACCCTATTATTCCGAATATTGAAACATCCAAAAAACTTGATTTTTCAAAATTTTTGCCCAATAATCAAACCAAAACTACAAATTTTTCCGAAAAGATCACCAAAAAGAAGAACACAAATTGCTACCACAACTTTGTAGGCAATTTGTAAGGAGATTTAAAGCTCGAAAACACTAAAAAAAATTAAGACGAGATGATTTGTTATAAAACCAAACGAATCAAAAAGCAATAACCATAAATCTTCAATAACCTATCCACTATAGGCTCTTGATACCAAATGTTAATCCTATTCTAATCCATAACACCCTATTTAGAGAGATGATTAGAGAGAGAAAGAGTAGAAAAGTAGAGAGAGAAACAAGAGAGAATGAATGGTAAAACACTAACTAGAGAGAGAAAATAATGTTTACCAACACCCTCTTCCCCACATGGAAGAGGGTATATATACCCCACGCCTTAAAGGCTTTGTTGGGCTTGTTCATGGGCCGGGCTTGGCTTAGCTTTGCTTGGGCTTACGCGCCTAACTTATACAATATTATCTTAAAGTCCAAGCCCGGTTAACCCGACTAACCTATTACATTACAAGACCATTAACGACTAAGATGACCTATTACATTCTTGTTTGACTATATAAAATATAGGGCTAACAGAAACTGAGATTCTGTTATAAGAAAACTAACAATATTCGGTTACAATTTTAACTGAAATCTAAAAAGAATTAGAACTATGTGAAAGATTATCTATCTACTCTTAACTATAACTACTCTAATTAAGTGTGTGAAAATTACACCTATGCTAACTGTCTTCAAATGAGGTGTCTTTTGGTATTTATAGAGATTGAGAGGATGAGGTGACGTGTCTTGACGAATAATCTTTTGCCACGTAGGTAATATGAGGTTCTTGATGAATGACCCGAATTGGGGGTTTCTTCTCCTTTAAGTCTTGATCAAATTAAGTAGCACCATCTTGTAGAGGATTGAAAGATGATCATCTTTTTGTTTTAAGCTTTTCTTGATTCCTTGTTCTTCTCCCATAAATTGGATTTGAAGTGATTTGGTGGAGAAATGGATAAAAAAAACCGTCGCTTCTATCTGTCTTTTCTCTCTCTTGTGATATGAAGAAGATGACCTCTTGCTTTGACCAGATTTAGTTAAATTAAAAAGAAAATTCACACATTCAGTCCCTTAACTTCCATCATTTATCATTTCTTTTATAAAAGCTTTTATCCTTTAAACAAACTCCACTTCAAATCCTTGATCTTTGTGATTATGGTGAGATTGGTCCTTGAGAGCTTGGTTTTGTCCTTTTCTTCGCCTTTTGTCAAATAAATCCCTTAAAAACGCATGTTTGCTCCATAATGTATATTTTTACCTGAAAACACATAAACACAAAATACTCACGTAATTCTAATATTTTACATTTTAAAATAGTATATTTGCTGTGTTTAAAGTGGTTTTTGGGTGATAACTGATGAGTGTTTTCACACTTATCAACTCCCCTCCACTTGACCATTGCCATGGCCTCATGCAATGCAGTATTTTAAAGCTCTAAATTACACTTTTCGCATAATTAATCCATCTTGGCCATTTTATGATATAATTTACTATACTATGCTACATGATGCATGATTTTTAATTTTTAAGAATGCAATGCAAAGAATACAATTCTATTTACATATTTTTTATTTTTCTTGAAATGGTTTTGATGGAAATAACTCATAAAGAAATCAAAGACTTTCATTAGGGATTTGGTACCATGAACACTTATCATCCTCAAGTTTCACTTTCCCCATACCAAGCTTAAAAACAAGATCATTGTTATCCATAAGTGAAAGTGCATCGACTTATTCATAACAATGAATTGTGTTACCATTATACCCCCACTTATTATGCCTCTAAGACCGGTTATTAATTGAGAAAATTTCTTTTAGGCAAATTTGTCATTATTTAAAGTGTGAAATATAAGAAATGTAAAATCTGAAAGTAAGGAAGCACGGTTTTAATCCTAAGTAACCATCTTATCCATTACGCAAAAACCGCCCACAATTAATATAAGTCCGACCCAAAATAATAAGCCATTCGTTTTATGTGTAAGATCCTTATGTCATTCATTAATAAGTAACTACACACTCGCTAAGAAAAGAAAAATAAAACTCACGCAATAATTTATATCCGTCGCCTTTTTGAGACCTTGGATCTTCAATCCCGCAACCCGTCAAGGTAATATTGGATTGGAACAACTATTAAATCCCCGCAACCCTTGTGAGAGTAGTATTGGAATTCAATAGATACTATAATTAACACTTCACTGCCCCTCTTGGGAGTCTTGTATAACTTTTTTTTTCATTTTCTCATTTTTTCTAGCCACTCATTATGTTTTTATAAGCCGCTCTTATTTTTCTTTATTCCTCACAAAGAAAATTGAAAATAATAAAGGCAAAAACACCCGCTAAGTATTTAGCATGACATAAGTCTAGTACATATAAAACTTTCTAACTTAGAATCTTAAGACGTACTTATACCAACCACGAATGATTAGTCAAAAATGCATAAGAGACTACAAACCAATTAAAACCATTCTTGATTATTTCATTAACAATATATACATGCGTTGAAAAGAAAGTAAAGGTAACGAAAGGGGATATAAAAGCCACAATTAATTAATATGAGGTTTATCTAGCCTGTTGGAAATACGTTTTACGTATTTAGGAAGATTCGGTCACTCCGACAATATATTAAGTAGTAGCTCGTAGTTTAGTTACTTAACATTAAGTAAGCATGGAAAGGCCTAGTCCATGGAATGTATGGACGGCCCAATATGTAAGCCCAAGCCCATCACAAGGCTTGGGTATATAAACCCTCTCCTTAGATGGAGAAGGTGTTGGTTCACATATTTTTCACATAGATAAAAGTGTGTTTTCTACACTTTCTCTCTCAAGGTGTGTGGGTTCTTACCATATTTCTATCTCTTTCTCTCTCTAAACATAAGCATAGATTTACAATATCTTACAAATGGTATCAAGAGCCATGGGATGATTGTATTGTTTATGTGTTTGTGTTCTTGATTTTAGTAGCCTTTGATCTATTAAACCCATGTCCAATTTTATTTTTTTGTGTTTTTTATGATTTTTTCTTGATATAAATCTTCTACATAGTTGTGTTAGAGATTTGGTATATTTACTTTGGCTAAAAACACAAAATTTTTGGGTGTTTGGATCATTTTTTGGCTTAAAATCTCGAATTTGGTGTCTTTTGTACGAGAAAAGTGGAAATATTGTTCACTGTTGTACTATTGCGACAGAAGTGCTTGATTTTCCATCGCAAAGCTTAAGGGTTTATGTATTGCGATCCATATTGTGATCCACATTGCGATTGGTGTTATTTTGTGATATTGCGATCAATATTCCGACCCACATTGCGGCAGAACTTGTTTTTGTGCATTGCGATAGAGATTCAATTAGACATTACGACAGCTTAGTATATTGCGACAGGTTTATTGCGATAGGATTATTGCGATAAGATTATTGCGATAGAGATTATTGCGATAGGTGTTTATTGCGACAGGTTGTGATATTGCGACAGGTTGTGATATTGCGACATAACTTATTGTGATAGGCTGAAACATTGCGACTGAATTCTTTTTGGGCATTGCGATAGAGTGACAAATATTCCAAGATTTTTCAAAAACGTGTTTTTGATTGTCTTGGAATTTTTGGTTTATCGAGAACAATTATTAGGGGATTTCAACATTATTTTCTCGAATTCAACACACAACAACAAACACATTTACTTTCTCTCATTGTTCGATCAACATTTGTAAATCTTAACTTATCGAAATGGAGTACACATCTCTTACAGATAAGTCCATCCTCTTGGGTACGGGTAATCGTCCACCAATGTTGGTGAAGACTATGTACGAGGATTGGGCTTCCCGAATGGAACTTTATATGTTGAAAAAAGAAAATGGACATCTCATTTGGGCATCAATGCTCAATGGACCATTGGTATATGGTACTGTGACGGAAGGTGCAGTTACTCGTCCTCGTACAACGGGTGAATTGACTGGATATATGAAGATTCAAGACAAATGTGACTCGTTAACTAAACAAGAACGATAGTGTAAGCTTTATGATACTTTTGATAAATTTGCCTATGTTCCCCGAGACTCGCAATGATTACTATTTAAGATTAACTCTTTTGATGAATGAGCTCAACATCTATGGCCTGGAAATTCCTACGTTTCAATTAAACACCAAGTATTTGAACACTCTCCCTTCTAAATGGAGCAAGTACGTGACGGCTGTTAAATTGGCTAAGGATTTGCATCAAACAAACGTGGATCAACTTCAAGATTTTCTTCAACAACATGAATGCCATGTGATGGAGGCTCGGTTGTCAACACCATAAATTCGTGATTCACTTGCCATGTATACTTCTCAACAAATGACCCCCCAACAAAACATGGCTTACACTTATCAACAACCATCATACTTGCAGCAGCCACAAAAACACACCTATCAGCAACCACAACAACCATCTTAGCAACCACTAATGATGCCACAGCAAGCATTTCCACAAAGTGTTCATCAACAGTCTTTTCCACAGCAACCAACACATCAGGCATCTCGATCAAAAGCTATCATTTCTCCAATTGGCTATACTCCTCAGTAAAGATACTTTCCAATTGAAGCACCACAAGCACAAGCCCTCTACTCCAATGAACTTCCACCAATTGAAGCACCGGTCTTTACTCCAAATGATACGCCAACTGATGTTCTAAACCATCTCACTGCCTACTTGTCAAAACTTGTTGCAACTATAGGATTTCCACCAACAAACAATCAGCTCCGCACCTCTTCAAATCCTAGACAATAAGCCACTATTAATGATGGTCAAGTGACGGTGTAATCCATTCAGGGTAGGAAAAATTCATATGGACCTCCTACAAGGACCGTGAACGCTCAAGCCATGACTTCTCATGCTACTGGTAATGGAAGCGCTATTGGTCCTCAAAAGGTTGTTACTTGCTACAATTGCTGAGGACAAGGTCATATGGCTAGGGAATGCACTCAGCCAAAAAGGAGAAGGGATGCAACATGGTTTCGTGAGAAGATGTATCTTGTCCATGCTCAATCTAAAGGAAATATCTTGGATTCAAAGGAGTTGGCATTTTTTACAGACCCAGGGGCAGCAAATAATGAAGGCATTACAGTCGTCTCTACTTTTAATGCAGCATACCAAGCAGATGATCTTGATGCATATGATTCGGATTGTGATGACATTCACTCAGCCCAAGCTGCACTCGTTGCTAATCTCTCTCACTACGGTTCTGATGTCGTCAGTGAGGTACCAACCACATCTAATAATGTTCATGATAATCCACATCATGTTGAGCATGAAAATGACAACCTCGAACAGCATTCGGGAACTAGTAACTCAAATGATGCGGTATCCAATCCAACACATTTGAGTGAACCTCAACCAAATGCTACGACGGGTATGGAATCTTATGATCAAACTGATCTGGTAATGGTGCCTAAACATATTATTGATAACATGAATGTGGTTGTTCGACAAACCATAGATATGAATGCCAACCTAACCGTTGAGCTTGCGTTGTATAAGGAAAAGGTCAAAACTTTTAAAATGGTCCCTCAAGCAGAGAAAATAACGTGTTCTGATTTTGACCAACTTCGTTTTGAAAAGATTGAACACTTAAAAGAAATAGAATCATTAAAAGCTAATCTTTCCAGTGAATTAAAAGAAAAAGAGTCGATTGTAAATGATTTTCAGAAACTTAAATTGGATTTTGAAACTCTCGAGTCTAAAAAGTTTGAATCAGAAATTAATGCTACCAATCTTCTTAAATTCAAGGAACAACAGCTTTTAAAACAATACGCTTCCACAGAAAAGGTTCATCTTTTAACTAAATCATTTAAAGAACTCTAACTTAAGCGTCTTCAAGATTTACCACCTAATCCCGATTATGCAAAACAAGCTCAGGAATATATTCCTTGTCTTTATGATGCGACCCTAATTGACAAATCAAAAGAAGCACCTTATGTTCGTAGTACTGATGAGACACAGTCACTTGCGGAAGAAAATCAATCTAAAATGATTTCAAAATTCCATAAGCTTGATTATGATAAGCATAATAAAGATCAATTTGATAAAAAGACTCATATTCAATTACAA
Source organism: Glebionis coronaria (assembly GCA_025667525.1). NCBI lineage: Eukaryota > Viridiplantae > Streptophyta > Magnoliopsida > Asterales > Asteraceae > Glebionis > Glebionis coronaria. The sequence continues at coordinate 437,822,947 of CM046881.1, forward strand.
AAGGAATTATCTCAATTATCAGCTTTTGTGCCCCAAAGTTTGTCAAAGGAAAACCTTCCTAGTACGTCTCCTACACTTGTCAAAAAGGATTTAACTAAGTTAATTACACCTGTAAGTAAGGCGTCCGATAACTTCAATGCGGTGCACCAACACTTAGCCGATTTTGACAAGGTCATTGTGGAACGTACGACGGCTTCGGCCATAACGGAAGGTGAATGGAATTTTGAACACACTAGAGCTGCATTTCGAGACAAAATTGTTCCATTTGTAAACAATATTAAAGCTTGTCATCGCAATGTTGATCAAGAATTGCTTTTGGAAATAGAAGAAGTTAGATGCGTTTTCAATGAAATGGATTGTAACACCCCCAAATTTACATGTTTCAATACAGCGGAAGACTCGTTGGTGTTACGGGATAGCACATCACTCACATCATAGACAACGCATAAATATGGCGGAGTTTAATAATAAAGCATTTCCATTCATAAATATCAAATTTACATGGGTCCCAAGTCATTGTATTTCATACAGGTTTTACAAAGCATTTGAATGGAAATTATTATTTAAGTGCGGGCCATGAATTCTTGTTGTCTTCCCGAGAATTACCTTCAAGTACCTGAGACAAAACATGTTAAAAGAAAAGGTCAGCGATAACGCCGAGTGAATTTATAGAGTTTAATAAACTCCATCAATATAACATCGGTATAAAAATTATTACCGAAAATCATTTTGTACAAATCGTTGTAATAGGCCATAAATAGCCAAAGTCATTTTATACAAACCTTTATCAAAATCATAATATAGGCTTTCGCCTTCAAAATTATTATACGAACCATTGTCGTTAAAAACATCATACAATACGTTTTATAACGTTGTATAGATTAAATAAAAACCGTTATATGAATATGGTTATATAAAACCAAAACACGAACATAATATCAATGATAAGACCCTGTATTGCTAGTCAGGCAATATATCGTAATTTAATGCTTAAAGCAGTATTTCGTTAATTGGATTATTATAAGCCGCATGACATTGTTACCTTACTACAACAAACAACGGGTAGCTAGCCCGAAACTCATTTGCCCATCTAAATTAGCGTGTCGTCACAATAATCACGCTTGTGTAAATCTTCTCATACATAAATTCGCTTACCAATCAATGTGGCACGACGGGGATCAACCGTCAAGGCGCGAACTAGGGTGATCGTCCCCAAATAGTACTATTATATGCATAAGCGTCAAATCCCAGTAGTTCACAATTCATGCTAATGGGACTTTTAGTGACATAACCTAACTTTAATAATCCATTTCATTTCATATATCGGGTCATTTAATCATTCATCGGGTCATACAATCATTCGGGTCCAAATCAATAAACAAACAATCGGGACAACTAGTGTCCTATTTTATCAAAACTAACATGTTATCTCCCTCACGGGTTTATAAATCATTTCATAAAAACATTTAAAATAGTGCGAGGCTATGAACTCACGTTGATGTGGGAAAGCGGGTCATCGGCAATTCGGATGTACGGTACGCGCTTCAATCACGGAAACCTAGACAAATAATACTCGTCTTAGAATTTTGTCCAATGACTTTATCAAAATAATAATTATGTATACATATGATGATTATATATATATGATGATCAAGTGGGTTTACATATTCTCATTTACTCATTTTAGTGTTATGTGTTGATAGCTTTTATACTAGTTTACTAGTTTTACCTATTTACATATTTTAGGTCCAATAAGTCTATTATAAGTCCATTAACTTGTATTAATCCATTTTATACTTTTATTATCAGTATTTATACTTTACATGTTGGGCCCAAATGGGTTAAGCCCAATAAGTAATTTTTATAAGTGTTTAACTTATTTAGTTAAATTATTAGTCCAATATGCTAACTTAGCTCGTTATTGTCCGTATGTCCTAAAGTTCGAGTTTTATCGGTTTTTACTTGTATTAGGTACTTATATATCAGTATATGACTTATTAAAAAGTTTACATTAGACGGGTCCGATCGTCTAAGTTTTAATTGACGAAAAACGTTAATTTTACGGTACTAGCCGAAAAGACGTAAAAATCATGTTTATAGTGTTTATAACTTATAAAACTTACCAAACTACCATTTTATGTCCATTTATTTATCCTTATACATATTTATATAAATGAAATATATAACTTAGTGGCGTTTAATTTCACATTTTATACTATATTATTTTGAGTGCTTATATAATACTATTGAACTTTAATTTCACAAAATCTGATTTTTAGTTTCACTTTCACCATTTTTATCATATCTTGAGTTCTATAAAGAGATAGAAGCTCATTTTTGGATGACATAAACTTCATATTATGTGCTAAAAATAAGTTAGTTATAGCTACTGCTCAATCCATGTCTAAGTATCCTTAACAGTCCCTACAAAACAGACTATTCAGATTGGTATACTAATTTTGTTTTGATCATATCTCACTCATTTTGATGATTTCATTGCATGGCCAACTCTCACATGTGTATGACATCTAATACTTACTGAAAATTGATTCCACCATGCCATTTTATCAGTTTAAGTCTTGGTTACTTACTGTTTTTATACAGCCAATAATTTAAGAATGATTTTAGCCTTGTTTCTTATGGTTATTCATCTTTTTAAGCATATTTATCAACACTTGATCCCCAGACAATATTTTTATCATCATTCATCATCATATACATATACATAAATAAAGAAAATACAAGATCACATAATCAAAATAACAAGAGGATGGGAAGAACAATCTCTATACCACCAAAGTGATGAAAAGATGGGGTTGATGATGAACAAGACTTGGTTTTGGGTAACCAATCTTATGAGATATCAACATCACTTCTAGGATCACCAAGTATTTGTAGATTCCTCCAAAAATCAGCCCTTGTTCTTCATAAAAACTCTTTAAGAAATCAGCCCCAAACACCCTTGAAAACTCCTTTTTACATGTTAAGATCACCTCCAATCTTCATAACTTCAATAGGTTTTCATCATATGTAAATTATACATATGATTTATGATTGAATCAAGATCAAATGGGGGTTGTTTTGGGTGAAGAGTGGATGAAATATTGAGAGAGAGGAAGGATGAGAGATTTTTGCTGAGTGGTTTGAATGAGTAGCTAGTGAAAATGGTAAGAATGAAGTGGTTTTGTGGTTTTGTGTAAGGTTAGCTTACATGTTAAGCTTATGCTTAACATGTGTTAGCTTTCTTGCTAAAAGGGTGCCACATCTTATGATGTGGTGTCCTCTTTTTGGTTGTCCCTTTTAGTGGGGTGGGATAAACTTGTTTTGTCCCATCCCGCTAATTTACGGGTATTCTTCGATTCTAGTTTTCTCGATTTGCTTGCCCTCGGGTCGTTTTATGAAAAACGTTTTTATAAATTATGAATCAACGGCACAAAACGAATCTAATAAAAATTGTCTCATCAAAAACAGAGTTCAAAAACGTAAATACGCAATCCTAAGGTTTCCGGTTTAGTCGCAAAGGACGTTAAATTATTCACGTAAGTCCTAATCTCTTCTCGTAAATTTGTGAGTTTATGAACTAACACAAATTTAAAATTCCAAAATAATATTCACGGATAAATTTATTTCCTGAAATGTCGGACTGTCACCAAAAACGGTGTATGTAAACGTAAGCACGTAACGTAGAATCCTCCGGTTTAGACGTAGTCGATGCTACTTCAAGATGTAATCCCAAATTTCTTCCCAAAATAAGTGAGTTCATAATCTAACATTAAAATAATGTTTTTAAATAAAACTTGAGAATAAAATATCGACCATAAATTGACGGATTTTCACAGCATTTACCCCTAAACAGGATCTTTGTCCTCAAAGATCAATTTATCTTACTAGTCGCTTCTTATAGAGTTAGAACCATGTGGGTATTTCCTCCACATTCAGTCTTTTCTCTCAAGTGCAATTAATTACAATACGCGAGTTTCATCAAACATAACTATGGGAATAAGATCAGGCTTAATGTTGAGTTACTTTCTCTATCCATGATGTTCACGGGTTTTTGATGAATACAACTTTTCGCCGATCTAAAATTCATTAAGGAATAGTCAGATTTTCACTTGATAGATATTTCATCAAGTTAGATATACGAAACATAATTCACGCAGCCCTTGAAGTCATAGGGTAGATCCAGCTTATATGCCTTTCAATCCAATCTTTTTACATCATCTCAATAGTCCCATACAACGGGGACTTATTTCCCATGATCCTTTAGATCATCAATTCATTTTTCCATGGTTAAAATTTTTGGCATAACTTCGCTACCCATCTGGCACTTCAAGATCTACATTTCATATTCACATAACCTCCTGCCCACTACCGGCAGTCAATAATCAGATCCTAATTTCAACAATCATTTCAGGTCTCGTGGGTCGAGTATTTTATAAGGTTAGGTTCGCCATCATAGGAAGCCTTAAACCTAAAAGACATGCTCAACTCACAATGGGTGTATGTCGGGTGTCTTCATCCCAACTCCTGCTTACAGATGATCTAATATATATACTCACAAGATTCGATCTCGATCCTAATACGATAATTATCAATGATAATCTCTCCAAAGGAAAACGATTATACGGTTCATTACCAAAGGTCAATCATTCAAGCATAAAACAACACTTATAGTATTTTGTATCGTTACTTTACCTCGTCCCTTCAATTGGGGTGGTACACAGCTCTCATCAAGATTCTTTCTCAATGACTTCTGAGCAAATCTCTAGAAATTCGATGCGAAGCGAGGATCTTGATAGAGATGATCGATACATGCACACTATGTTTACACAACTCCTTTAAATACCAAAGAGTCAATTTCTTCATCAAGAATTTATCATTAACGAGAATGATATTAGCAGATTTTGTCAGTCTGTCGACGATGACCCAAATCGAATCAAATTCAGATGATGACCTTTGCAATAGTTAGACGTTTACTAATGTATGAGGCGATGTCTGCCTTCATAATTTGCCATCAGTACAACTTCTTCAGATAGAGATACATTTAATCAGAAATGGCATGAATAGAATACTTAATCCTACGAGATTTCAATATGACTAAATCTCAAAATCCTTTATATTCAGGCAACCACAAGTGGCCTTATATACATTTAACGCTATCGGCTTCTCAATTCTAATGGTTCACATTAGCCGCGAACCCCTTTTTATTAACTATATTATCCCCCTTTTTTTTTACAAACATTGTTTATTTTTATATCGTTCGACAATTTATTTTGCACCTTCATTATTAAGGAACATGTCCTAATTGGTTCTTTATTCTTTCTATATTATGTGTCAGTAATTATATTCACCTTCCTCGATGAAATAAATATCATGACCGTATTTATTCAGAAATTATTCCTTCATATTTTTCTAAATCTTAGTTCTATCTCAACTATTATTTTTATCAGTTTTGCTTGATCCGACGTTTTAAAGCGTCGATAATTATTACACGTAAATTAACAATAAATATTAAGTTTTTATGAAACGTAAACGTCAAAAGTTTAAATTTCTTAGTTCGACCAATTATAATAAAATGTTCAAAAAAAATTTGAATTTAATTAACACGATTTTTGCTGATTTATCGAAAATAATTAATAAGATTCGTAAATGTTTGAAAAATCTTTTGGTTATACTTTGGTCAAAATTTTCTTAGTTGAAAAGTAAAAATTGTCGTTTCAAATTTTAAGTCATGGTTTAACGGTTTCCTCAATCCCTCTTAGGTTGTCTTGAGGTATACACGAACATTTACCCCTAAACAGGAGTTTAGTTAAATGTTCTGGGTATAGGGGAATAATCCCTCAAAAGTTCTTTTTGATATAACATTTGTCACAACATATTTGCACTTCCTTTTTGGTAAAACCCAAAGTCTTAAAAGGGCTCTTAATTTTTGAAGAGTCAATATGTATATATCTTACCATCATTAATCAAACGATCATTTTATGTAAAGGGTCAAGCCTTAAATCACACGTTATATATTCAAGGTACAGGTTTTCGTTGTTCGGCCAATTCAGGGCAATCTATAAATAATTATTAACTCATTCTTATTTTTATAAACAAACAAATGATCCTTAATGATCACAAGCATGAATTTATCAAATTACAGCCTACACACGCGATTCACCAAATTTATGAATGCTGCATGTGCATTGGTCAATCCAAACAACATAACATGAAACTCATAATGGTCATTACAAGTTCTGGATGTAATGATTGGAATAGATAATCTTTTTCGCGGATGCGAAGTTGATGATAACCATGTCGTGGATCAAATCTTGAATATAAGCTAGAACCTTGTAAATGATCGAACAATCTATCATCTTGGGTAGTGGATATAGATTTTAATCGTCAATTTACTTAGTTCACGGTAATCAATAAACATAAGAAATAATAACACCATATCTCTTCATGAAGACAAGCTCGGTTGAATAAAGTCTTTCTCCGACAACTCTCTCAGTTGTACGGTAATTCCTTTAATTCAGATGGTACTGACGTATAGTGCACATGCCACAAGTGCAGCACCGGGAATATAATCAATACCAATTTCAACTTGCCTTAATGGCGAGAGTCTAGGTAATTCATCAACAAATACTTCCTAAAGTTTTAGATAACAGAAACATCTTTTAATAAATTCATATTAGGTTCTTTCTAGATTATAATATCTATGACTAATTCACAACCATTCACGGTATAATTTCAAGTCTAAATGCAGGATATGGTCATCCATCAAGAATTATTTAGATCATTTTTGATAATCAACATCTTATCATTTAGGGGAATTCTACTCGAGTTCCCATCAATTAAGACAATGTCGTTATGTCATAATAAATCAATCCATTCTACTGGCACTATCAACTTTCCAGTTTCATTACCGTCGATAAGATGTGAACTTCTCAAAAGACTAATAATAACTCATAATCCTTCACAAATTCAAGGATATATGGAGACATAACTACCATTAAAGAGTAAGGTCAACGCATAATCTACGCGAGAGAATTTCAAATCAGATACAGACGAAAACATTTAATGAATATGAATATATCCCATGTTTTCATAATTTAAGTACGCATTCGAAAGCTCCTCGGATCGTTACCCATGTCGTTCAAATGAAATCAAATCAAAGAAATGATACGAACGTTGATACATCCAGTCAGGTATCAACACTCGGTAATAAGATACTTTTCCTAAGAATCTCACTACGAGAGAATTGGACAAGAAAGAATTGTCAATTGTCAAATAAGACAATTTCCACAGATGAGTAAATTTGACTCAGAAGAATAAATAGTACGGGTACATATGTAGGTGTCCCTATCAATATGTCCCTATTTTTCACTTCTTGCAGATCTCATATAATCTTTCACAATCTTCAAAGAAAATGTAGTGTTTATTATTCAGTTTTATGGTGACTACTAATCAGCCTTGCATGGTCCATTCCAAATTGTATGTAGGCGCGCAACTATATACAATTTCAAGATTAACGATGCAATACTCAGTTCGTCAAAATTTTATCATCATGTTTATAATAAAAACATTTTCATGCTTAATTCTTAAATGAGAATCAAAATAAATTTATAAAGATTTTCTTTGTTATGGAAACAATTAAGTTTTCCAAGGTGTTTCATAATCAACTTTATTTCAATTATGATTATTTATATGTCTCACTTTAAAAATTCCATATAGTGATGAAAATTCAATTTTCTCAAAGGATACTGTTTTATCTTATAAAAACAATGAGTGATCTGCAAAAGAGTGATGAAAAGTTGTTCACCAAGAACTAACTACAATATGCTAGGAAATGAGCTTTAGCCAATTAATCATCAGGTTCATGACCTAGATGGCGCTCAAAAAGAATAATCCACAACGTAACTCAAATCGAGATGAGTACCTGTTCAATGGTTGCATCACTAATGCGAACATTAGGAAGAAGCAAGAAAAGATAGATAACATCGATACATGTAGGATTTAGCAATCAAAGGTAGTCTTTTCATTAATCACAAACAAGTCAAAATTGTACCGTAACACATTACGTGTCACTATGTCATACAATTCCAAGAACTCATCCTACCAACTGATGTCTCAGTTAAGTTAGGGATTATTTTTAAAAGATACCACAATGAATACTAATCTACAAGAGTCATTAGGTGTTCCACCCGTCCCAGAAGATCCATCAGTCCCAATTCAGAAGAAGATTTCTTCAATTTATTTCTTGAACACTAGGCATCCTCGTTATTGGACAATGGCCTAGGAACAACCCTTAACACGAATCAACAATCATTTAAAACCTTATAATTCAATCACAGGACTTAACGACTTCCTCTTATCAATATCATATTCCATACAGGTTAAGTTTTATTTCATTCAAGTTTCAATTAACTTATATTCAATGCAACATCCTACCTCATTCTCTAATACTTTCAACCTTATTCTTAGACCTTAATAGGGCAATAAAAGCTCGATATGAACAACACTTAATTCCAATCCTATAGCTCTTACAACAATGGTTATCAAATGAGTCACTAGTATGAAATGACTCGATCATTCGATTAGACTTCTCGGAAAGGTACTAGTGGCATGAGGCTTTTGGGTAATGGTTCCAATGATGGCCTCAAGTGCAACATTCACCCTTTCGATTTCAAGTTTAAGAATTGGGTGACAACGAATCGGATGACACCTTTCCAGGTGGTAACGTTTTGTCGAACTCCACTCTATAAGGAAAGATCGTCATGACATCGATATCAGTTTTAATCTCGCCAATTCTTCTTCAATATCACAATCAACTAATATCTACATTTCTACGAATATCAACCATTTTGTTGGGATCATAAATATCCACAACTTGGTTTAGATCTGGAATAGCTAGAATTCCTACAAAAATAGCTTAGATTAATTTGCTAGGGCAATTAGGGTTCCTTGTGACAATCTACGTCGTATAAATACCTCGTATAAATATAAAAATAATCATCAAACAATCATGTAATTAAATTACAACATATATATATAATCCAAGTTATATATATATATTAAAATAAAACTTCTCAGTCGGCCTTGTCGGTAACTCGGGAATTCTTCGGCACCGTTATAGTCAAAAGATTTTTAGACATTTTTAGAAAAATGTTTATAGTTAAAAGATTTTGAAATGTTTTATTCAAAACCTTGGTTTTAAAAATCTTTCGTTCTCTATAACGAGAGCTCTGGTACCAAACTGTAACACCCCCAAATTTACATGTTTCAATACAGCGGAAGACTCGTTGGTGTTACGGGATAACACATCACTCACATCATAGACAACGCATAAAAATGGCGTCGTTTAATAATAAAGCATTTCCATTCGTAAATATCAAATTTACATGGGTCCCAAGTCATTGTATTTCATATAGGTTTTACAAAGCATTTGAATGGAAATTATTATTAAAGTGCGGGACATGAATTCTTGTTGTCTTCCCGAGAATTACCTTCAAGTACCTGAGACAAAACATGTTAAAAGAAAAGGCCAGCGATAACGCCGAGTGAATTCATAGAGTTTAATAAAATCCATCAATATAACATCGGTATAAAAATTATTACCGAAAATCATTTTGCACAAATCGTTGTAATAGGCCATAAAATAGCCAAAGTCATTTTATACAAATCTTTATCAAAATCATAATATAGGCTTTCGCCTTCAAAATTATTATACGAACCATTGTCGTTAAAAACATCATACAATACGTTTTATAACATTGTATAGATTAAATAAAAACCGTTATATGAATATGGTTATATAAAACCAAAACACAAACATAATATCAATGATTAGACCCTGTATTGCTACTCAGGCAATATATCGTAATTTAATGCTTAAAGCAGTATTTCGTTAATTGGATTATTATAAGCCGCATGACATTGTTACCTTACTACAACAAACTACGGGTAGCTAGCCCGAAACTCATTTGCCCATCTAAATTAGCGTGTCATCACAATAATCACGCTTGTGTAAATCTTCTCATACATAAATTCGCTTACCAATCAATGTGGCACGACGAGGATCAACCGTCAAGGCGCGAACTGGGGTGATCGTCCCCAAATAGTACTATTATATGCATAAGCGTCTACCAAATCCCGGTAGTTCACAATTCATGCTAATGGGACTTTTAGTGACATAACCTAACTTTAATAATCCATTTCATTTCATCTATCAGGTCATTTAATCATTCATCGGGTCATACAATCATTCGGGTCCAAATCAATAAACAAACAATCGGGACAACTAGTGTCCTATTTTATCAAAACTAACATGTTATCTCCCTCACGGGTTTATAAATCATTGCATAAAAACATTTAAAAGAGTGCGAGGCTATGAACTCATGTTGATGTGGGAAAGCGGGTCATCGGCAATTCGGATGTACGGTACGCGCTTCAATCACGGAAACCTAGACAAATAATACTCGTCTTAGACTTTTGTCCAATGACTTTATCAAAATAATAATTATGTATACATATGATGATTATATATATATGATGATCAAGTGGGTTTACATATTCTCATTTACTCATTTTAGTGTTATGTGTTGATAACTTTTATACTAGTTTACTAGTTTTACCTATTTACATATTTTAGGTCCAATAAGCATATTATAAGTCCATTAACTTGTATTAATCCATTTTATACTTTTATTATCAGTATTTATACTTTACATGTTGGGCCTAAATGGGTTAAGCCCAATAAGTAATTTTTATAAGTGTTTAACTTATTTAGTTAAATTATTAGTCCAATATGCTAACTTAGCTCGTTATTGTCCGTATGTCCTAAAGTTCGAGTTTTATCGGTTTTTACTTGTATTAGGTACTTATATATCAGTATATGACTTTTTAAAAAGTTTACATTAGACGGGTCCGATCGTCTAAGTTTTAATTGACGAAAACGTTAATTTTACGGTACTAGCCGAAAAGACGTAAAAATCATGTTTATAGTTTTTATAACTTATAAAACTTACCAAACTACCATTTTTATATAATGTCCATTGATTTATCCTTATACATATTTATATAAATGAAATATATAACTTAGTGGGTTTTAATTTCACATTTTATACTATATTATGTTGAGTGCTTATATAATACTATTAAACTTTAATTTCACAAAATCTGATTTTTAGTTTCACTTTCACCATTTTTATCATATCTTGAGTTCTATAAGGAGATAGAAGCTCATTTTTGGATGACATAAACTTCATATTATGTGCTACAAGTAAGTTAGTTATAGCTACTGCTCAATCCATGTCTAAGTATCCTTAACAGTCCCTACAAAACAGACTATTCAGATTGGTATACTAATTTTGTTTTGATCATATCTCACTCATTTTGATGATTCCATTTTATGGCCAACTCTCACATGTGTATGACATCTAATACTTACTGAAAATTGATTCCACCATGCCATTTTATCAGTTTAAGTCTTGGTTACTTACTGTTTTTATACAGCCAACAATTTAAGCATGATTTTAGCCTTGTTTCTTATGGTTATTCATCTTTTTAAGCATATTTATCAACACTTGATCCCCACACAACATTTTTATCATCATTCATCATCATATACATATACATAAATAAAGAAAATACAATATTACATAATCAAAATAACAAGAGGATGGGAAGAACAATCTCTATACCACCAAAGTGATGAAAAGAAGGGGTTAATGATGAACAAGACTTGGTTTTGGGTAACCAATCTTATGAGATATCAACATCACTTATAGGATCACCAAGTATTTGTATATTCCTCCAAAAATCAGCCCTTGTTCTTCATGAAAACTCCTTGAGAAATCAGCCCCAAACACCCTTGAAAACTCCTTTTTACATGTTAAGATCACCTCCAATCTTCATAACTTCAATGGGTTTTCATCATATGTAAATTATACATATGATTTATGATTGAATCAAGATCAAATGGGGGTTGTTTTAGGTGAAGAGTGGACGAAATATTGAGAGAGAGGAAGGATGAGAGAGTTTTGTTGAGTGGTTTGCATGAGTAGCTAGTGGAAATGGTAAGAATGAAGTGGTTTTGTGGTTTTGTGTAAGGTTAGATTACATGTTAAGCTTATGCTTAACATGTGTTAGATTTCTTGCTAAAAGGGTGCCACATCTTATGATGTGGTGTCCTCTTTTTGGTTGTCCCTTTTAGTGGGGTGGGATAAACTTGTTTTGTCTAATCCCGCTAATTTACGGGTATTCTTCGATTCTAGTTTTCTCGATTTGCTTGCCCTCGGGTCGTTTTATGAAAAACATTTTTATAAATTATGAATCAACGGCACAAAACGAATCTAATAAAAATTGTCTCATCAAAAACGGAGTTTAAAAACGTAAATACGCAATCCTAAGGTTTCCGGTTTTGTCGCAAAGGACGTTAAATTATTCACGTAAGTCCTAATCTCTTCTCGTAAATTTGTGAGTTTATGAACTAACACAAATTTAAAATTCCAAAATAATATTCACGGATAAATTTATTTCCTGAAATGTCAGACTGTCACCAAAAACGGTGTATGTAAACGTAAGCACGTAACGTAGAATCCTCCGGTTTAGACGTAGTCGATGCTACTTCAAGTTGTAATCCCAAATTTCTTCCCAAAATAAGTGAGTTCATAATATAACATTAAAATAATGTTTTTTTAATAACACTTGTGAATAAAATATCGACCATAAATTGACGGATTGTCACATGGATGATGCTTATGAAAATGGTTTTATTGAAATAGAACGGATTTCACGCCAAAATGATCAGCTTCTGAAGCAAGTGATGTATCATGATATTGTTTTCGTCTGTGTGAATAAAAGTGTTGATAATGATTCTATTGTGCATGATTTTGATTATGTGGATAATGTGGTAGATAGTAATTGTCATAAATCTGACGCGGAGTTTTTAAAGCTTCAAGATTCGTATTCTTCGCTTTCAAAACGTTTTGATGAGATTCAAACACATTGTATTTCGCTTGAATGCAAGAAACAATTTATTCAAGAAATCTTTGAAACGTCATTCGAAAGTGGTAATATTGATGATGCAAATTTTCAAAATAATTTTCGATTGAATTTACAATCAAAACAGTGTCAGCCAAGTGATAAGGTTGCTAAATCATTGCCGATAGACATAGAGAAATCTAAGGAGCTTAACTGTGTGAACGTAATTGAGGTCGCTGAGAATATTAAACTTGATCTAGATAATCGAGTTTTCAAGATTTTGTCCAAAGTTGATAACGTAACACAGAAAAATACACAACTCTTCGATTCAGTAAAGCCCGCATGTGCCAATACCACTGAACAGAATCAATCATTGATTGAACAATTGAATCAAAAGTCGGTGGAATTATCTTATTTGAGGGAACAAATTTGTGATAAAAATCTGGCTTTGACTGAGTTAAAGGAAACACTTCGTACCCTAAAAGGTAAGAATGTTGTGGATAACGCAGCCACTGTTTCAGCATCGTCCTCTAGTGCAATCAAAAAGAACCTTATCGCCGTCACACCACTTAACAAGGGCCCTAGGACTAAACCATCTTAAACATTGGTCACTAAAGATAAGGCAAAATCAAAACTAGCTTCTAATATTCTCGTGTTGCCTTCTATAAGAGTAAGCACCACTATTATGTCTCAAAGATCTAAGCTTAAAAGAAACAAGAAGAATGATAGGATCGTTCCCCCATCTAGTAGTCAAGTGAAGAAGAAAGTAGAAGCCCATCCTAGGAATATTATTTCTATTTTGAATAAAAGGAATCATGTAGCTAAACCTAAAGGCTCTGCGGTTGTGCAGCGTTCTAAGCCTACTGTGAATTCTAATTTGAAATGTTGGAATTGCAATGAATGTATGTTTTCTAGTCGTCATGATTCTTACCTTATTGACCATGTGAATGAGATGAATGCCCGGAAAAATGGTTTAGAATGGAAACCGACTGGGTAAGTGTTAACCCAAGTTGGTTGGATGTGGCGCCCCACTGGTAGAACTTTCACTATAGTAGGAAATGCGTGCCCTTTAACTATGATCACTCCCACTAAAACGAAGAAAGCGTGCCATTTAATTAGGAGTACCAAGGCTACCAAAACACAAGCGTGTCCTTTAACTAGGAACACCGACACTACTTTAGGAACAAAGTGCCCTTTAAATAGGTCTACTCCCACTGTAGTGCCTGATAATATTCCAAAACCTCAGAAAGTTGGAACAATAAAACCTATTAGTGGTAAAACTCACATTAGAAAATGCAAGAAATCTAAGGGTCACACAAATGTTAGCAATTCTGATACTATTATATTTGTATCTGCTAACACTCCGGAACCAATAGTTTCCAATGCATCATCTACTGTTGTTGTTGAAAACAGGTGGTCCATATTGTTCTCTGGTATTTGGACTCTGGTTTCTCTAAACATATGACCGTAGATCGCTCTCAGCTCAGAAATTTCGTCAGCAAGTTTCTTGGTACGGTTCGATTTGGAAATGATCATATTGAAAAGATAATAGGTTACGGTGAATATCATATTGGGAATGTTATAATTTCAAGAGTGTATTATGTGGAAGGTCTCGGTCACAACTTATTTTCTGTGGGACAATTTTGTGATACAAACCTAGAAGTTGCTTTTCGAGAGCATACCTGCTTCATTCATAATTTGGAAGGGGTTGATTCATTGAAAGGTACTCGAGGGAATAGTTTGTACACTTTGTCTCTACAAGATATGATGGCCGCTTCTCCCGAATGTCTTCTCTCCAAAGCATCGAAGACTAAGTCATGGTTATGGCATCGACGGTTATCTCATCTTAACTTTTACGCTATTAATCACTTGGCGAAAAATGAACTTGTTCGTGGTCATCCTAAACTTACATTTCACAAGGATCATTTGTGTTCCGTGTGTACAATGGGGAAAAGCACTAAGAAATCATACAAACCCAAGACTAAAGACACCAACCAAGAGAAACTTTATTTGTTGCATATGGATCTTTGTGGGCCAATGCGTGTCGAAAGTCTTAGTGGTAAAAGGTACATCCTCTTCATTGTGGATGATTACTCTCGGTTTACATGGGTGAAATTTCTTACAACAAAAAATGAGGCACCTAAATTTATCATCGGATTTCTCAAGATGATTCAAGTGCGTCTCAACACTACTGTCCGACGCATGCATACATATAATGGAACGAATTTGTGAATCAAATTTTGCGTTATTATTATGAAGAAGTTGGCATTTCTCATGAAACATCCGTTGCTCGCACTCCACAACAAAATGGTGTCGTTGAAAGGCGAAATCGCACACTTATGGAAGCTGCTCGAACGATGTTAATTTACGCAAAGGCTCCATTGTTTTTATGTGCAGAAGAAGTATCTAAAGCGGTTTTCACCCAAAACCGGTCACTAATTCGTAAACGCCATGGTAAAACACCTTATGAGCTTCTACATGGAAAAGTACAAGATTTATCATACCTTCATGTATTTGGTTCTTGATAGGTGTGTAAACACCCATCCTTTTACCACTTAATTACAATAATAACCAGGCCAAAACGTGTATTTTTATGTCGTAAATGTCAGAATTATGTGTGGTTTGTGTTTTTGTTGTGATTTAGGACGAAAATCTGAAAAGGGGAGAAAACACGGGCTTTCACGGGCTTTTATCGAAGAAAAAGACAAAAGATGAAGTCAAGAAATCAAGAGTGCAAAAAAAACGGAAGTCCAAGACCAATTCTGAAGATTTATCAAAGAAAAAGTCAAAAGAGGGAAGTTTACTAAAAGCCGAAGAACTCAAGTCTAATTTATTGAAGAAATTACAAGACGAGTTTATTAATCCCGAGACAAAAGTCGAAGAATTAAGAAGACAAGGACTTAATGATGATTAAAGAAAGAAGAAAGAGAGGAGGAAGCTTCCTTCCACTAATCCCCTCCTCCCCTATAAATAGAGTCATTAGTCATTTGTTTAGTTTTGTTGGCTAGAGTGACACTAGTTCTTCCATTTTCATTTCTTGCACTTTAAATTCATGTCATTTACTTAATTGTCTTGCACCTTTAATTCATTTAAATTCAAGTAAGTTTTCTTTTATTGTTCTTGAATCTTTACTTTTCTTGTTAATCGCATATCTACCTTTCTTGTTTAATCTTTAATCTTTATGCTTTATGTTCATGTTTATGTTCTTTAAATTTTATTGATTTAATTAAGTGGGTTTTGATTATTGTGGTTATTATTGTTAGTTTTATTGATTTGGATTGATAGGTATTCATTAGCTGATCATTTGTGGTTAGTTTTTTTTAATCTTTTGGTTTGATTTGATTAGTTTTGGTTAGATTCGTGGTATTTTTCTTCCCGTGTTCTTCGCTACTGTTTGTTTTCCCAGGTATTCCGAATCAAGGCAATTTATTCCGGATCAGTGATACATTCCGAACGAAGGATTCATTGGTTAGTTTTGTGATATATTCTGAACGAAAGGAATTATTCCAGATCAAATCAATATTCCGGATAAAGCAATATTCCGAATAAACAAATTATTCCGAATAAAGGAGTTATTCCGGACGAAGGGCATATTCCGAGAAACCAACATTCCGGATGAAGTGTTATTCCGGATGAACCCCTTATTCCGAATGAGCAATCTTTCCGAATCAACATGTTATTCCGAATGAACCGGATTTATTCCGAATAAATTTATTCAGGATCAATAGATATTCCGAACGAAGTGTTTATTCCTGACGAAGGATTTATTCCGGATAAACGTTTTATTCCGAATCAAGGATTATTCCGGATGAACCCATATTCCGGATGAGTCTTTTATTCCGGATGAAGAGTATATTCCGAATGAAGGTTTTGTTCAAATATTCCGAATGAGCCATTTATTCCGCATCAGGTAAATATTCCGAGTGAAGAAGAATTATTCCGAACGAAGGTGACATTCCGAACGAGTGATTATTCCGAACGAAGGTTTATTCCGAATGAGCTGTTTTTAGTTTATTTTAAGTTTATGTTTTTAAATTCTTAAGCTTTATTTTTCCCGTCTCTTTACTTAGTCGCACTTTAAGTTTACTTGCCTTAGATTTAGTTTAAGCTTGCCTTTAGTTTAAGTTTAAGTTTGCCTTTAGGATAGTTTTAAGTTCGCGTTATTTACTTTAATTGCCATTTAATTTCTCGTCTCGCTTTAATTTCCCGTCATTTATTTTTAATTAGTTTAGATTTAATTACCTGCTTTTACTTTAAAGTTTTTGCATTTTTAATATACTACAACGACACAACATTTGTTTCCACCAAAAGACAGCCGAGTCACACTTTAAACCATTTTTCAATTCGAAGAGACTGGAACAACGATTTTAATTTTCATACTGGCAAAAAGCTTGTATTAAATGGCGCCGCTGCCGGCTCTTTTCGTAAAGATTAACGGTTTTCTGTGAAAGACGCGTTGCTTTTTGGGATCCGTTCATTCGTGAGCATTATTTTCTTGCTTAAAAATTTCCAAAAATCCATAAAAATTAAAAATTTTCAAAAATCCAAAAAGATTTTATTTTTATAGTGTATATATATTCTCTATTTATTTGGTATTGTTTTCTTTTGCTTTTGTAGGTGTATGCGTACTAGATCTTCTACTTATCCAGAGCCCGAGACTCGTGAAGATTTAGCTATGGCAGGTGTGAACAACAACAATAATCCACCGCACCTCAACAATAACAACAACAATGTTCTTCCACAGCCCGATCTTCGGACAATGGAGGAGCTTTGTCAACCCACCATGTTTGGACGAGGAGGACCGATTGCGCCGATGCAAATCACGGCTCCGGAGTTTTCGTTGAAGCATCACATGATCCAACAAGTGCAAACTAATCCATTCCGCGGATTGCCTGATGATGATGCCAACAAACACCTCGACAAATTCATTACTATCACTCAAAGCATGAAGTTGCCCGGTGCTACTATGGATGTTCTTCGCCTTCAACTCTTTCCACATACTTTATCACACCACGCCGAAAAATGGTTTGATCGTCTCCCGAAGAATTCCATTCATACTTGGGACGACAAGACTCAACGATTTTTGTCGCGCTACTTTCCACCATCCATGGTCACGAGCCTTCGAAATCAAATCAGCGGTTTCATGCAAGAACCCGATGAATCTCTCTTTGATGCTTGGGAAAGATATAATGTTTTGATCGATCGATGTCCAAACCACAACATGCTCCCCGTACGTTGATTGATATTTTCTACAACGGTTTGACTTTTCGTGATCGTGATACGATTAATGCAGCCGCCGGTGGCACATTTATGAAAAGGAGACCCGAGGAGTGTAGAGAGCTTATTGAGAACATGACTACTCATCACAAAAATTGGGATTCCTCCGCTTCTTGAAGGAACAACCCGAGAGTCCATGTTTCTTCTACTTCAGCAAACCCCGATATGACCGAATTCACCCGCATGATGGCTGAAATGAACAAAAATATCTTGCTCGTCGCTTCAAACCAACAACAACAAGTTAAAGCAATAGCCAATCCTTGTGAGACATGCGGCGGTCCTCACTCATACACTGATTGTCCTTCTACTCAAGGAAATCCGGAAAACGTGTATGCGGCTTATGGTAACTATTCACCGGAAAATTACCAAGCCCGACCTCAAGGGGATCGAAATTTGCTAAGTTACCGGTCAAACAACTACCTTTCACCCGGTTTTTCTCCTCAAAACCACAATCCCAACAACAATTACACTAGAAGCAACCAAATCCCACCTAGAGCTTCTAATCCTTATCACCCACCCGCTCAACAAGCCCCACCCATTAATCAAGATGTCGAAGCCTTAATCAGAACCCAAGGAGAGAAAATCAAGAATCTACAAAGCCAAATTATCAATTTGAAAGGGGATATCACTAAGAAAGGGAATGACATTAGATCCGAGCTTCGAAATGATATACAATCCTCCTTCAGCAATCAAACGAATGATTTGAAGAATATGTTGGCTAGTTTCTTACCAACCACTCAACCCTGTACTTCGGGATCTCTACCTTCAAACACCGTCACTAACCCGAGAGCGAATGTGAGTGCTATTACTACCCGTAGTGGAGCAACTTTAGTAGGCACATCTATACCACCCCCAGTTACACCATCTACATCTCCTCCACCACCATTTATCCCTACTACTCCTACACCTAGTATTAGTACACCATTACCGTCTCCGCCTCGTCATGAAGAAGTACCCAAGAAGAATACTCCAACCCCACCTTCTACCTTTAACCCTTCAACATCTCAACCTTCACCTTCTACACCTCCACCACCCAACCCCAGCATTCCTTACCCTTCTCGACTCAACAATGCTATAATTTTGACTAAGAATGACATTCTAGTCGCTAACTTTTTGGAAAAGATTGTCGGCATTAAAGTCACCTTTACCCTAGTTGAAGCTCTTGCCCAAATGCCACAATTTGTCAAGATGTTTAAGGAATTTCTTTGTAAGAAGGAGAAGATGGTCGAGTTTGTTAATACTCGCTTGAATGAAAATTGCTCTGCAATCCTTCTTAAAGAACTGCCGGAAAAACTTGGAGATCCCGGTCGTTTTGTGCTACCTTTTACTTTTAACCAAACCGACAAATTTACTGCCTTAGCCGATCTCGGGGCAAGTATAAATTTGATGCCTTTCAGCGTTTGGAAAAACTTATCATTGCCCGACCTTACACCCACCAAGATGACTCTTGAGCTAGCCAATCGCACTCTCGCTTACCCTGTTGGTATTGCCGAAGATGTGTTCATTAAAGTTGGCACATTCACTTTTCCGGTCGACTTCGTCGTTGTTGATTATGAAATGGACGCTCGTATTCCGTTAATACTTGGACACCCATTTTTGAGAACCGGTAGAGCTTTAATAGATGTGGATAAATGTGAGCTCATCTTAAGAGTCGGGGATGATGCACAAGTTTTTGAAATGGGGAAGCTTACAAGCAAATCCTATGGAAGAGAATCGGCGAATACGATTAATGTGCTTGATGATTTTGTCGTCTATAACAATCCTCTATTCGATTCTTGCAATGATAATCCACTATTTCAAGATGATGTGGATGATTCTCTCTCCAATTTGGAACCTTCACCCATATATGATTGTCCACCGATCTATGATGCTTATGATGATGATTCTAGTTCCGATGGAGATCATTATGATGATTTTACTTCCGAGTATCCCGACATGCCCACTTATGATGATTTTGATGAGGCTGGTACTCTTTCGAGTGATTCTTCTCATGATGAAGATCCTCTGTCATCCATGCTTAATCCTACTTTGGACGACTACTCATTTGATGAAGACTTTTCTACTTTTCTCAATACATACTTCCCTCATGAGAGTGATGCCCCTCTTTTGGACTTTGATGATTATGGTCTTCATCCTTCTACGGATTTGAAGAAAATTCTTTCAAAGGAGAAGAAACCGGACGAAACCAACATCCGCAGCACGTATGTTTTGACACCTCTTTGTCCACCTTCTGAAGACGAGGTTGTGCATTTTCTTAGCGGATGTTCTTCAAATTCTGCTGAGCCTGAGTGCTATTTTCCCCTAAAGGAAAAGGTGTTCGACCCCGGTATCGATATTCTTCAGCAATCTCTGTATCCGTCTGATGAAATAAAAGGAAAGATTTTTGGAAACCATGGAGATATGCTTGCACCTCTTCACCCTTTCTACCACTGTGCCCCATCTTTGCTTAAGGGAACCTTGCCTACTCTTCTTTGGCTTGCCTTGTTCGCCTTAAGCTTGTGTTACTTGATGGACGAAAACTATATATTTGATCCCGGTGGATGTGTTTCATGCTTCTTCCTATGCTAATCAAGGTTGAGTCAGGCTCACGACTCGATAAACAAAAATCAAGCGTTTCTTGGGAGGCAACCCAAGTATCTATCTTTTAGCTATATTTATCCTAAGTGTAGGGGAGACCCGTTGGTGTTTGCTATTTCCTCTCTTCTCATATTCAGGGATTCGAGCGCTCAATGATCCACTCTTGATGATTTTTGACGACCCGTGATTCCGCTTTTCCGTCTTCCCGGTTCTATCCTAAACTCGTTTCGATTCACTATTTTATATTTTCCAATATTAGAATAGGAATCTCTTTAGTGGTCTTTTCCTTAGCAAGATTTAAATAACGTGCACAATGTCCTAAGTGTAGCGGAGTTTACTCCCACATGCTTAAACATTGAGGACAATGTTTATATCAAGTGTAGGGGGGACTTCTATCGAAGTTAAGTGACCTTTTCCTTGTATTTTTCCTCATTTTAACCGGAAAATCAATATTTCGACATTTTTCAAACTATTTGATCTATTTTGGCCTAGTAGTTTTACCTTTGTATAGTTATTTTCTTTCTTTGCTAGAATAAATTTTAATAAAGTGGTTTTAATTTTCAACGTTGTGAATCTTTTGACTCAACCCGAGTTTACTCTAGCTAGTATCCTTAACATGTTTAAGTCAAGTTTTGCTAGGCTTTTATATAGGGAGTTTTAAAACGCGAAAGTCTTAACTCTTACGGGTTAAGAACAAGAACTTTTCGCAAGTTCCTATAACTGATCCTAGAGAGTCATTTATCAAGGGAACTTTAAAATGCGATTTTTTAAACTTGAAAAAATCTAAGAATTTGCAAGATCCTATAGACGACTCGAAAACCCAAAACTTTGATTTAGTAGGCTAAGCATCCACGAGTCTCATTCCTTGAGATTTTAAATTATGGAGAACGAGAGATGATAGAGTCAATTATAAGTTTGGTATCCTTTCGTGAATTTATGTGATTTAATTATGAGCCTATTCTCCCATCGTCTGCTAATAAATTTATCTGCAATAAATAAGGTTGTACGATTTGAAAAGTTACTTAGCTTCTAGCCCAAGATCGTTTAAAAGTTGCTCGGTAATGATTAGAGTTCATAGCCAAGACATAACTTGTTGAAGCGGGATGCGAAGATTGGCGAGTCAAAAAAGGTCCTGACAAGGCATGAGGGCTAAATTTTGTTGCTAAAGATCCAAAAGTGATGTGAAGAATCATTTATCAAAGATCAATATGAAGGATCGAGACACACGACGAAAAGCAAATACTCCCGTAAAGATCATGGAGAGATCTATCCAAAAAGGCCCTAACAAGGTATGAGGATAAATAGATCCAAGTCCTAAAAGGAGGCGGATCGTTGTATATCAAAGTCCAAAATAAAGATTGGAGAAAACGAAGAAGTCGTGGTCCAAGTATGAAGAATCTCTCAAAACTTCAAGTGAAGAAATTCCTATTATGAAGAGAAGACCATTATTTCATGAACGTCTCTCAAAGATTTGAAGTATGAAGTCGCTGCCAAATATCAGTCCGAGAAAGGTCTCAAATCGTGAAGCGAGTTATGCCAAGATATGAACTTTATGAGGTCCCGAGAAGCAGTTTTAAAAGATTTTGTCCTTTAGCTAACTATTGATTAAATCGTCCCACTTTATTTTCAGCCTAAATAACTATCGAAATAAGTCAACAATTCATCCTCGTGATCATTCAAGACAACAATAAAATATAAGAGATACACCTAGGAATAAGAGAGTCTAAGTAAATAAATGGCCCATATGAGTTCGTGTTGGTTTGCTAACTTATAATAACAATGATCTTGTTTTTAAGCTTGGTTTGGAGAATGTGAAAACTTGAGGATGATGATCATTCATGACATTTCCAAAACCCTAAGGTATGTCTTAAATTTCTTTACTTACTTTCTTCCTTTGAATGTTTATAATTTTCTATCTCTTTAATAAAGGCCAATATGGATTGATTATGATGGAAAATGTAAAACGTGCTTTGTAACTAATGCATTGCATGAGGACATTGCAATGGTCAAGTGTAGGGGATTTGATAGGTGCGTAAACACCCATCCTTTTACCACTTAATTACAATAATAACACGGGCTTTCACGGGCTTTTATCGAAGAAAAAGACAAAAGACGAAATCAAGAAATCAAGAGTGCAAAAAAAAACGGAAGTCCAAGACCAATTCTGAAGATTTATCGAAGAAAAAGTCAAAAGACGGAAGTTTACTAAAAGTCGAAGAACTCAAGTCTAATTTATTGAAGAAATTACAAGACGAGTTTATTAATCCCGAGACAAAAGTCGAAGAATTAAGAAGACAGAGACTTAATGATAATTATAGAAAGAAGAAAGAGAGGAGGAAGCTTCCTTCCACTAATCCCCTCCTCCCCTATAAATAGAGTCATTAGTCATTTGTTTAGTTTTGTTGGCTAGAGTGACACTAGTTCTTCCATTTTCATTTCTTGCACTTTAAATTCATGTCATTTACTTAATTGTCTTGCACCTTTAATTCATTTAAATTCAAGTAAGTTTTCTTTTATTGTTCTTGAATCTTTACTTTTCTTGTTAATCTCCTATATACCTTTCTTGTTTAATCTTTAATCTTTATGCTTTATGTTCATGTTTATGTTCTTTAAATTTTATTGATTTAATTAAGTGGGTTTTGATTATTGTGGTTATTATTGTTAGTTTTATTGATTTGGATTGATAGGTATTCATTAGTTGATCATTTGTGGTTAGTTTTGTTTAATCTTTTGGTTTGATTTGATTAGTTTTAGTTAGATTCGTGGTATTTTTCTTCCCCGTGTTCTTCGCTACTGTTTGTTTTCCACGGTATTCCGAATCAAGGCAATTTATTCCGGATCAGTGATACATTCCGAATGAAGGATTCATTGGTTAGTTTTGTGATATATTCCGAACGAAAGGAATTATTCCGGATCAAATCAATATTCCGGATAAAGCAAAATTCCGAATAAACAAATTATTCCGAATAAAGGAGTTATTCCGGACGAACGGCATATTCCGAATAAACCAACATTCCGGATGAAGTGTTATTCCGGATAAACCCTTTATTCCGAATGAGCAATCTTTCCGAATCAACCTGTTATTCCGAATGAACCGGATTTATTCTGAATAAATTTATTCAGGATCAACAGATATTCCGAACGAAGTGTTTATTCCGGACGAAGGATTTATTCCGGATCAACGTTTTATTCGGAATCAAGGATTATTCTGGATGAACCAATATTCCGGATGAGTCTTTTATTCCGGATGAAGAGTATATTCCGAATGAAGGTTTTGTTCAAATATTCCGAATGAGCCATTTATTCCGCATGAGGTAAATATTCCGAGTGAAGAAGAATTATTCCGAACGAAGGTGACATTCCGAACGAGTGATTATTCTGAACGAAGGTTTATTCCAAATGAGCTGTTTTAGTTTATTTTAAGTTTATGTTTTTAAATTCTTAAGCTTTATTTTTCCCGCCTCTTTACTTAGTCGCACTTTAAGTTTACTTGCCTTAGATTTAGTTTAAGCTTGCCTTTAGTTTAAGTTTAAGTTTGCCTTTAGGATAGTTTTATGTTCGCGTTATTTACTTTAATTGCCATTTAATTTCTCGTCTCGCTTTAATTTCCCGTCATTTATTTTTAATTAGTTTGGATTTAATTACCTGCTTTTACTTTAAAGTTTTTGCATTTTTAATATACTACAACGACACAACATTTGTTTCCACCAAAAGACATCCGAGTCACACTTTAAACCATTTTTCAATTCGAAGAGACTGGAACAACGATTTTAATTTTCATACTTGCAAAAAGCTTGTATTAGTTCTCTTTGCTATCCAAATAATGATGGTGACAATTTGGGAAAACTTTAACCAAAGGCTGATATTGGTATTTTCATTGGTTATGCACCCACAAAGAAGGCATACCGAATCTACAATCGTAATTCTCGCAAGATCCTCGAAACTATGAATGTTTGTTTTGATGATCTGACAGCAATGGCTTCTGAGCAAAGCAGCTCTGAACCCACACTTCATGAAATGGGACCCAGTAACATTAGTTCTGGTCTTGTCCCAAATAACCCTACTTCATCATCATTTACACCACCTTCTAGGAATGAATGGGATACGTTGTTTCAACCGTTCTTTGATGAATTTTTTACTCCTCCAAGCATTGTTGCTCTAGAACCTGAAGTAATAGCTCAGGTAACTGAAGTTGTAGCTCCAGCAACCGAAGCACAATCAGATACGTCTACACCTACAATTGGTCAAGATATACCTTCAACGAGTAATTCTCAACCAACTACCAAATCAACTACCCATGTCATGCCTATTGATGATGAAGAGGATGATGATGATCATGATTTGGACTTCGCTTAAACGTGTGAACTTCCATTCTTTGGTGTACCAATTCCCGACTCTAATCGAGTCGGGTCATCCACCTCAGAGGAAGCTCCTACTACGGTTTACTCCAATCCATGAATTCGTGAACATGACAGCAAGTGGACAAAGGATCATCCTATAGATTCTATTATTGGTGACCCTAATCGTCCGGTATCCACAAGAAGTCAGGTACAAGAAAGTGAAATGTTTTTTCATTTTGATGCTTTTCTCAGTGAAGTTGAACCTAAGACGTATCAACAAGCATTTACCCAATCTTGTTGGATAGAAGCTATGCAAGAAGAACTTAATGAATTTATACGTCTTGATGTATGGGAACTTGTCCCATGCCCAGATCAAGTGCAGTTACTCACTTTGAAATGGGTTTACAAGGTGAAACTCGATGAGTTAGGTGGAATATTGAAGAACAAAGCTCGACTAGTAGCTCGTGGATACAAGCAATTATTGGGCATCGACTTTATGGAATCCTTTGCACCTGTTGCCCCTTTGGAAGCTATTAGACTATTCCTTGCTTATGCAGCCCACATGAATATGATCGTCTATCAGATGGATGTGAAGACGGCATTTCTTAATGATGAAATCAAGGAAGAGGTATATGTTCAACAGCCGGATGGTTTTGTGAATCCTAAATATCCTAATCATGTGTACAAGCTTAAGAAGGCTCTATATGGGTTGAAGTAAGCTCCACGTGCATCGTATGATTGAAATGTAGTATAATGCAGTTCGTTTTTCTCAGTTCTTAACCAATAGAAAGTCCAACCAATATCGGATTTTTAATTGTTCTTGGTTGTTAAGCTTGCTTGGTAATCTATTGCTAATTCAACAAATGCTTGCAAAACGGAAAAATATTACCTACGTATATGTAAAACAATTTGCAAATACCACGTTTTTATCCAACTAAAAGTCTAAAATGCAAAATATGAAACTAAAGGGACTGAAATTGTAAATTCTAAGAACAATAAATGCTTGAAATGTAAATTCTAAAAATTATAAGGACTAAAAATGCAAAACAGTTAACTACAAGGACCAATTATGCAAAAACCATAACAAACTTGCCAAAATGTAACAAATCCAACAAACTACTAACTGAATTTAAACAATCTTTCAAATTCCAGGGACCAAAGTTATGCAAACCCTAAATTCTAGGAAGTTTAGCCAACTTTTCAAAACTGATAGAAAAGAAAGGACCAAAGTGCAATTTTGAGAACTTTTTAACTAAAAACGGGACACAAGAAAGAATAAGCTCGTTTGAGCTTATTACTCAACCAAAATCAGTGAAACAACTTGCAAAACGTTTCAAATCTCATTTAAGCTACGTGTGTTCAAGGAATTAAGCTAAAGATCAAAAATAAGCAAATGAGTGCTTATTGATAAGCTCAAAATAAGCTCTAGCCAAATTTAGTCAACCACAACTGAATTTTTCTCTTGAAACTGATTAAGCAAATGATTTGAAGATTGGGAAATCAAACTAGAACAAATTTCATCCAGTAATAAGCTCTTAAACTGAAATAAGCTAAAAAGAGCTTATATTGACCAAACGTTGACCAAATTTTGCAAAAAGCTCAAACTTTCAGAAATTGACTAGGAACACTTACTAACTGATTTTATGAAAGAAAATCACAGGATTTGTGAAGTAGATATGGAGATCTAGGAAATCAGTAACATGCTTATCTCAGAGAATGAGCTTTGCTCAGCCTTGGACCAAAAAGCTATTTACCAGCTTATTACCTAATACTGTAGAAATTCCTTTTGGAATCTAAAACTATATGATATAAGCTAGAACTGGAAACAAATTTGAGGAAATTTCTTCAAGTAATGAATGAGAAATAAGCAATTGAAAATGGCAAGTTTTTTAGAACAAAGCTGAATGAGAGCTAACCCAAACTATTTTTAAGCCATTTGCCTGATTGACCTTTGATTTGACTTGTAAAAGGCTTTAAACAACTTGTTATCACTTAAGGACTAGAAATGAACTCTTAAACACCAAATTTCAATGCTTGGATTCTACTTTTTATCTATTACCAAACACTCCTTTACTGATTTTGAACAAAATTTTACAAAGACTTATCAAGTTCTGACTTAAGCTAATTCAAATGCTATAGCAGACTAGATTCAAAGATCAAAATGAAAGGTTTTAAAGCTGAAAACAATCAATTACCAAGGCTAGGACTACCAATAAGCTATAAGGCTAACAAGTACTAAACAAATGCAGTAACTACAAATTCAGAACACAAGTAAACAAGAAAGCAGTAACTAAACTTCAAACTCACAAAGATCAATCAAATAGCAACTACAAACAAATATATCATGCAGCCATCAGAATTAACTAGGAAAATAAGCATGCAATTGACTTGTTGAGTGGAACTAAAACAAGAAGCTTAAAACCTAATGTAGATATCCTTTGAGAAGAAGAGGAGCGCTGAGCTCTCTTGCCCTAGTGATAACCACCACCTATCACTAGAAATCAACAAGAATCAACCCACAAATCAACTGGAATCAATCAAACTGCTTGAAAACTCCATAAGAACTAGGAAATGGCTGAATTGTGATCAACAGCTAACAAACTTCACAAATGTCAGTTATGATCAATGATTGATCATAACAAACATCAAACAGCAACAACACTATCCAAATGAAGCAAGAATCTGACTGGAATGAGAAGAACAGAATTGGCGGGAAAAAGGAAATTTGAATTTTATTGAGGTAAATCAGTTACAAAGTTTGTTACAAGCTATCAACTAACTAACTAACTCAAGAGTTTGTCAGACTCTTGAGTAGTTAGGGTAGAATTAAGGGAAAAAGGAAAGGAAAGGGAGAACTAGGTGTTTTACAAAATTAAGCTACAATTTACAAATGAAGACTAAACTAAGTATTTATAGGCATGAGAGGAGAGTTAGTTGGGGTTGGTGACGTGTCAGGGCCAATCCCAGCTTGCCACGTGGAGAAATCTGCAAATCCGCATTTTGAAGGTATGAACAATGAATTGGGTATTTTTGATTGGATGAATGTCTTGTTAATTGGTTTGCACCGTTGAACTCGTCTCTCAAAATTAAGCAAGTTTGGTGTTTTAATCTTCCCATGAAACGGCTTCTATCTCAATCTTGATCCTGGCAATATTTCTTGTTCTTGAAGATGACACGTGTAAGCTTCTGGTTGGCTCTTATCTGATCACACGGATCAATATCCAAAAGTGGATAAAAGGATTATGGAGTGGCGCATTCTCATTGGTTGATTTAAATGAAGTGCGCTTTACTGTTCAGATTTTGTATTAAATGCAAAACGGCGCTAGTGGGCTTATGTGGTGATCCTTGTCCCACTTTTCTTGCAATCTTATTGGTTCTCTCCCTTTCACATGGATCAAGCTTCAAATTACTTTCAACAATTGGCAGAACTAGTCCTTGTACTTGGCAGAATGTTGTTTTGAGCTAGGATCTTCATTCTTTTGACATATTTGGTCCTTTAACTTCCATCCTTGAACAAAAATGGTCCTTTGACTGAGTTGACTTGAGAGTTGACCAAGTTTGACTTGAATCTTGACTTTTCATTATTTCCACTTTAAGTCCTTCAACTTTCATAACTTGTCAAGATAGGTCCTTATACTTCAAAGTCTTGTCACTTTTGATCCTCTTTTGTCTTTTTCATCCATTTGAGCTTGATTTTTCCTTGTTTGCTTGAAAATGTATCTTTTTACCTACACAAGTGCACACAAACACAAACATACCACATAATACTGTTTTTGCCAAATAAATTGGTATTTTGCTTCATGTTTTAGGGTTATTTGTTGATAAAAGGATATGAGTTTAAGCTCATATCAAATTCCCCTACACTTGAGCATTGTCATGTCCTCATGCAATATTATATTTCAAGGCTTAAAAATTTACATTTCCCTCATAATTAATCCACCTTGGCCATATGAGATGCATCTACACTACTCTAAACTAGATGATGCATGATTTTGACTTCTAATAATGCAATGAATCAAAATACAATTCTATCTATATCTTTTTTATTTTTCTTGAAATGGTTTTGATGGAAATAACTCATAAAGAATTCAATGACTTGGATTAGGGCTTGGATACCATGGATACTTATCACCCTCAAGTTTCACTTTCCCCATACCAAGCTTATTAATGGGATCATTGCATTCACAAGTAAAAAGTGCATCAACTTATTCATGACAATTAAATGTGGAACCGGTTATTAATTGAGCAAATTGCTTGTGGGCAAATTTGTCATTATTCAAGTGTGAAATATAAGAAGTGTAAAATCCAAAAATAAGGAAGCACGGTTTTAATCCTAAGTAATCTTCTCATCCATTACTTGAAAAACCGCTCACAATTAATATAAGTCCGTATTAAGAGTAATAAGTCATTCGCCTTATGTGTAAAATCCTCATGTCATGCTTTCATAAGTAACTACTCACTCGCTAAGGAAAAAAAATAAAACTCACGCAATAATTTACATCCGCCATCTTTTTGAGACTTTGGATCTTCAACCCCGCAACCCGTCAAGGTAATATTGGATTGGAGCAATCTATTGAATCCCCGCAACCCGTCAAGGTAATATTGGAACTCAATAGTCACTATAATTAACACCACACTGCCCCTCTTGGGAGTCTTGCATTATTTTTATTTTTATTTTTTTCTTTTTTTTTTCTTTTTTTTTTCTAGCCACTCATTTTTTTTTCTAAGCCGCTCTTATTTTTCTTTATTCCTCACAAAGAAATTTGAAAAGAAGAAAAGGAAAAACACCCGCTAAGTATGGAGCATGACATAAGTCTAGTACACATAAAACGTGCTAACTTAGAATCTTAAGACGTACTCATATCAACCATAAATGATTAGCCAAAAATGCATAAGAGATTACAAACCAATTAAAACCGTACTTGATTATTTATTAACAATTATATACATGCGAAGAAAGTAGAGGTAGAGAAGAGAAGGGTTTAGCCACAAGTAATTGCCATGAAGTCTATCTAGCCCTTTTACACTTGCTTCAACTCTATCATTTCCCATTCTCCACAAATTTAAAATTTCAAAGAATGAAATTGGTGGATGCTTAGCCTAATAGACCAATGAAGGACTACATGGTTAAGGATACTAGCTAGAGAGTGCTAAAATAAGCAAACTCGGGTTGAGTCAAAATATCCATGGCGGGCCTAATATGTCAAAGAAGTCTAAATTTGTTAAAACCATGTTTTATTATATTTTTCCTTTTTTATATATTTTTGATGAAAAATAAAAGAAGAAATATGTACAATGCAAGTGTGTTATGCAAATGAAAAATGATTGATGCAAAAATTATGAATGCATATTTTTGGTGGCCAAAGTAGATCAAAAATTTGAAAAATGTTGAAAATTCATTTTTCCATGTTATCATGCAAGACAATGACAAGTTCTAGGTAAGGTCACTTCGATAGAAGACCCCCCTACACTTAAGCTAAACATTGTCCTCAATGTTTAAGAGCATGGAAGTATAAAAACTTCCCCTACACTTATGACAATGAATAGACTTTGCTTAACCCAAGTTAAGGAAAGGACAACTATTAGTGAAATCATGTTTAAGCACAAGGTGTCAATGAAAATTCACTAAAGTAACGAAGTGAACCGGATACAAGGGCCTCCTCCATAAGCTCCAAAGCATGAGATGAGTGAGCAACCCTACAAACAAGCATGAAGACAAAAGAAGGTCTCCCCTACACTTATCTCCAAATCTATGCCTTTATTTCTAACCTACCACACTCTAAACCTAGTTATACGATGCTTGAGTTAATGAGTCTCTAGCTCGACTCGTCCCTCAATGAATTAATTCATGGGGAAAATGGGGACCTCTTGGACCATTTCAACAGAAATGTCCTCCCCAAAGTAATGTTTAACACGGTGACCATTCACTTTAAAATTTGGACCATCGGGTTGGGACAACTCAAGAGTTCCATATGGAAACACTTGAGCAATAGTGAATGGACCGGACCATCTCGACTTAAGCTTGCCCGCAAAAAGCTTCAATCTTGAGTTAAAGAGGAGAACCGGCTCTCCAACTTTGAACTCACGATTCTTGATCTTAGCATCATGCAATTTCTTAGTCTTTTCCTTGTAAAGCAAAGAATTCTCATAGGCATTGGCTCTCAACTCATCCATCTCATTGATTTGATCTTTCCTATGTGAACCGGCTTGGTTTAAATCAAAGTTAGCCCACTTGAGAGCCCAAGATGCCTTATGTTCTAACTCAAATGGGAGGTGGCACGCTTTTCCATAGACAAGCCTATAAGGAGTACAACCAATTGGTGTCTTAAAAGCCGTCCTAAACGCCCACAAAGCATCATCGAGCTTATCCGACCAAGAAGCTCTATGCTCTCCCACCGTTCTCTCTAAAATTCTCTTTAAACCACGATTTGTGACCTCGGTTTGACCATTTGTTTGAGGGTGATACGCGGTAGAAAGTCTATGATTCACTCCATATTTCTTCATAACTCTCGTGAATTGATCATTACAAAAGTGCGTACCACGATCACTTATGATGGCCCGAGGTACACCAAATCTAGCAAACAATTGTTTCAAGAATTTTACAACCACTCTAGCATCATTAGTAGGTAAGGCTTTAGCCTCCACCCACTTGGACACATAATCCACCGCCACAAGTATATACTTGTTTCCCTTAGAAGATGGAAAAGGTCCCATGAAATCTATTCCCCATACATCAAATATCTCACACTCTTGGATAAAATTTTGTGGCATCTCATCACGTTGTGTAATTTTTCCTTGTCTTTGACAAACATCACAAAATTTCACCATCTCTTGGGCATCCTTGTAAATGGAAGGCCAATAGTAACCCGAATCAAAGACTTTCTTGGCGGTGTAGTTAGGCCCAAAATGTCCACCCGTAGGTCCTTTATGACATGCCTCTAAGATTTTAAATGCCTCGGGCCCATCTACACACCGTCTAATTATTTGGTCCGCACATTGCCTAAAAAGATATGGATCATCCCAAAAGTAATACTTAACTTCCTTAAGAAACTTTTTCTTTTGTTGGTACGTAAGACCCTCAATAAGCACATTGCCCACAAGATAGTTTGCGATATCCGCAAACCAAGGTGTGGCATCCTCTTGGGAAGAGATAGACATGAGCTCCTCTAGTGGAAAGGATTCATTGATTTCTTGATGTGGGAAATCTCCTTGAAAAGGATGCTCAAGTCTACTCAAATGATCCGCCGCCAAATTCTCGGCCCCTTTCTTATCACGAATCTCTATCTTAAACTCTTGAAGCAACAAAATCCATCTCAAAAGCCTAGGCTTAGCATCTTGTTTTGTCATAAGATACTTGAGAGCGGAATGATCCGTATACACTATGGTCTTGGAAAGCACAAGATATGGTCTAAACTTCTCAAAAGCATATACTATAGCAAGCAACTCTTTTTCCGTGGTAGTGTAATGAAGTTGTGCACCGGTCATGGTTTTACTCGCATAGTGTATAGGTTGAAAATGCTTATTAACTCTTTGTCCTAAGACGGCCCCCACCGCATAATCACTAGCGTCACACATAAGCTCAAAAGGTAATTCCCAATTTGGAGAAACCAAAACGGGAGCCTTTGTCAATTTTTCCTTAAGGGTCTCAAAAGAGTCTAAACAAGCTTGATCAAAAATGAAAGGAGCCTCTTTCTCCAAGAGATGAGTCATCGGTCTAGCTATCTTAGAGAAATCTTGTATAAAGCGCCTATAAAATCCCGCATGACCTAAGAAACTCCTCACACCTTTAACCGAGGTGGGTGGGGGAAGCTTAGCAATCACATCAATTTTAGCTCGATCAACTTCTAATCCCTTATTGGATATCTTGTGTCCTAAAACAATCCCCTCTTTCACCATAAAGTGACATTTCTCCTAATTAAGCACCAAACGTGTTTCCTCACAACGCTTAAGCATTCTCTCAAGATTGGTGAGACATGAGCTAAAGGAGCTTCCAAATACGGAAAAGTCATCCATAAAAACCTCCATGGTTTGCTCTATCATGTCATGGAAAATCGCCATCATGCACCTTTGAAACGTCCCCGGTGCATTACATAGGCCAAAAGGCATCCTCTTGTAAGCAAATGTACCGTAGGGACAAGTGAATGTGGTCTTTTCTTGATCCTTAGGGTCAATGGGTATTTGAAAATAACCCGAAAAGCCATCAAGAAAACAATAGTACTCATTTCCCGCTAAGCGTTCAAGCATTTGATCCATAAAGGGAAGCGGGAAATGGTCTTTCCTAGTTGCCTCATTGAGTTTTCTATAATCAATGCAAACTCTCCAACCGGTCACAAGTCTTGTGGGAATAAGCTCATTGTTCTCATTAGGCACCACGGTGATTCCACCCTTCTTTGGAACACAATGAACCGGGCTAACCCATGGAGAGTCGGAAATGGGGTAAATCATACCCGCATCTAAGAGTTTAATCACTTCCTTCTTAATAACCTCATGGATCTTTGGGTTAACTCTCCTTTGGTTTTGAATGGCAGGTTTATAATCATCTTCCATAAGGATTTTGTGAGTACAAAAATGTGGATCAATTCCCCTTATGTCGGATATTTTCCATGCTAAGGCTTTCTTGTGTTTCTTAAGGACTTCAATAAGTTGCTCCTTCTCATCCTCTTTCAACTCTTTAGCAATAATCACCGGTAATTGGTCTTTTGCTTCTAAGAAAGCATATTCTAAGTGGGATGGAAGTTCCTTAAGTTCAATGGGAGGTGGACTCTCTATGGAAGGTTGTACTATGGAAGGTTCCTCAATGGTAATCTCTTGTGGAATAGGAGAAGGAATAGGGTCCTCATTGAGCAACTTTTGGATTGTAAGAATATCTTCTTCCCAATTAATGGGAGAATCATCATCACCAAGAAAGTTAGACTCAAATTCCTCCAAGAGGAAATCACTCTCTCCAAAAGGTGTTAAAGAGGGAGCAATTGGGGCCACGGTTTCAACATGTGGAATCTCATCACTAGCATTCTTACAAGCATCATGAAAGTGTTCATTACACACTTCATCTAGCACATCCACAATGTTAATAGTCTCACAAGGTCTAGACTCCTTAACCTCTTTTCTATCACAAACTTTCCCTAACTTAAACACCACTCTCTCATCTTCTACTCTCATAATTAATTCTCCTTCCGCCACATCTATCAAGGTACGACCCGTTCTCAAAAACGGTCTACCAACAATCAAAGGCACTCTAGGATCCATGTCATAATCGACCACTACAAAGTCGGCCGGAAAGGTAAACTTATCCACACCTACAAACACATCTTCCGCTATACCTACGGGGTGAGCTATGGTTCGGTTGGCTAGTTCAAGAGTCATCCTAGTGGGAGTGAGCTCGGGAAGAGATAGTTGTTTCCAAACCGATAAAGGCATGAGATTTATGCTCGCCCCTAAATCCGCCAAAGCCATGCAATTTTCAACACCGGGAAAATTACAAGGTATCAAGAAACGCCCCGGATCTCCAAGTTTTGTTGGTAAGGTTTTAAGTAACACCGCGGAACAATTTTCATTAAGTGATGTGTTGGGCAAATCAACCAATTTTTCTTTGTTTGAGAGCAAATCCTTGAACATCTTAGCAAACTTTGGCATATAAGCAAGAGCTTCCGCAAAGGATATGTTGATATTGAGTTGCTTGAACATCCTTAAGAAATTGGAGACTTGGATGTCATCTTTGTTCTTTAACTTGTCCTTTTTCAACCTTGAAGGGTATGGAAGAGTAGGTTTTGGTGTAGGTGGAATAGGTGTTGTGGTGGAAGATTTGTCTTTGTTAGCTTCTTCATTGGGAAGTGTGGAAGGTAAAGGAGAAGTATGAGGTGGTTGAGGAGGTGTGTTTGAGTGAATAGGAGCATGTAGAGGAGGTGGAGTAGAAGTAGAAGGCTTGTCACAAGTAGGAGCACAAGTGGGTTGAACAAGAGTAGGTTTAGGAGGTGAAGGATCCTTTGTTGTTGTTCCACTCCTTGTTGTAATAGCATTGACATTGGCCCTAGGGTTTGTTTGTGTGTTAGAAGGTAAAGCCCCTTGTGGTCTTTGAGTTACCGCCACTAAAACCCTATTGATTTGTTCCTCCATTGTACGTTTCAATTGATCATTCATTCTCTTCTCAATTTCACGCATTTTCTTGTCAACATACTCTTGAGTCTCTTGCATCCCATATCCTTGAGTTGGATTTTGAGGGTAAGCTTGATTTGGTATTGGAGCATATGCTTGATTGGGAATAAATGGAAGTGGTTGATTAAACCCTTGTTGTGGTGGATAAAAGGTATTTGCTTGAGGTTGAAATTGATTGGGTGCCTTGTAGTTATTTCCTTGGTATGGTTGTCTTTGCCCTTGATTCCTTGCTAAAATTTGAGGAGGATTTTATGGAATTTGGGTGGGTGGTTGGGGTGGGAAGCCGGGTGGAGTAAGGTAATTTTGGGATTTATAAGAAAGGTTATTTGGATTGATGTTAGGCTTGAAGTGTTCACGATGTTCCTCTTGGTAAGCATAGCATTCCCCTTGATACCCTTGCACCTTATCACATTGTTCATAAGAGTGGGGGCCTCCACAAGTAACACAAGAAATGGTGATGGCATTCACATTATTTGAGGAATTGTTCAATGTCATGCTCTTAAAATTTTGAACCATGTCATGAGTCATTTCTTGTCCTTGTTTGACTTGTTGAAGGATCTCTTTAAGAAGTTGGATGTCACAAGGAGTTTGAGAAGTGTTTTGGATAACATGAACCCTTTCTTCAAATGGATTGTTTGTTTGAACCATTGCCTTAGTCTCAATAATGGTCAAAGCCTCGTGGTATGTCTTAAGAAGAATACTCCCTCCCGCGGAAGCATTTAGTGAATCTTGGTGGTGAGGTTTAAGGCCATTATAGAAGGTATTGATTTGGTTTACATCATCCAATCCATGGTTAGGGCATCGCCTCAACAACTCACTATACTCTTCCCAAGCATCACTAAAGGATTGACTAGGTTTTTGTGTAAAGCCCATAATTAAATTCCTCAAAGCCATAGTCTTTTGTGGAGGAAAGAATTTGTTCAAAAACTTAGTGGTAAAACCGTCCCATGTGGTGATACTATCGGGTGGTTGGGTGTCTAACCAATGCTTAGCACTCCCATCTAAGGAAAATGACACTAACATCAATCTAATGACCTCATGTGGAACCCCATTATGCTTAATGGTATTGCAAAGTGAAAGGAATCTCTTTAGGTGAGCATGGGGATCCTCATTTTGTTTTCCCAAGAAAGGTGATAAAGCAACCATATTGATCATAGATGTATGTAGCTCAAATGTGTTAGCGGGAAAGTCGGGAATCTTAATGGCACTAGAATATCCATGAATGTTGGATTGAATACGTTCATACAAAGTACGATTATCAATAGCCATGTCTTCTTGTGGTGGTGACAAAGCACGATTCTCGTGATCGGCTTGGTGGACGGTGGTGGTCTTACTCTTTCTCTTTTTCTTCCTTTTCGGAGGAAGAGGTTGTACACCAATCGGTATTTGTGCACGCCCGCGAGTGAGCATGCAACTCAATACGAGGAATGAGAGAGAAGCTCTCGTGTGACTTTGAAGAGAAATGGATTATCCTCTTCGAGTTTCAATATTAAATATCCACAAGAAAATAACAATATATGTATTTACTACTTTGAGTGCAAGACCCTCAATGAAGCCTTCCTTCTTAGAATACTCCCAAGTGAACGGGGGGTTAGGTGGCGCGAAGCACTTAAGTACCTATTGACCCTTAGATGGCATTTTATAGCACATCGCCTTTCTATTCACTTAAATGTTCGTATTCTTCGAATTGTTGCTTATTGAGAGTATTTATCTATTCTTGCTTTATTTTGTTTGATCGATACGCGTGTCAAGGACCGGAGCGCCCCTCAACACGGTGTATTGCCTCGGCAATACTTATGGAAGATATGTAAATTGATTGTTCTTATACGTATACGTATTTACTTATAATAATATATGAAAAATATTTTTGTATTTATGAGTTTTTTAAAGGAAAATACTATATGTACATAAAAACCGAGAAAATCCAATAATATATATTTTTGGGTGCAATCTCTTAGGAAAAAGATTGCTTTTTGGATTTTTTAATTTTTTTGGTCAATTCTTTAGGAAAAGAATTGTTTTGGTAATTTTTTAGTTTTTATATATTTTTATATTTTTGATTTTTTTATTTGTTTTTTATTTATGATACGTAAAAATAACGTTCACAAAGTGAACGGATCCCAAAAGCCAATGAAAACCGTCAATCGATAGTCTCTCGTGTAGTCAAAGAACCGGCAGCGGCGCCATTTGAAATGTAGTATAATGCAGTTCGTTTTTCTCAGTTCTTAACCAATAGAAAGTCCAACCAATATCGGATTTTTAATTGTTCTTGGTTGTTAAGCTTGCTTGGTAATCTATTGCTAATTCAACAAATGCTTGCAAAACGGAAAAATATTACCTACGTATATGTAAAACAATTTGCAAATACCACGTTTTTATCCAAGTAAAAGTCTAAAATGCAAAATATGAAACTAAAGGGACTGAAATTGTAAATTCTAAGAATAATAAATGCTTGAAATGTAAATTCTAAAAATTATAAGGACTAAAAATGCAAAACAGTTAACTACAAGGACCAATTATGCAAAAACCATAACAAACTTGCCAAAATGTAACAAATCCAACAAACTACTAACTGAATTTAAACAATCTTTCAAATTCCAGGGACCAAAGTTATGCAAACCCTAAATTCTAGGAAGTTTAGCCAACTTTTCAAAACTGATAGAAAAGTAAGGACCAAAGTGCAATTTTGAGAACTTTTTAACTAAAAACGGGACACAAGAAAGAATAAGCTCGTTTGAGCTTATTACTCAACCAAAATCAGTGAAACAACTTGCAAAACGTTTCAAATCTCATTTAAGCTACGTGTGTTCAAGGAATTAAGCTAAAGATCAAAAATAAGCAAATGAGTGCTTATTGATAAGCTCAAAATAAGCTCTAGCCAAATTTAGTCAACCACAACTGAATTTTTCTCTTGAAACTGATTAAGCAAATGATTTGAAGATTGGGAAATCAAACTAGAACAAATTTCATCCAGTAATAAGCTCTTAAACTGAAATAAGCTAAAAAGAGCTTATATTGACCAAACGTTGACCAAATTTTGCAAAAAGCTCAAACTTTCAGAAATTGACTAGGAACACTTACTAACTGATTTTATGAAAGAAAATCACAGGATTTGTGAAGTAGATATGGAGATCTAGGAAATCAGTTACATGCTTATCTCAGAGAATGAGCTTTGCTCAGCCTTGGACCAAAAAGCTATTTACCAGATTATTACCTAATACTGTAGAAATTCCTTTTGGAATCTAAAACTATATGATATAAGCTAGAACTGGAAACAAATTTGAGGAAATTTCTTCAAGTAATGAATGAGAAATAAGCAATTGAAAATGGCAAGTTTTTTAGAACAAAGCTGAATGAGAGCTAACCCAAACTATTTTTAAGCCATTTGCCTGATTGACCTTTGATTTGACTTGTAAAAGGCTTTAAACAACTTGTTATCACTTAAGGACTAGAAATGAACTCTTAAACACCAAATTTCAATGCTTGGATTCTACTTTTTATCTATTACCAAACACTCCTTTACTGATTTTGAACAAAATTTTACAAAGACTTATCAAGTTCTGACTTAAGCTAATTCAAATGCTATAGCAGACTAGATTCAAAGATCAAAATGAAAGGTTTTAAAGCTGAAAACAATCAATTACCAAGGCTAGGACTACCAATAAGCTATAAGGCTAACAAGTACTAAACAAATGCAGTAACTACAAATTCAGAACACAAGTAAACAAGAAAGCAGTAACTGAACTTCAAACTCTCAAAGATCAATCAAATAGCAACTACAAACAAATATATCATGCAGCCATCAGAATTAACTAGGAAAATAAGCATGCAATTGACTTGTTGAGTGGAACTAAAACAAGAAGCTTAAAACCTAATGTAGATATCCTTTGAGAAGAAGAGGAGCACTGAGCTCTCTTGCCCTAGTGATAACCACCACCTATCACTAGAAATCAACAAGAATCAACCCACAAATCAACTGGAATCAATCAAACTGCTTGAAAACTCCATAAGAACTAGGAAATGGCTGAATTGTGATCAACAGCTAACAAACTTCACAAATGTCAGTTATGATCAATGATTGATCATAACAAACATCAAACAGCAACAACACTATCCAAATGAAGCAAGAATCTGACTGGAATGAGAAGAACAGAATTGGCGGGAAAAAGGAAATTTGAATTTTATTGAGGTAAATCAGTTACAAAGTTTGTTACAAGCTATCAACTAACTAACTAACTCAAGAGTTTGTCAGACTCTTGAGTAGTTAGGGTAGAATTAAGGGAAAAAGGAAAGGAAAGGGAGAACTAGGTGTTTTACAAAATTAAGCTACAATTTACAAATGAAGACTAAACTAAGTATTTATAGGCATGAGAGGAGAGTTAGTTGGGGTTGGTGACGTGTCAGGGCCAATCCCAGCTTGCCACGTGGAGAAATCTGCAAATCCGCATTTTGAAGGTATGAACAATGAATTGGGTATTTTTGATTGGATGAATGTCTTGTTAATTAGTTTGCACCGTTGAACTCGTCTCTCAAAATTAAGCAAGTTTGGTGTTTTAATCTTCCCATGAAACGGCTTCTATCTCAATCACGATCCTGGCAATATTTCTTGTTCTTGAAGATGACACGTGTAAGCTTCTGGTTGGCTCTTATCTGATCACACGGATCAATATCCAAAAGTGGATAAAAGGATTATGGAGTGGCGCATTCTCATTGGTTGATTTAAATGAAGTGCGCTTTACTGTTCAGATTTTGTATTAAATGCAAAACGGCGCTAGTGGGCTTATGTGGTGATCCTTGTCCCACTTTTCTTGCAATCTTATTGGTTCTCTCCCTTTCACATGGATCAAGCTTCAAATTACTTTCAACAATTGGCAGAACTAGTCCTTGTACTTGGCAGAATGTTGTTTTGAGCTAGGATCTTCATTCTTTTGACATATTTGGTCCTTTAACTTCCATCCTTGAACAAAAATGGTCCTTTGACTGAGTTGACTTGAGAGTTGACCAAGTTTGACTTGAATCTTGACTTTTCATTATTTGCACTTTAAGTCCTTCAACTTTCATAACTTGTCAAGATAGGTCCTTATACTTCAAAGTCTTGTCACTTTTGATCCTCTTTTGTCTTTTTCATCCATTTGAGCTTGATTTTTCCTTGTTTGCTTGAAAATGTATCTTTTTACCTACACAAGTGCACACAAACACAAACATACCACATAATATTGTTTTTGCCAAATAAATTGGTATTTTGCTTCATGTTTTAGGGTTATTTGTTGATAAAAGGATATGAGTTTAAGCTCATATCAATGATCTACTATCACAATTCCTCATTACGCAAGGCTTCGCTAAAGGCAAGGTGGATCCCACGCTGTTCATTCAGAAATGAGGTAAAGATATGATTATGTTACAAATATATGTTGATGATATTATATTTGCTGCCTCGACCCAAACCTTATCCGATGAAATTGGGACACTCATGTCTTCCAAGTTTAAGATGTCAATGATGGGCAAGGTATCACTCTTCTTAGGTCTTCAAATATCTCAGAGTCCCAGAGGCATCTAATCAATCAATTCAAGTATGCCCTTGAATCGTTTAAGAAATATAAGATGGAATCTTGCGACCCCGTGGATACTCCAATGGTGGAACAAACTAAGCTAGATGCAGATCCACATGGGATTGCTGTTGATCCGACACTTTATCGGGGAATGATCGGTACCCTTCTTTATATCACAGCTAGTCGACCTGATCTTCAGTTTGCTATATGTGTGTGTGCTCGGTATCAAACTCGGCATACTGAGTTACACTTAGATACTGTTAAACGGATCTTTCGGTATCTTACAGGAACCATCAATCGGGGACTTTGCTATTCGAAGGACTCTTCGATTGCACTAATGGCATATGTAGATGCGCATCACGTGGGTTGTCAAGATACAAGGCATAGCACGAGTGGAACTTTGCAACTACTAGGAGATCAACTAAACTATTGGGCATCGAAAAAGCAGAAAAGCGCTACAATTTCAAGTACGGAAGCAGAATACATAGACATGTCCGGTTGCTGTGCTCAAATACTTTGGATGAGATCGCAATTAACCGACTATGGTATAGGTTTCAACAAGATTCTGATGTACTACGACAACAAAAGTACAATTGCCTTATGCTGCAACAATGTTCAATTCTCCCGATCGAAGCATATTGACATTCGCTACCACTTCATCAAGGAGCAAGTGGAAAATGGAGTGATCGATCTTTACTTTGTCCGATCTGAGTATCAAGTGGCGGATATTTTCACGAAGGCTTTAGATCGCGCTCGAATGGAATTTTTGGCCGACAAGCTAGGATTGAGAACTTTCTCGCCTGAGACTCTAAAGGAACTGGCAAATGAAGGGAAAGAATAGTGGTGGTAATCTATTCTCCGTATCCTTGGTGATCATCTGTATATATTGTTTATATTTTTATCCACAAAAGCAAAATATAAAAATATAAAACCAGATAAAAACCCATAAAAATTGAAAATTTTAGAAAATTTCAAAAAATATTTCTACTTTATCTTTCAAATGCATGTCTTTTGGGACGATAATATTTACGGCCTTAGAAATGTCGATTAATATTGACACGACGTCATAAATAGAGTTCATACAAAAGTTATAAATATTTCATAAAACATGCCCAGATGGCTTGTAGTTATTTCAGACTCCAACCCATTTTTCATATTAAAGTCAAGTATTTCTTACGAAAGCTTTGGCTCTCAACAGGAATTAATTTTCTCAGACAAGGTTTACTTTAAAACCTTGTAAGGGATCAAGTTTACTTTATAACTTGGTCTAACACGGATATATGTACGCATCAGTGCATTTATTTGTTAAAACAAGAGAAATCTTGTTTTTATGAAGACATCATCTCTACAACCATAGCACTCTACAATTGGTATCTACATACTCGACGATGCGACTACTCAAACGACGACTACAGCTCTTTCAATAGAAAATGGGTCAACAACTGAGGGGGAGCAATTGTCCAGCATTCAGAATCTTCGATGCCGAAAGTGCCAAGTTAACTAATTGGTGTCAAGACAACAATACCAATCGTACATGTGGTGTCAAGAGATGACTTCAGACGTGACGAGGCGACCAACATTTGCCGACAAGAACCATTTGATCTTATCATATGAT
This sequence comes from Glebionis coronaria, assembly GCA_025667525.1. Classification (NCBI taxonomy): domain Eukaryota; kingdom Viridiplantae; phylum Streptophyta; class Magnoliopsida; order Asterales; family Asteraceae; genus Glebionis; species Glebionis coronaria. The sequence continues at coordinate 437,865,426 of CM046881.1, forward strand.
GTTCTCATCAATCAGGTCCAACCTTGTCAATTCATTCTTATATGGTGAATATGTGATCATATTACAAATCGGTATCATATCTCACAAATTGGTCTCATGAAGATTAAACGGACTTGTATTTTTCTTCCCAAAACCTTTGTTAAAACTTCATTAAATCAATTGATATCAAAAATATCGGTTGGGTTAATATTTTTAATATGGGGGAGAAAATGTGATTTAATATGGGAAATTATCACAAATGGTTTGACTTAACGTGATGGCTCATCCCGACATGTGAGAAATGTTTTCGAATACCGTGGCATATGTTAAGGGGGAGCAAAATGGATTTGCTATACCAAAATGGATTTCATGGTGAAATATACTTACCATAAACCCATTTATTTCACGACGATGAAGATTGTGGTGATATAAGGATGGTAGGATAGGTTAAGTCCTATGATCCTTACACAACCGGAGGAATCTTCCCAAGGACATTCCATAGATAGGAATAGTAGTCCATAGGAAAGATGGAGAAAGATTATGAACATAGCTGAATGCCGACCAAGTACTTAAGTTAGCACTGGAACAATCACAACAAGGTGCTAGTTATGACTTATTGGTAAGCATTGAAGGGGTTGAAGAATGAAAAAGAATTGTAAAGATAAAGGGTCTAAAGAAAGAAGCCCTCCTTACAACTTTAGGCAGAAACCGGGTCAACACATATGCTATTGAGATCATTTTAATGATGCTTGATATTGAAGATAGAAATCATGGACCCAGTGATGCAATACATAGGCCATCCCAGCTAACTCAGATATCTCTTAAAAGGTATTTGTTTTATTCACACGGAGACAACGCATTATCTATCGATTTATTCACTCCGAGTAAATTGATATTGAAAAGGTGGCACTCCTCTCCAGCCTTCGATCACTAAAATCCAAAGTACACGATCGAGTCTAGAGCCATTTAAGATCATCAAATATCTCATTAGGACACACTTCCATATTTCATTGCTTCTTCACACTCTGTGAAAAGTAAGAAAGATATTAAGAGTCCTACGCAAATCTTCATGATCTTGCCTGAACATCCGAGTAATACAAAAGTATTTACAATGAAGATGGAAATCCTTCTTGAGCGAATATCAGAAAGCTCATGCTAGGTGACTTGTGAGATTCTTTATGAATCAAACTTGTGATAACTGGAAAGTGTTGATCCCAAACTTAGATCGATTAAGCTTTGTGTAAACGAGATTAGATCAAGTACTACACGTAGAGAAACCTTTGCTTATGAACAAAGTAACAAAGTGTTATGCGGAATTAACACTTGATCTAAAACACAATGATGTTAAACAAACTTTCACTTGTATTAGAATAATCTTGTTGGTTACAATGAAAGGTTTAACTTGCGAATACTATGAAAACTGATATTAAACATTAACCTAAAAGATCTTCTTTTATAGAACAAGAAGTCTTGTACAATAAGCTACGAATCAACTATTCTAGGTAAAGATAAACATAGAAAATACATTGTCGTTTCTATCCTTACTAGAAGTAATCTAGAATATAATATACGTGTAGCTCACATCTTCCATCAGTGCTTGTCTTCAATCTGTCAACGCTTGACTTTAACTTGTCAACGCTTATGCTGTCAGCGCTCACTTTGCTCTTGTCAACGCTTAAGTTGTTCTTGTCAGCGTTCAAGTGTTCTGGCCTAAATTTATTCCCAACAATCCTCCCCTAAACTTGATATCCACTCTTATGATCAAGTTTCTGAATAAACATTAAGGACTTGGAGGAGTCTGACAAACCTTATCATATTGGTAATAAATAAATCTGATCAAATTCTTTGCCACGTCACTTGTATAGTCTATCTCCAACTGGGTGTCCTTCATCTTCTCCAAAACTGCCTTGGATATGAAATACTGAGCATCTACAAGTAAATACTCAGCAAACTTTGTAGAACTCAAATGGTATACACCTGCAGCTGAATATAACCTCCATTGAAGACCACTGAGGTCATCTTCAAGATCCTTCCATATTTCAGGATCTTCTTCTTTTGTTCCACACATTCTTTTGAATGTGGTCCAAAGTTTTATTCCATTGGCTGAAGTTGGTGCTTCAGCCTCATACTTGGTCTCTAGCAACCTCCAAAGGTCCACCAAGTCTTCTCTGTCACAACTTGCAAATAAAGATATGAGAGTGGTAAAAGTGTGTACCTCCTTGCCAAACCTTCCAATTTTCCAGAATCCACATTCATCTTCCTCATAACTTATAATTGGATTCCTGGAATCTAGTGGTAACACATGAACCATATCTGAAGCTTCTAATGGGGAGAGCTTAAGGCTCTTTCTAATGATTGCTTCACTTGGATATAGTTGAGACATATCTTTTGGAAATTCAAGAATAAATCCCTTCTTTACTGGTCTAGGAACTATCATAGCTTTCTTGATTGCCATCTCTTCTGCAAGTTGCTCCTTTCTTTCATCTGAAAGAAGTCTGAAAGTGTTCTCTTCCTGCACTTTCACCCAAATAGGATAAGCTCTATGTTCCAACTCATCAAATGTCAAAGCCTTCAGCTTCTGATGTGTCCATCCAACTCCATGACATTTGAGCAACATAAAGTAGAGCTTCCTTCTATCCCTTTTCAATTCAGAGAGAATGTTGTTTGCCCTGTACTTCAACATCACCTTACAATCCTGCTGAACTCTAAGAAGAATTTCCAAACCCCATATCTGGTCTGAAATGGTCAAGTTTGGATTATCCATGCAGCTTTCTTCCCAAGAATTGTACATCTGAACTACCTCTGGCATATCAAAATCAATTTGCAACTTCAAATCTCTCAGCCTTTCCCTAGCAAGCTCATCACCATACTCAAGTCTTTCTGGTTCAACAATCATCACACTTGAGTCTGAGCTAGCTCCATCACTTTCTTCTTCAGAAGTCACAACAAATGGTGACTTTTCCTTTTCTCCTTGTTCCATCATTTGCTCAGCCATTCTTCTATCAAACTCAACCTGAGCTGCATTCTTTGGAACAATTTCTTCTACCAACTTACCCTTACCCTTATCTGTTGGTTCAATTGTTGGTAGGGTAGATGATAATACCTGAGTAGGAACATCTTTGATGATAGATGATGACTGGAATACATCACCTCCATATGCAGATCTGTCAACGCCCAAATTTCCTCTATCAGCGCCCAAAATATTTCTGTCAGCGTCCAAACTTGTCTTGTCAACGCTCAAATATTTTCCCTCAGCGCCTTGTGTAACCTCTCTCAGCATATCTGTAAATGATAAATTTAAATTTGTTGGAGAGATTAAGGACGTATCAAAACCTTTTTGTTCCTTTAATGTAGTAAGAGCTTCAGCAATATCCAATGATTGACCATCTTGACTGCTCTTATCACTCAGATTTCTTGCTTCCTCCCCTTTGGAAGACTCCTCCATACCTCCCCTTGAATGAGCACTCTCCAAAACAACAATCCTCTCCCTCAAATCTTTGAGTTCAAGGCCTTGGTTACTGACAATTTGTACTAAGTCTGCATTTTGCTTTTGCAAGCTAATGCAGACAGCCGTCAATTCTAAAAGCGTCATTGGTTCCAGTCTGCCCTCTTCCAAAATGGGAATTTGACCTCCCAAATCAGGTTCATTGGGCATGGATGAGGACTTAATTATGGTAGGACTGTCTTGGCCAGCTGCTAAGCCAGAACCAATAGTCTCAGCCTCATCCAGGTCACCAGCCACACTGGTGGTGGTGGTTCTCTCTGCTACATGGCTAGGACCACCAGAGGAGAACACTCCAGCAGTCCTTTGGCGTTTAATCAACCTATATTCTGGTGGTGTGGAAGATGGTGTAGAAGATGGTGTAGATGTAGGTTGGTTAAGGGGTGTTTGGGATTGTGATGGTTGGGTGTCAACGTTGGAAATAGGCATATCAACGCCCACATTAGATGTGTCAGCGTCGAAGGGATTTTGGTCTATTTGCATTTGGTCAGGTGAGGGTAAAGGTTCAGGGATAGGTTCAAGTTGTGGTTGAGGGTCAATATGAGGTTGGGGGTCTGGTTGGGGTTGTGCTGCTGCAATAACAGCAAGCATGGCTGGGGTTAATGGTAGGTCTCTATGAGGTGGTGAATTCATCTTGGTAAAAATAGCCTTCTTTTGTTCAGGGATCTTATAAAAGTCATTGTGATCCCTGGAACAATATCTTTGAGCATCAAAAATCATTTGCAGAAAACGGGGATAAGCTAAAGTCATTTTTGTCCCCTTGTTTTTACACATTCCTTCAAAAATCATTTTAGACCAGTTATAATTTTGCCCTGTTGTAATACACACAATAGCAGATGCAATGGATCTATTGATCTCATTGTGTGCAGTACATTTGGGACTCAAACATTGAAGGAGAATGTGAATTAGGTACTTCCAGGCTGGGGGAAATTCCTGCTTATGGTACTTATTAAGAGTACCTTCATCAGGAATAGGGTATCCCAAAGCCCTAAGCCCTTGTTCTATTTCAGATATGGGAAGCATGGTTATACCATCAGCATCATTAAGATGCAAGGCCTGGCGTACCAAGGCCTCAGTAACCACCCAAGATCTCCCATGTACAATAGAATTCAATGTTGTCACTCCATTAACTGTTGAGGAACTAACAGTGTTCCAAAACTGTTTAATGTGTGTGACTGGAATGAGTGGTGCATGAGAAAGAGCGTACCTTAATGGGGATGCATTCAAATACTCCACCATCTGTGTGTATTGAGGGAACAAAGTATTATCAGCAACAAGATAAGCAATCATGTTGTGTTGAGACTTGAACCCCAAATCCAATTCTGCTGAGTTAAATCTTGGTGCCATTGATGAAAGCTGTTAATTTGATGTATAAAAGATGAAGGTTGATAAGAGAAAAGTGTTAGACAAGAATTATAGATACCCTGTTTAAAATAGGAGCCAAATTTATAGGAGTGGATGAATGCACGTGATTGGCCCAAAAATAGGCAAAGATTTTCAAAAATCAATCATGAAAATATTGAAAAAGTTTATAAGTTATCCCATGCATTTAATGAAAGTAACAACTCCTAAAATTACGGCTTGAAAATATGTCAAAAAGTAACAACTGGGTAGGTCCCATTGTTTGTCAACGGTCAAATATAACCCATCAACGCCCAACGGCTATAATCTTGTCAACGTTCGCCTAAAGCCATGTCAGCGTCCATTTTGGTCACAACAACGCTTGGAAAAATCTTGTCAGCGTCCAAAAATAAAATTGTTTTAAAAAGTGAAAAATGACCTTAACAAGTAACTTATCCTAGAGAAGATAACCAAAAGCTGATAATTATCATAGGGCGGCAAGCACTGTCCAGTTATGCACACTTGCATAAGCAAGATAGACATAACAGTCCTCTAGTGTCCCTTGCTAACCAAAATTCTTAACAACCAAGTTACCTCATAAAATCCTTGTTACTCCCAGGTAAAACCCATATCAAAAGGATTCCCAAGCCTCCCAACAGACCACAACCAATTCTAGGCCAAAAATGTCTTGGCAGCATGCAAAGTTGATATACTATGCATGCTACAGTGCCTCATGGTTTAGAAAAACTAACCCATACTCACCAGTGGACACAATCTAGAATTGTGATGAGAGTATTCTAAGAATACCCAAGAGTCCTAAAGGTTCCTTAAACCTCCCCTTAAACTATGATACATGAGTTCTCAATAATATATATGAACATTAAAAATTTATGTCAAGATAGGAATATAAATATTCCAACCATCATCCATAAACAAAACATGTCCAAATAGCTCTTCAAAGATCCATAAGCAACTCTGTATCCAATGGCATAAAGCTACCATTACCTGCACATTTAGATGAAAACCACAAAACTAACATTTGTTGCTGACAGCGTCCCGACAACACTTATCAGCGTTGAAGGAACTCTTGTCAGCGTTAGACAATAATATCTCCAACAACGGCAAAATAACACTTGACAGCGTTACATTTACCTTTGTCAGTGTTAGAAAAAGAATGTGGAAAATCTAAATCATCACAAAGACCAATAACAATGCATTATCCTGTACATACTTTTACAAAAAGATTCCAAAAACACATATTAAGTGAGATTAACCATTCCAATATTTGTTACCAAATATTGAAATCTTCCAGCATCAAAAGGTTTAGTTAATAAATCAGCCACATTGTCCTCTGTGTCTACCCTATCTGGTTGTATTAAACCTTTCTCAAAGCAATCTCTTATAAAATGATGTCTAATTTCTATGTGTTTGGTTTTAGAATGATGTACAGGATTTTTAATAATGCATAAAGTACTGTTATTGTCTACAAAAATCTTGGTATGCATAAAATTATACCCATAATCCAACAGCTGGTTCTGAATCCATAAGACTTGTCCACAACAAGCAGCTGCAGCAACATATTCTGCTTCAGTTGTAGAGTTTGCCACCACTGTTTGTTTCTTGCATTGCCAAGATATCAATCTGCTCCCAAGAAATTGGCATCCACCAGTTGTGGATTTCCTATCAAACTTGTCACCACCATAGTCACTGTCTGAGTATGCAATAAGATCCAAGGGAGAATCTTTTGGGTACCACAATCCAAGATCTGGATAACATCTTAGGTACCTAAAAATTCTCTTCACAGCAAAAAGGTGACATTCTTTGGGAGTCACTTGATGGCGTGCACATGCACACACAGCAAACATGATGTCAGGTCTTGAGGCTGTAAGATACATCAATGAACCAATCATTGATCTATAGTGCCTAACATCCACATCCTTTCCAGCTCCAATTTTTCCCCAAGGGTGTTGCCTATCCATAGGAGTGGAAGCCTCCTTTTCATGTGGAGAAAAACCATATTTCTTCAAGATTTCAGCTACATACTTGTCTTGGGAGATGAAGATACCATCTTCTTTCTGCTGAACTTGTAAACCTAGAAAGAAGTTCATCTCACCCATTGCACTCATCTTGAATTTATCTGTCATGAGCTTGGAAAAGTCCTCACTCATTTTTGGATCAGTAGACCCAAAAATGATATCATCAACATAGACCTGCACAAGCAACACATGTTTTCCTTTCTTCTTTGTAAATAGTGTCTGATCTATGGTGCCCCTCTTGAAACCATTTTCCACCAAGTAGGTGGACAATGTACCATACCATGCTCTTGGGGCTTGATGAAGTCCATACATTGCTTTCTTCACTCTATAAACCTTGTCTGGATTCTCAGGATCTTCAAAACCAGGAGGTTGCATGACATATACTTCCTCAACAATTGTCCCATAGAGGAAAGCACTCTTCACATCCATCTGGTAAACAGTAAAATTCATACAAGAGGCATAAGCTAGAAAAATTCTTATAGCTTCAATTCTTGCAACTGGTGCAAAAACTTCTTCATAATCAATTCCTTCCTCTTGTGTATACCCCTGAGCTACCAAACGTGCCTTGTTTCTGACCACAATGCCTCTTTCATCTTTCTTGTTCCTTAGAACCCATCTTGTCCCAATTGGTCTCACATATCTAGGACAATCAACCAGCTCCCAAACATCCTGTATAGCAAATTGGTGAAGCTCATCCTGCATTGCTTCCACCCAACTTGGTTCCTTGAGAGCATCAAAAATTTTCTTGGGTTCTTCCTGTGACAGAAAACAGGCAAACAAACATGCTTGTACAAGAGGGGTATCAACCTTCTTGTGTATATTGGCAATAAATCCACCAAGACCTTGATGGGATCTTCTTGTCTGAACTGGAGCCATAACATCACCAATGATTTGAGATGTGGGGTGATCCTTAGCTGTGGAAGTGAGAACTCCTCCTTCAAAAAGTCTGGTGTCCTCAACTTCACGCTCCATGTTGCCAATATCTTCTTCAGATTCTTCTTGATCAACAGAGATCTCTTCATGGACATTAGAAGGTCCACCTTGTTCAAAATGAGAAGAGAAAAGCTGTGTAAAGGTGTCTCCAAAGTCTGATCCTTGTTTATCAGCGTTTGGGCTAACAACGCTTGAACTGGTGTTGTCAGCGTTGGAGCCATCAGCGTCTGAATTGGTCGTGTCAGCGCTTGATTTCCCTTTGTCAGCGCTTGAAGAATCATGCATGTTTGTAGTTGGTGGTATTTGAACACCACCATTATCTTTCCTTGCAGCAGTAGCAGCAGCATAATACTCATCTGTCCATATAGGAAGTGTAACAAATTCTTGTGTGGGAGATGATATAACTGCTGGTGGTCCATCCTCTTTAGCAACCTGTATACCTGAAACATTACCAATTCTCTTGCCAAAACACTTGAAGTTACCTTCACAATGTCTGGATCAGTAACAGGCATATAATTCAAAGCTCTAGACAAAGGTTCTAAGTCAAACAACCAATTTGGACCACTCTCAGGATCACTAGGTTTACTCTCTAAAAACCTAACATGTACCTTTTCAAGTATACGTTTTTCCTTTTTAATGTAAACCCTATATCCTTTACTCTGCACTGAATAACCCATGAAGTAGCCTTCATCACCTTTTGAATCAAATTTACCCAGGGCCTCACTAGTTTCTAAAACAACTACATGACAACCAAATGGCTTGAGAAAGCCAATATTGGGCTTCCTTCCCCAAAGTAATTCATAAGGTGTCTTATTATGTATCTTGTTGACCAATGCCCTATTTTGAACATAACAAGCTGTGTTAACAGCTTCAGCCCAAAAGGCTATAGGAAAGTGGGCATCAGCCAACATGGTTCTGGCTGCTTCAATAAGGGTCCTATTCTTCCTTTCAGCAACCCCATTTTGCTGTGGGGTTCTAGCTATGCTAAACTGCCTAGTAATCCCCTTCTTGGCACAAAAATCATCTAACAACTGATTTCTAAACTCACCCCCATTGTCACTTCTAATAATCTTGACCTCATAACCATTCTTCTTTTCAATCTGGGTAATGAAATTAATCAGACTTAGGGCAGTTTCACTTTTCTTGGCTAAAAAGAAAGTCCATGTAAACCTGGAGTAATCATCAGTAATAACAAAACAATATGATTTACCCTTCAAACTTTCTATATTAGTTGGACCAAAGAGGTCCATATGCAATAAGTGAAGTGGTTTAGAACTAGATTGCACCTGTTTAGACCTGAATGAGACCTTGTGCTGCTTGCCCTTAAGGCATGCAACACAAGAGTGGTCATTGTGGAAAGCCTTTTCAGGCAAACCATCAACTAAACCAAGCCTCACAAGTCTATTGATATTCTTAAAGTTTATGTGCCCTAGTCTCCTGTGCCAGAGATTACTTTCATCTACTGAGGCTTTGGCATATAGACATGACATTTTATTATTTACCTTAATTCCATTAAGATTCACATTATATATGTCTTTATGCCTTGGTGTTCTAAAATCTATGTATTTCTCCTCAGGGAGCTTATAATCTTTGCTTAACACCAAGCACTCAGTATCTGTGAAAAGAACCTTATTTTTGTTATCACACACTTGTGATACACTAAACAAATTATAATCCAGATCTTTTACCAAGAAGACATTCTCAAACCGTAGATTGTTGGTGACAAGGGTTCCTTTTCCTGTGATTGTTCCATAACCCCCTCCAAAGTATACCTTATCACCATCTTGAATAGGAGAGAAATTGGTCAGATAGTCTTCCTTTCCTGTCATGTGCCTTGAGCATCCACTATCCCAGTATCCATAATCATTGATCTTCTGCTGAATGCCCTGCACATAAAGAAAACACATTAGTTTTCTTTGGGAACCCAAGCCGTGGAAGACTTGGATTCATTTGGTTGTTCAACAAGAACAGACTTGGTTCTCATAACAACCCCATTTTCATCCCTGTTTGAATGAAATTCCCAGTTAACCCCAATTGGTGTTGACAATGCCTTAGAAATATAATGAAACCTGTTGCATGTCATAGAAATACCAGTAGTATTAGGGTTCTGGTCTTGTTTTGGTCTCCATGTTAAGCTAGTAGAAGCTTTAGACCTATTTCCCTGTGGTTGCAAATACCTAGGTTTAGCAGTGTTTCTATCAGCGCTGAAATTTCTCTTGTCAGCGCCCCGATTACTCTTATCAGCGTTGAACCTAGGGTTTGCTATAGGAACCCATTGCCTATTTGACCAAGTGTTTGACTTTTGAAAAGGTCTTAGGCCTTGTGTGTTAGACCCTCTAGAAAAGAATGGGGCTGGTCTAACAACTTGTGAACTCTTGTTCACAAAGGTATTGGGTCTGACAGTGTTTGACCTATGTTGACTTTTGTCAGCGCTGAAATGGTTCCTATCAGTGTTGACATTGGAAGCGTTGACACATCTGTATGCCAAATGTGAGAAGCTCCCACATGTGTAACAAGCTTTTCTAGACATAGTCTTAGGTCTAGAAGCAAAGAAGCCTGTTCCATGATTACTAACTTGGCTTTTTGGAGACCTAGTATTCCTATACATCTCTGCATATTTAACACTAGGTTTTCTAACATATTGTGGGCCAAGGTCAACAGCTTTGCCAGTGGTAGGGTGTGTGATCTTAATAGGTTTAGGATCATCAATTGGTTTTATAATTGGTGTGGGCTCATTTGGACTTTCACACAATAACCCTCCCTTAACAAACAAAGTGTGGTTAGCTTTCTTCCACTCTTCTAGGTCAGTCAGCTTTTGCTGATATTCCTCAACTGGGGAAGTCACTCTAGGTGGAGGAATAAACTCCTCCTCTTGGCATTCTGGCAAGCCAGTCCAAGATAAGTCCTTTGATTGGACACCATAGAAATCCCCAGCTGGTGGTGGAACAACAGTATAATTATTCATCCCAATCCCACTCATATCCTTAGAGTCTCTTTGTTTGCTAACACACTCTCCTAGGGATTGTGTGGCCTTATCAAATCTCTGGATTTTAAGACTCACATTATCTTTATTTTTGTTAGCCTCCTCTAACTGAGCTATCAAATCAAGATTAACCCTATTTACTATATCTTGAACATCCTTACTCTGATGTAACTCATGTTTTAAGATATTTATTTGATCCTTTAAATCAAACTCCATTTTCTTATACTCAGATACTGTCTTTTCTGTTTGGGTAAGAGCAACTTGATAGTTAGATACTTTGCATCTTTCAGTACTTGCCTCATCTAGTAATTTAACTATCTCTTGTTTTAATTTTTCAGTATTTAAACGACAACCCTTAGAACAGAAAGCATCATCATATACCTCATTATCTGATGAAGAGGAGGAGTGTGCCATGAGAGCATATTCAGCATGCTCTTCTTTAACCTCAGCAACCAAAGCTCTGTCCTCTTCCTCATTCTTAGCCATCCAGCTCCAATCCCATTCCCCAACACCATCAATTTGTTGAACAGCAACCATGGCCTTGGGATCTGGGCTCTTAATCATTTGGCTTGAAGGCTTCCCAGCATCAGATCTCCTTGGAGATCTACATTCCCTCATAAAGTGCCCCATCCTATGACAGTTGTAGCACTCCACCTTGGATTTGTCAAATCCAGCAACATCTTTAGCATTAAAGGTCATCTTCTTCTTGAACCTTTTATTGAACCTGTTTGCTCTTAAACTTACAAGAGCCATAGTCCACTTGATGTCCATCTCTTCCAATTGTTCATCACTTATCTGCTCAAGATCTTCATATGTAATCCTTGAATCACTGGGCAAAGAAGCAATGAAAGCACACACAGTATCAAGATCAAAACCAGCAGGTTTAATTCTATCAACGCCATGATTGTGTGTGTCAGCGCTTGAGTACAAAGCGTTGACAGGGTATGATCCAGCGCTGACAGATTGACATCCAGCGCTGACACCTTGAGATCCAGTTGCTGAATGTCCATAGAAGTTCATGGAATCAAATTGGCCTTCACTTTGTGAAAAGAAGGCCATGTTGCTGCTGGAAGATTTGTTATCACTTTCCAATTGCCATTCATTCTCCAACAGTCTTAGTTTGTTGAAGATGTCATCAAACCTGGAAGTCTTGTGGGTGTTATTGACAAGAATAGATCTTGTCTCAATCTTCCATACATCACCAAGGCTTTTGAGAAAAGTAGCATTCAATTCAGGATCATCAATCTGTTTTCCCATGAAGGAAAGTTGACTTGTGATGTCAAGAAGTCTACTTCTCACACTGCTGAGATTCTCATTAGGTTGAGCTTTAAAGACAGCATACTCATGCAATAGTTGCTTCTTCTTTTCTTCTTTTGTGTCAGCATTGCCACCATGTGCTACTTCAAGAGCTTCCCAAAGCTCTTTTGCAGACTCAAATCGTTTGTACTTGTGCTGATTCTCATGACCTAGGGCATGTTTCAAGATATTCAAGATTTTCATGTCCACCCTCTTCTTGGCTATATCTTCAACAGCAACAGCTCTCCCATCTTCAGGCTTTTCCACCTTATCAGATTCAGGACAATTAGGAACAGCTGTCCTTGTGGCAATAGCAGCAGTAATCTTTGCTGCTTTATCGAATGTGTTTCCATATTCGATAATTTCCCAAAGAGTGTAGTCATGAATAGCTATGTATTGCTCAAAATTGGACTTCCAAAGCTCAAAGTTCCTGGCATCAAACATGGGAATTTTGATACTAGGGTTTGAGAAGTTGTTTTGTAGCAAAGCAGGAGGTTGATTTGTGCCAGACATGGTGTTTTTAGGGTTTTTGAGAATTTTAGGGTTTTTAGGGTTTGGTGTTTTAGGGTTCTGCGTTACTTAAAGATCAAAAGTTTCTCAACAAGCTCTGATACCACTTGTTGATCCCAAACTTAGATCGATTAAGCTTTGTGTAAACGAGATTAGATCAAGTACTACACGTAGAGAAACCTTTGCTTATGAACAAAGTAACAAAGTGTTATGCGGAATTAACACTTGATCTAAAACACAATGATGTTAAACAAACTTTCACTTGTATTAGAATAATCTTGTTGGTTACAATGAAAGGTTTAACTTGCGAATACTATGAAAACTGATATTAAACATTAACCTAAAAGATCTTCTTTTATAGAACAAGAAGTCTTGTACAATAAGCTACGAATCAACTATTCTAGGTAAAGATAAACATAGAAAATACATTGTCGTTTCTATCCTTACTAGAAGTAATCTAGAATATAATATACGTGTAGCTCACATCTTCCATCAGTGCTTGTCTTCAATCTGTCAACGCTTGACTTTAACTTGTCAACGCTTATGCTGTCAGCGCTCACTTTGCTCTTGTCAACGCTTAAGTTGTTCTTGTCAGCGTTCAAGTGTTCTGGCCTAAATTTATTCCCAACAGAAAGCAACAGTCGTTTAATTCTTAATTGAATTTAAATACGTTCCAAGCCTCTACGCAATATCTAAATGATCTTGCCAGAACATTCAGAGTGACACTCTTAAGTGTTCACGGTGATGAGTGGAAATCCTTCTAGTGTTAACCTCAAACAGCACTAGGTAGGTAACTTGCAAGATTCAATATGAATCAAGCTCGTGACAACTGGAAAGCAACGATGGTGCGATTCTTTAATGAATCAAAGTTGTTCCAGGAATCAGAATTAATGGCTTCAATCATATGGATAATTTTATCCAAATGATTCACTCTTTATGTTCACAGTCAGCTTTGGACGGTCGAGTAAAGAGAACGGGTTTACCCGCGAAATCTTGTCAAGGAGATTTTTAATTAAATCTACCTGCGACAAGTACGATATTTTATATCGTCCAACGATCTTCACCGACCGGAGGTAAAATGATACCAAATTAGAATGAAATGTTCAAAGCCATTTCGTTCGTGTCTACTTATGTTGCGGCATTTGAAGACGGTGGCGTTGCGGAATCTGAGAAGAAGTCGTCCCCGCATGCTTATACTTTATGCACTTAATACTTAATATAATTCAAGAAAGCTTAAAAGTCAAGTCTTCCGTTGTATCAAACTCTGAAGCTTTCAAGAATTACAAAGGTATAAGTATGTGGGACGTGAAGTCACGAAGAGGCGAAGATCACAAGTGAAGGATGCACAAGATCAACGCAAGAGATTAATGCTAAAGATTGATATCAAAGATCACATCAGCATGTTCACCTGAAAAGAAAAAGAAAAGAAAGACGAAGAATACGAGCTCAAGACAAGCATAGTATGCTAGGTTTATTTTATTATTGTAACTTGGGTAACGCCCTTGATTGGAGTGACCTCCCTTAGGGGGAGATTATTGGAAATACGTTTTACTTATTTAGGAAGATTCGGTCACTCCGACAATATATTAAGTAGTAGCTCGTAGTTTAGTTACTTCACATTAAGTAAGCCTGGAAAGGCCTAGTCCATGGAATGTATGGACGACCCAATATGTAAGCACAAGCCCATCACAAGGCTTGGGTATATAAACCCTCTCCTTAGATGGAGAGGGTGTTAGTTCACATATTTTTCACATAGATAAAAGTGTGTTTTCTACACTTTCTCTCTCAAGGTGTGTGTGTTTTTACCATATTTCCATCTCTTTCTCTCTCTAAACATAAGCATAGATTTAAAATATCTTACATAGCCCTTTACACTTACTTCAAACTCTATCATTTCTCATTCTCCACAGTTTAAAATCTCAAATAATGAGACTCGTGGATGTTTAGCATAATAAACCAATAAAGGTCTACATGGTTAAGGATACTAGCTAGAGTAAGCTTGAAAAGCAAACTTGAGTTGAGACAAAATATTCATGGCAGGCCTAATATGTCAAAGAAGTCAAAATTTGTTAAACCATATCCGTTACTATATTTTTTTTCTTTTTATATATTTTTGATGAAAAATAAAAGAAGAAATTTATACAATACAAATGTGTTATGCAAATGAAAAATGATTAATGCAAAAATTATTAATGCATATTTTTGTGACCAAAGTAGATCAAAAATTTGAAAATGTTGAAAATTTTAATTTTCCCAATTATCATGAAGGCAAAGCAATGGTCTAGGCAAGGTCACTTCGATAAAAGTCTCCCATACACTTAAGATAAACATTGTCCTCAATGTTTAAGAATATTGGAGTGTAACTCCCCTACACTTATGACACTGATAACTTTGTTTAACTCGAGCTAAGAAAGAGACAACTAAAGTGAATTCATTTTAAGCACAAGGGTTTTGAATATCACGATAACAAAAACTAATCGAAGTAAACCGGATACACGGGCCTCCTCCATAAGCTCCATGAATACAATGAGAGAGAGCAACCCTTGAAACAAACACCAAAAGACGAAGAAAGGCCACCCCTCCACTTCAACTCTACTATAACACCCTATTTTTAAACCTAGCCTATTTAGATCTACTATACGTTTTCTAGCCTAGTTACTCAATGCTTGATTTTTTTAACCCTAGGTCTCTAGCTTGGCCTCGAATTAGGTTGTCCTTGGGGAAACCATCATGGAGAATAAATGATATCCACTTTGAAGCACATCTCACATGATACACTCAAACTTAGCACGTTGCCATTTACTATAAGATTTCCAATATCCGCCTCGATAAATAGAATAGTCCAACGTGTCTTAACTTTGTCCAACATACGAAATCTCTCATATAGAAATCACACCAGGATCAAATACATAGTTTCCATCTCTAGACTCAAACAACTCCAAAGTAGGTAGCATCAACAAAGTAAGCTCATACGAGAAGCCCATATCAATAGAAGTCACACTCTTAAGTGGAGTAGATGAAAACCAATATTTCCCAAACATACGGATTCCAGGGTCAAAAACCTTTCCCTTCATGGGAAAATAAGAAAAAGAGCTCGTGTCAACCATATGAGATTCCCCTTTAGTTATCAAGGCATCATGAGACAATGAAGGTGTAGGAATCAAAACATTCATAGCAAGTATATCCATGTAGTGCTCCTCATCATCATCAAAAGGTGGGGAATCTTCCATAGAAGGCATAGTGAAAGGAGGATCAAAATTAATAGTGTCTTGTGGAGGAGGTGTAGGATCTATGTTCTCAAAAATCATGTTGTCAATAAGAAGAATATCCTCTTCCCATTTAGAAACATTATCATCGACCACTATATCAGTATTAGCAAGAGCTGCTTCGATGATGGCATCAATCTCCATAAGAGAGTCCATATCAATGGTTTTTGGTTCTAAATTTTCCTTGGGTGAAATGTTATCAATCTCTAAGGGGATAAGATCTTCATCAATAACCAACTCCATGGGTGAGAAAGTGGGACTAGAAGGCTCAAAAGTAGGTATATCAATGAGAGAATCACTCTTAGGGATGATATGATCATGAAAATCAATAGGTGTATCCTCAAAAGCCGATGAAAAATGATCAATCAATGGTTCTTCTTCTATAGACTCATTATTAGGTTCTTCACACTCCTCAAAAATTGGGTTATCAAAACATGTCTCAAAAAGAGGGTTTGAATGCATCACAAAATCATTTGGAGGAATAGGTGAAAGAGTCATAAAAGAAATGGATTCATCATCAGAAGTAAAGGACTCGTCACTATCATAATGATCATCAAAGGGTTCATCACAAGAATCATAAGGTGGGAGAGGAGAAAGATCCACATTTCCTATAGGAGCAAACTCTTCATCCAAATTAGGAATGTTATCTTGACAAGACAAGTCATCGGATGATATCTCATAAGACGTATTGCTAGAATCACATTCATCATCCTCCATTTGTGGTAAGTCTTGCAGAAACTTTTCCTTAATCTTATTATCCCTTTCCTTGAATAATTTATCAAGATCGAAATCACCAAAATCACTAGTAGTAGCATGAATTGAAGGATTATTAGTATCATAACAATTATATAAAACCCTAAACGAGATCAAAGCACATATAGCGGAAGCGATTTAAAAGATCATAATTAATAACACAATTATAATTAATCGAATTAGGGTTACATGCCTTTACGCTAAAGCAATTCCACAAGACGAAGAACGAATCACCAATTCGGGTAAATACCGTATATACCAAGATATAGTCTAAAGTAAGACTATATTACGTTATTGTACACACGTAATACAACGAGCTAACCATGATTCTAGCACATGAAAACCGAGCTACAAGGCTTGTAAATAATCTACCCAACAACCCTAGAGAGGGGATAGGACTAGATTATGTATACCATCGATCAACCAAGAAAAACCAACCGAAACCCTTTGTTGGTGGGGGCTTACGATCGACCAAAGAAGAAGAGGGGAAAGATTATTGTTGATTGTGATTATGAGGGGATAAGGATGTGTATTTTTAGGCCTAAACATCTTATAGCCCAAGATAAATATAAGGCAACAATTCCCCCCCCCCCCCCCTCCCCCAGGGCTTAACCGACGGTCGAACACCCCCCCCCCCCCCCCCCCCGGGTGTTCCGGAACCTTCCGTTTTTCTTTCCTTTAGTATACATACTATATATTTATTTAACGCTCGTTATAACTTAACTATTAATTATTTAACGATCGTTAAGGTTATATAGTTACTTGCTCGGTTAAATTAATAAATACATAAATATATTTATTAAATAAGTTAATAAATACAATAAATATATTTATTAATTATATTAACTCTTTACGTATTGTGTGCAATCTCGTAATCTCGAGTTCAATCCTATCACACCACTAATAAATATAAGTCCATAAACTTACAGCTCCCACTTGGACATGTTTTAAATAGCGTGATTACATTGACTAGCGTCTAGTAACACATAGCAAAGCCTCTAGTACAACTCGAGTAAGGTTTCCTAGACAAAACCTTTTAAAGATTCTGCATCGTTATTATTATCCTTTTATTTCTAATACAACGTTAATAAGGATATGGATCTTAGTCATTCCTTTCATTAACCATTCTGTTTCTCGTTCACATATTCAGCAAGCTTACCAAAACAAATTTGGGTGTGGCCACACAGACATCTTACTAATCCCACGAGGGGCCCAGCTGTATTAAACTCCAAAACGAAATTAGAGGAAATAATTACATATTAACTACGAGCAAAACTTATGAATTTTGCAACACTTCCGAAAATAATCCGTATAGCTACTAGTTACGTTTAGCGTTAGATTATTTCACAGAGATGCACTAGATTCATAACAGTTTTTGGGTATCTCAAGTCTAAGGATAACTATTTATGTTTTACTTAATGACAAAGATCCATAAAGTAATAACATATAGTTAAGATAAGTCCTATATTCGATTCATCGAATATCATCCAAAATCGATCAATATACTTTCAGGTATACTCTATCGCTATTTTGATTTGTTTTATTTTAATAATATTCCCATATTATTAATCGACAACAAACATTTAGCATAACATTTATCCATGGATTAAAACATGTAAAATATGATACACTTATTAAATAATAGAAATAAACGATACCCAATCTTTATTTCATTATGTAATAATGTCATAACATCCTCTATCCAAATACTAATCATAGATTTATTGCATGAGTTCGCTAGCTAGTTGCAGCCCGATCGCCTTGGCATGCTTAACTACCTTTGGTCTAAGCAAAGCCTTAGTCAAAGGATCTGCTACGTTATCATCTGTGTGAACTTTTATTAATTTAATTTACTGAGATTCAACTTGTTCTCGGACGTAGTGATGTCTACGCATAAAGTGTCTGGCGCCTTTTATGACTCTAGGGTCATTGGCAAATATTATTGCGGTAGAATTGTCACAATACATATCTATAGGTTCTTTAATTGAAGGCATCACTCCAAGATCTTCAATAAACTTCCTAATCCAAACAGCTTCCATTGCAGCTTCTGAAGCAGCCATAATAAACTTCGTTGTCTATTTCATGCTCTTCCAGTCAACTGCTCCTCCATTGATAACAAAAAGATAACTCGTCTGAGACTTCGTATCGTCTTTATCGCATTGCCAGGACGCATCACAGAAACCTGTAACATTCAGTTTTGTGTCTGGTTTCCCTTCATATACCAAAAACGTATCTTTCGTACTCCTCAAATACTTTAGAATATGTTTAAAAGCAGTCTAGTGAAGCTTCCCGGGATTCTGTTGGTATCTACTGACCAAGTTCTGAGCGAACGCCATATCAGGCCTTGTGCATCTTACAACATACATTATAGATCCTACAGCCGAAGCATAAGGCACCTTCAGCATGTATGCCTCCTCTCCAGGAGTTGATCCATCCATCTCATGACTCAGATTATGCTTAACTTTCATAGGTTGAAAACCTTTCTTGGAATTATGCATATTATACTTTTTCAAAATCTTATCTATATAATCATCTTGACATAGACCAATTAACCGTCTTCTCCTATCCTGATAGATATTAATTCCCATAATGTATGCAGCTTCTCCTAAATCGTTCATAGAAAAACATTTACCAAGATAATCATTAACAACTTTAAGTCTTGGAATGTTACTTCCCATGATTAATATGTCATCAACATATAGGACTAGGAATACTACATCACTCCCACTAGCTTTGCGATATACACATGGCTCATCACGATTCTGAACAAATACAAACTTTTTGATTTTTTCATCAAATCTTTTATTCCATTGACGTGATGCTTGCTTCAAACCATAAATAGACTTTTGAAGTTTGCACACATGTCCTGGATTCTCAGGATCAACATACCCTTCTGGTTGCTGCATATAGATGTCCTCATCTAAGCCACCATTCAAGAAGGCAGTTTTAACATCCATTTGCCATATCTCATAGACATAGTATGCTGCTATAGCTATGAGAATCCTAATACCTCTTAATTCTGCTACAGGAGAAAATGTCTCCTCGTATTCTACGCCAAAAGTTTGAGTAAAACCTTTAGCTACTAAACGAGCTTTATAGGATTGTACTTTTCCATCCATGTCGGTTTTCTTCTTGTATATCCACTTATGTCTCACTACATTAGCAATCGGTGGTGGTTCTACAAGAATCCAAACATCATTTACTTTCATGGATTTAATTTCCTCATCCATATCAACCATCCACTTATCCTTTTCAGGATCAAGTATGGCGGATTTATAATTAGAGGGTTCACCAAGATCCCTAACTCATCATCATCCTCTATGTTAAGACATATATTGCTATTTGTGTTTTTAATCCTTTCGGATCTACGGAGAGGAACTAATTCTGGTGGAATCGCCAGACTTTCTTGTTATACAGGAATTATATCTCTAGTGTTTTCAGAAGGTAATGTATCTATATGACTCTCCTCAAGATCATAATTTCTCCAACTAAATTATTGATTTAAAATATCAAATTCAAGGAAGTCTCCATACCTAGCAACAATTACTTTGTTCTCAGGTGGATAATAAAAGTAGTAACCCATAGTTTCCTTAGGGTGTCCTACAAAGATATAGTTTATAGATCGTTGTTGGAGTTTGTCACCAGAGTCACGTTTCATATACGCCTCGCAACCCCAGACCTTTAAATAAGACGAATATGTCTTCTTGCCATGCCATAGTTCATATGGTGTCTTATCGACCTTCTTTGTGGGAACCATATTTAAAATGCGAACAGCAGATTCTAAAGCATAATCCAAAAAGGATAAGGGTAAAGTTGTAAGATTAAACATAGATCGTACCATATCCAATAATGTACGATTTCTCCTTTCGGATACACCATTTTGTTGTGGAGTATAGGGAGAAGTAAGATGCTAAACAATTCCATTCTCACCTAGATAATCTATAAACTCTTGACTTAAACATTCACCATCTCTATCAGAACAAAGAGCTTTAATCTTCTTCCCTAATTGCAGTTCTACTTCTGCTTTAAACACTTTGAATGTTTCAAATACCTAATGTTTATGCTTAAGTAAATAAACATAACCATAACGGCTATAATCATCCGCAAATGTTAAGAAGTAGCTAGCACCTTTCCTTGACGTATGTCTAGGTGGTCCCCACACATCAGTATGTATAAGTCCAAATAGATCAGTAGCCCTTTCATTATTGCTATTAAAAGGTTTCTTAGTCATCTTTCCTGAGATACAAGACTCACATTTATCAAATGGTTCATCATTGATATTTTACAAAAGACCTTCACGTTGAAGCTTTTGTATACGATTCCCAATATGGGCAAGTCTACAATGCCAAAGATAAGAAGAGTTCTTGTCAAACTTTCTCTTACTCATGCTAAATATAGATTTATCGTTCTTGGATTCATTATCATGCATGTCTATTTCAAGTACACCATTAACAGAAATTGCATTAAAACAGAAAATACCATTTTTCCAAACATAAATTCCATTATTATCAATCGTGTGAACGAATCCATTATTTAACAAACAAGAAAAGGAAATAATACCACTAACAGTTGTAGGTGCATAGACAATCATTTAATCTTAGTACTAAACCCGAAGATAAAACTAGATCAAAAGTTCCTATAGCTTCAACCGTTGCTTGTGCGCCATTGCCCACTTGTAGATATTGTTCCCCATAGTAAAGCTTCCTTTCCAGATTAAATCCCTGCAGCATATTTGTAACACCCCATTTTGATAAATGGAATGTCACGTGTGATTATGGCGTGTCATCAAAGCCTACAAGGATAAATGTCTAAACATTACATGACCATAAAGGAGATACCGGAATCAAACATTGGTACCCTAAAAGTAGAACTCATCACACACAAACATAAGTACTGTAACTGAAAGGACTAAAGAATGTCCATGGAAATGAGTATCAAAGTATAAAGAAATGCATAAAGTAAAGAAGGCTGGAAGCTTCCAATCCATATGCACGTACGCTTAAAGTCTACGAGCGTCCCTGGGTAACTGCCATTTTGGGAACATGAAAAGGAAAACGGCTGAGCATAACGCTCAGTGCACAGATGTACAAGTATAGCATGAATAATATAAGAATATAAACATGAAGCAGCAGAAAAGACTAAGTCCTGGATAACCTGGTTATATCTTAGTAAACTGGTTTTATAGTTTGAAAAGCCTTATATTTATCTTGTAAAAACTGTTTAACATATTTACCATTAGCCAATATAGGTCATGAAATATCAACGTGCATGAATACTTGGAGGGTGACCTCGTCATGCAAATTAAAGGGGTTGCCTCTAATTTAATATACTAGTTTTGGGTAGGAGGGATCAACTCCTTGTGAAGGATGCAAGGCACACACCACATTCACACTGAATAATCTGCTGAAAACATGTAAACTAGGATGCACCCATACGCCCCACCTGATAATAATAATATGTCCAAAAGCTAAAAGGGACGCCATGAGCTATCACTCCGCCGTGGTGAAGTCATAACACTGGTGCCTCTAGTGTTATGGTTATGGTACCTCCATAACTAGGTGAAACTGGTCATCCATGTATATGGCTTTAGGTATTCTAATTAAACATAAGCAATTCAAAAACATATAAAACATATACTGGGGAAAACAGTTGGCTGCATACGGGAAATCCTAATAAGGAAGAATGTCCATACTGAAAGGACGGCGAATTCGTACCTTGTGTCCAGTGAACGAAGAAGACGAACGGAAGAGGGTCCTACTTCGGTATCACTAATGCTACATAAATACATACGTGTATAAGTATCTGATTACTGAGTACGTAACTGGTTTTATATCATCTCTTAGCTTGTTTTATATGTTCATGTCATGTTTTACTGATTTAAGCTTTATACTATGTTTATCATATATTCTGTCTATTCTGATTAAGTATTACTTGTATTTCATGTATTATTACACTTGTTGTGTAATAATAAGTAACTTTCTAAAAATAGCAGGTTTCCTAAAATAGAATGTTTCTAAAAATAGAAAGTTACCAAAAATAGAAAGTTTCCAAAAATAGAAAGTTTCCAGAAATATAAAGTTTCCAAAAATTAAAAGTTTCCAAAAATAGATTTACTGCTTAAAATAGATAAGTTTCTAAAAATAGAAAGTTCCCATAAATAGATTAGCTGCCTTAATCAAATAAGTTTCTAAAAATAGAATGTTTCCATAATTAGATATAAGCTGGATAATTAAGCTAATTATATAAACTTAAGTGTTTACCGATTAATATTCTAAGTCATGTTAATTAAATAGTATAGTTTATTAATTATTTCATGTGAATTAAATAAACTATAAATTAAAGTATTTAATTAAATATAACATGGTTAAATAAATAAGGTGAAAATACTTAGGTTAAAACATGTATTATTATCTATTAATAATATAACCTAAATCATGTAAATTAATTAATTATAAGTCATGGTTTTATTAATTAATTAATTATATAGTCTAATTAAATGAAAAAACACTTAGGTTAAAATTCATGTATTAATAATAAAATTAATAACCTAAGTCATGTAAATTAAATTAATCATGTTCATGTTCTTAATTAATTTAATTTAAGTCTTGTAAAAAAATATAACTTGTAAAAATAACTCATGAACCGGACCGTGTTTTAAATCTAACATGTGTGAACCGGACCCGTGTTTTAACCCATGAACCGTCAACAAACGCACCCTTGGTCCTCTAGCCGCCGGCTAGCCAATGGTTCCCACCGGCTAGCCGGTGTCCCCTTGCTGCCGTGGCCTAACCCGAGCACCACCATGCCCCGACCGAGGTCTGGGTTCCCTTTCTTGCTGCTTCCGAGACAACAAGACACCAAACCGAGACCTTAAGGTCTCGGTGGTGCGAGTTAAACACAAACCAAGACCCCCTTGGGGCTCGGTTCACGCGTCGGCCACAAAAAACCCCTTAACCATTAATTTATTTACCTCATGTTTAATTACATGTTTTATATCTTGTTTTTAATTTGTTATTAAAAACATTCACAATTTCATGCGATTAATAAATCAAAACATAAAAAGAAAAAGGTTTAGGGTTTATACCAATCACGTGAATCAAAGGAGATGAACACACTAACGATCCTTGCAATAAATCGAACACCAAAAATTAACCAAAACACCCCTTGGTGTGTGTATACCCGGCGGCCAAGGAGAACCAAAAGAAAGAAAAAGATTTTAGGGTTTTTAGTTATTTTCTAAATTCTTGATTTATGAAAATAATTTCCCTTTTCCCTTGTTTAGTAAATTTGCATGGGCTTGGCCCATGTTTCTTGTTGTAGCCACGGGTAGGGGCCCACATGGGGGTAACCCGAACATTTTCCGTGTCTAAATAATAAGTGTGTTCTCGTGTTCGTGTTTTACGTGATTTAAACTAGTTATCGTTCGTGACTTAATATATTTATTCGTGTTCGTAATAAATATACATACATACGTAATACTAAGCTCGTGATTAATTTACGTTCATGATTTCATGTTCGTATGTTCGTGATTATAATTATTATTGAAATAATTATTGTGTGTTAATACGTAATAAATACTTATCATGTTATAACACGTACGTAATACTTGTAATTCTTGTTCGTGAAACGTAAACATGTTATAAAAGGAAAGTTGTAATCATGTACGTACTATCGTAAGGGTACTATTCATGGTAAAAGCATGCGAGTTTTACAGTATTACAAATGTTAATTCCCCATCCCGTATCATATACCCAGGAATTTAATTTGTATGTTACATTGAACAATTCAATCATAAATAAAGTACCTGAAGCTGCAGCGCTCTGCTTAGACTTATTCTTTATTTCTCGCAATTATTCGAGGTAAAGAGGGAAATTCCTCTTCCAGTGACCACTTGCCTTGCAATGGTGACAAGTCTCATCCTTTTGAGATTGACTCCTCTTAACAAAGTTCTTCTTGGGTTTTAAATAAGTCGCATGTGTTTGCCCTTATTACCTTTGCCTTTTCCTTTCTTCTTGTTCGCTTGCGGGTTTAGCTTACTCACTCTACCCTATTGTATGGTTAGTACAGAAGGCGTAGCGGTAGATTCCTTGTCTTTTAACCCCTTTTCATAGTCAATGAGCATTGCATGCAAATCATAAACTGTCTTCCCCGTGCAATGCATATTATAGTTTCTAACGAAATCATTGAGGTCCTTGCTAAGGGACCTATTGATCAAGTTGATAGCCATATTATGATCATAGGGTTGTCTTCGTGCAATGAGTTGTTCCATATAACCCCTCATCTCCAAATAATGGGCACTTACAGACTTTCCTAGAGCTTGCTTGCAGCTATGCAAAGCATCTACCAAATCGTAGATCTCCACAGCTTGCGGCTTCTCGAACATAGTCTTGAGCTCATCAAGCATTCGCTTTGGAGAAAATAGCTCATACTTCTGTTGAAGTGCAGGAGCCATTTTTCCTAGCATTAAGCAAGCCACCTCATAGTGCTTCTTAATATTAGCAGCGTGTTCAAGCCTTTGCGCATCAGATGCTCCTTTAGCAAGATCCTTCGGATAGGGAGTTGTCAAGATATCGATAGTACCCGCTACTCTCAAGGCAATTCTTAGCGAGCGGTACCAATCTTTGAAGTTTGGGCCAGTAAGTTCAGGTCGTTCAAAGAAAGCTTTGAATGCAGAACTTATAGTGTTATTGGTGGGTTGAGCCATTTCTACATAAATAAGTTCAAATATTAGTATTTTTGATAACAAAATACTTTCAAGAAAATAAAATTACCCCGGTATTAAAACCATATTATTTTCCTTGAATTCTAGAAATACATTGACATGTATCCATTAGATCAGTTGATCTGCTAGTAATGAATGTACTCAACATAGCGACTTGTCAAACAATTCAATTGACAAACAATTTTCAATTTCTAGATACTTAAGGGATTTACATTGCCAAAAAACGTTTTGTATTGTAAACATGTTTCATCCCTTCTGGATGCATTAAGTTTCCAGATCTCATTGAGTAACTTAATTAAGTCGTCTAATCTGAGTAACGTAAAACCATCATACGGATACTCATTCTACAAATGGTTTTCTCTCCATCACAACATCATCCAAAAATCTCATTTGATGACGCAGTAATTTCAAGTGTTCGTCAATTAGGAGCATTCGACTTAAATTTTAAGGGTATAAATTTTGATGTCAAGATCGATGTATGGAGAAGCATGCATACAATCTCCATAGCATAAGTTTAATAAAACATTTAGTAAACTTTTTTATTAGATTAAATTTCTTCATAAATTATGTTGCAGTATTAGTTAAACCAATTAAAGAATTTACCCACTACTCATCACATCGTACTTTGCTAGAACTCGGCTACGCACAAAGCAATACCTTTATTCATTGTGGTTCGAATGTGAATTTGTGATAAATCACCCTTAAGGTATAACTCAATTAATAATCGTAGGTAATTTCAATTTTGACGCACAGGCGAGCCGGGAATTTGGTCAGCGACTAATGGCATAACACCTCCTTCCTTAGCCGGGTACATGACTAGCGGTGCGTTGAACCCATTTTATATTTTGTCTAAATTGAGTAGGCCGTTAGATTATTATTTCAATTCACCAATCAACATAATCTTATGTAATTTTAAATCTCTAACAAATTATTATTTTTAATATGATTTAGTCCATATTATTTCTTTAAAAAAAACCCTTGTTTACAACAATTCACCAGTTTTATATATAAACAAGTAAAAAAACTAAATCATAAACACATAATAACAATTTATATGTGCCACAAATAAATTAAATAATCACATGCATACTATTTATTCAATAATCATCAAATCTAGGTCTTTATATTCTATATAAAAGTCTTCCCTAATTCCAGATTTATTGAATCAAATGATCACGTAGCACATAAAATCATATAAACATATAATTTTACGATCCATGAAAACATGCACGGAATCATGGATTCCTCATAAATCTTAATAATTAAATCTCTATGGATCGTAACCATACATGACATAACAATTAATCATGCAATTTAATCTAAAATTATCCCACATGTAATTTAGGGTTTCAAAACAATTCTCTTTTTTTTTATTAAAAATAGAGTAAAAACCCTAATTTTTAAAAAACAAAACCCTAATTTTATGAAAAACCTACAAAACATGTAGTTGTAACTCAAAACAATTATAGTTAAAAAAACTTCAGATTTTCGATAATTATAACATGTTAAAAGATGCCACTAAAGAATTATTAGTATCATAACAATTATATAAAACCCTAAACGAGATCAAAGCACATATAGCGGAAGCGATTTAACAAGATCATAATTAATAACACAATTATAATTAATCGAATTAGGGTTACATACCTTTACGCTAAAGCAATTCCACAACACGAAGAACGAATCACCAATTCGGGTAAATACCGTATATACCAGATATAGTCTAAAGTAAGACTATATTACGTTCTTGTACACACGTAATACAACGAGCTAACCGTGAACCGAGCTATAACGTTTGTAAATAATCTACCCAACAACCCTAGATAGGGGCTAGGAATAGATTACGTATACAATCGATCAACCAAGAAAATCCAACCGAAACCCTTTGTTGGTGGGGGCTTGCGATCGACCAAAGAGAATGAGAGGGAAAAGATTATTGTTGATTGTGATTATGAGGGGATAAGGAGGTGTATTTATAGGCCTAAACATCTTATAGCCCAAGATAAATATAAGGAAATAATTGCCCCCCCCCCCCCCCCCTTAGGGCATAACCGACGGTCGAACACCCCCCATGGGGTGTTTCGAAACCTTCCGTTCTTCTTTCCTCTAATATACATACTATATATTTATTTAACGCTCGTTATAACTTAACTATCAATTATTTAACGATCGTTAAGGTTATATAGTTACTTGCTCAGTTAAATTAATAAATACATAAATATATTTATTAAATAAATTAACAAATAAAATAAATATATTTATTAATTATATTAAATCTTTACGTATTGTGTGTAATCCTGTAATCTCGGGTTCGATCCTATCACATGACTATTAAATATAAGTCCATAAACTTACATGAATGTCATCATGTGATAAATCTCAATGACATCGTGAGGAGAAGAGGTATCAATGCAAAGCTCGTCACATGGTTCATTGGAAACACCCTCAAGCTCTCTTGGGATTGTAATAAGGTTCTCAACACTAGAGGCGGGCAATTCATCTGAATCGGTGTTTGTATTAGTGCTAAGAGGCTCGTCCCCCATGGTTAAAGAGTTGTTGGGTTCCGTGTGAGGTAAAGGTGATGAAGGTGTGTCATCATTAAGCGTCATACAAATCGAAGTGTCGTCATCATCGTCATAGAAGAATTGATGAGGCATACGAGTAGTAAGATATTCTTCTTCTTCCTTTGTATCAATATTAAAGAGTAAATCATCGAAATATTTCTTGTGGCAATGAGAGAATTTATTCAACCATTCACGAAACATATCACCAAGTTCCTTGTCATTAAATTGCCAAGACTTAATTTCCATTTCCTCAAGAAACTTAATTTTTTCCCTTAACCACCGATAAGTTTCTTTCATTTCCTCGAGGCTCGTTTCTTTCTTACTATCAATCTCCTTAGAAATGTCATCGGTCGACTTGTTTATTTGCTCAAGTAAAGAATAAGACTCATTGCAAATATTAGGGGCATAGGAAGGAGGATCCCTAAGTCGACAATCATAACCATAATGGGGTATGTTCCAACAAAACTCACATTAATAAGTCGAAGAATAGGGTGGAGGTGGATTTTCATAATTAGGTGGATTATATGTTTGAAAAGAGTCTTAATTATGAAATGTCTCTTGATTATAATCCTTAAAAATTCCCTTCATTTTGAAAACCCCCATGATGTGAAAATCCTTGATTTTGAAAAGTATCTTGATTATAGCATTCAAAATTTTCATCATTATGAAAGCCTCCATAATTGGAAAAGTCTTGGTTTTGAAATGGCTCATTAAAGTTTCGCTCTTAAAATGATGGTGAAGGTTGTGATGAAAAACCGGAATATCCCATATAGTCATTACAAGTGAAGTCCATTTTAAAGTTAGGTTGAAAATTAGGGTCCTCGATTCCATTATAAGCATAACCCTCCCCATAATAGCCATTGTTTTTATCACATAAATAAGTAGCATGTGGACCACCACAATTCGAACAAGGCGAATAATTAGCATTGGTGTATCGTTGTTGCAAAATCTCCAACATGGAACGAGTATCCATGTGTAGCAAGTTGGCCGAATGTATATACAAGTGAATGACGTTTTAAACACTTCCTCGGGGAAGGAAGTAATACACAAAATGTGTTATGGTTACACACGTCCGAGTACATGTGTAAATAAACTCGAGGAGTGAGAAAGAAGCTCTCGGTCGACTTTAAAAGAGAAGAGATTATCTCTCTCGAGGTGCAATAATTAATATCCACAAGAAAATATATAGATATGTAGTACTAATTCGGTGGTACACCACTCACTACTATCACCTTTGAAAGACCCACAAGGAAGCGAAGAAACAAGGCGGCGCGTAGCACTTAAGAGCCTACTTCTTTAGAATGTGAAATACACTCGTCTTATACCGCCCACACAGTGGACTCTTTCTCAAGTTTAAGTAGATTGTTGTAATTATCTATTGTGCCTTAATTAACTTTGATCGATACACGTAAGTGGCACCGGAACGCCCCACAAACGGTGTATTGCAATGCAATACTTATGGTAATAGGTGGATTGGTTGTTCGTATCTACGTATACTTATTTACATATAATAATATAGAGAAAATATTTTTTATTTATTCGATTTTTTTAAGAAAAATATAATATGTACGTAAAAACGAGTGAAAACAATATATACAATATATTTTTAGTGTAATGTTTTAGGAAAAATATTACTTTTTTATTTTTTATTTTTTTGGTTCAATTCTTTAGGAAAAGAATTGATTTTGTGATTTTTTTTTATTTTTTTATTTTTATCTTTTTGGTTTTTGATTTTTATGTTTTTGATTTAACAAAAATAACGTTCACAAAGTGAACGGATCCCAAAATCCAATACGTCTCACTCGAAACCGTTAATTTTCACGAAAAGAACCGGCAGCGGCGCCATTTAATATTTCTCTTTTTAGTTCGTTTTTCTCGGTATCTAATCGAATGGATTAACAATTTCAAGCAAAGACTTTAATTGTTTTTGGTATTAAAATTGAATGGTATTCTATGTCTAATTATCACCAAACAAGAAAAACCATAAAAATATGTATACATCTAATAGGTACTAATCTACAAAACACTTTGCAATTACAACATTTAAACGCACAAGATATGAATATGAAAATTACAATTTTAAACTACAAATTTAAAATTCCAAATATAAAACTAAATCTTTCTTTTTAATAAATCTAAAATGAAATTTTAACTAAAACGAAAAATGCAGATTAACTTCTAAGTTCAAAAGTGAAAACAATCCATCAAGCTTAACAGCCCAATAGCCTTATACAGGCCCAAAAGAAAACAGTGAAACATCTAATAGATCTAACAGAAAAGGACTATTGGTTCAATGAATTTCTAACTAAATGGCTAACGAAGTAACAGATTTAACTACCTAGGACCGTGACTGATAGAACAAAAAACAAGTTCAAGGGCCTAATATGAACTTAAGTGAAACTTTGCAATTTTCATTTTCAAAATAACAGATACACGTTTTTTCTACAAGAATACATCAAGATTTTAATCAAGCTATTCCTTATCATCTATTGCACAACAGATTCTAACTAGATTATCATAAATCCTACAAAACTCATTTAGCAATTCAGTTTCATCTATTAAGCTACTCTTAACAATCCTCTATCAACATAACTGGTTCCACAATCCCAATACTAAAGTAATCAAATGCTTATTATCCAAACACCAATAACCTAATGTTTAAGCTAAGAGTTAACCAACTGCTGATAGAAAACACAATACACTGATCGAAACAGACAATCAACTAGCAAAATTCAGTTAATCAAACAACATCATACTTCATTAACAACTACAATTACCAGCTAGCTACTTTATAACTAAAGTATACATAAATTTGTAAATTCGTGCTTGACCATTCTTTACGTCAAAATCACCGTTGATGCCGTAGCTCAGCGCTGAGCTGGCTAAAACCCGAACACACCTTCACTTCTTACTAACTACTCTTGTTGGATTAAGTCTTCTAAACTACAAATCTTTAAACCTGCATAAACTCAAAGTAATCCTGCAAAACTAATAACAATATGAACAGAAACTCACTTCATAAGCTCATAATGAGCTTATGAACAATACTAAAAATGTAGCTTCTAAGAAAGAGTATTAATGGCAGAACTTGATTTTCAATACCAAATGTAACCGACTAAATCTAATCTAATAATCTTGCTGATATCAAAGCCGAACTAATAAACTTCCAAAGACTGATGATCAAACTTCTACACAGAAACTTGTAGACATCAAAAGTTAAAATTCTGAACTTTTTGAAGTGATGTTTAACAGACCAAATGGTTGAATCTAACTGCTTAAAGAAACTTTCACAAGAATAGTTGATTGAATGAACCGAAATCGATACTGAAGCTAACCAAACTTACAATCCATATGAACCAAATCTCTAAACTATATCAAAATCTAAATAGATGAGGCTCTCGGTTAACAGTGTCTCTAAAAATATTGAACTACTAAACTGAAATCTTTAAACCTTGAAACTCTCGGTATTAACAAAACTAAAATCAATATCACAATTCTAGCCAAGTGAACAGTAAATCGATATCACAATACTAACAGATTGAACCATTTTAATAGAGAAAGCTTTTAAGAAAAATTCAAGAATTCATTAATGGAAGAAACTGAGATTCTGTTACAAGAAAATTAACAATATTCGGTTACAATTTTAACTGAAATCTAACAAGAATTAGAACTATGTGAAAGATTATCTATTTATTCCTAACTATAACTACTCTAATCGAGTGTGTGAAAATTACACCTATGCTAACTGTCTTCAAATGAGGTGATCTCTTGGTATTTATAGAGATTGAGAGGATGAATGACCCGAATTGGGGGTTTCTTCTCTTTTGAGTCTTGATCAAATTAAGTAGCACCATCTTGTAGAGGATTCAAACATGATCATCTTTGGTGTTTTAAGCTTTTCTTGATTCCTTGTTCTTCTCCCATAAATTGGACTTGAAGTGATTTGGTGGAGAAATGGATAAAAAAACGTCGCTTCTATCTGTCTTTTCTCTCTCTTGTGTTATGAAGAAGATGACCTCTTGCTTTGACCAGATTTAGTTAAATTAAAAAGAAATTCACACACTCAGTCCCTTAACTTCCATCATTTATCATTTCTTTTATAAAAGCTTTTATCCTTTAAACAAACTCCACTTCAAATCCTTGATATTTGTGATTATGGGCGAGATTGGTCCTTGAGAGCTTGGTTTTGACCATTTCTTCGTCTTTTGTCAAATAAATCCCTTGAAAACGTATGTTTGCTCCATAATGTATCTTTTTACCTGAAAACATATAAACACAAAATACCCACGTAATTATGATATTTTACAGCTTAAAATAATGTATTTGCTGTGTTTAAAGTGATTTTTGGGTTATAACTGATGAGTGTTTTCACACTTATCATTAAAGAAAAAATCGAAAAAGAATATGAAAACGATTCAAAAAAATTTGAATTTTTGTTGAAAATCTTAAAAAAATTCAAAAAAATACTATATTTTATGAAATTACAATTTTTTAGAAATTACAGAAACTTTTTACGAAATTTCAATTTTTTAAAAACAATTACTTCTTTACGATCTTGT
This sequence comes from Glebionis coronaria, assembly GCA_025667525.1. NCBI lineage: Eukaryota > Viridiplantae > Streptophyta > Magnoliopsida > Asterales > Asteraceae > Glebionis > Glebionis coronaria. Next base: position 437,897,870 of record CM046881.1, read on the forward strand.
AAAAAAATTACAAGTTTTTTGTAAGAAATTACGTTTTTTTTTTAAATTACATTTTTTTATGAAACTACGAATTTTTTATAAAATTACAATATTTCTTCAGAAAAAATTTAACAAGTAAATTTTTCTAATAACTTTGTAAATGCGACAGATAATTTTTGTCACAAATCCGTCGGAAACCATAATTACTAACGAAATTCCGACAGAAAAAACTGTCGCTATTGACCTATATTCTAATGGTGAATTGGTAACCGTTATACCGGTTGCAAGTTAAAAAGTGGTCATATCGATACATTTGATAAACCACACGTATCATATAGATAATAAAAATGGTACACGTATCATATCGATACATTTCAAAATGTATATGACTATTTTTATGCCTTAAACCCAAAATAAAAATAATTATTCCTTGAATCTACATGTATGCACACATGAATTACCTCTAGCTAGTCGGTTGTGCTCTCGGTAATTGTATCTTTGGTTTATATTTATAAGGGTATTTATTATTTATGCCTCATGGGCATAGGATAAAAATCATTAAATGCTAATATAATATTTTTCTTGATATACTAATTCTTTATTAATTACTATTACCTTTTGTTATATACCAAAAATGCCCATAAGAAATTTATGTTTTTCTGACTTTCTAGTCAGTTACGTTTTCTCTCCCAGTAAGTTTTTTCTCTAAATCTTATTTTCTCACTTCCCTCCAAATTCTAAATTGTCATCTTCTTTTCATGGTATTTATCTTTGTTGCATGTGTACATGTACCTCTATACATGTACCTTGAAAAATAAAAGGTAATATGCATTGTTTCCATGATCTTTTTTTAATAGAGCAGTATTTATCTTTGTTGCTTATGTACCTATAGCTTCTATATACCAATTAAGTTTTTTGTGTTTTTTGCTAGATGAGGAAAGAACTAACTTTGATTTAAATGAAACACCAATTGAGGAAGAAGTTGAAAGCCAAAAAGATGAAACATTTGACACTTCATTTATTGGTCAATGCTTTCTTAGTGAAGAAGAAGCTTTTATTTTTTACCAAAAATATGTAAAGATGAATGGGTTTTCGGTTCGATATGGTAGGTTCGAGAAACTAAAAAAAACAGGAGAAAAGAAAAGGCGTGATTTTTTTTTGTCATCATGAAGGAACTTCCGGAGGTAAAAGTGGTACACTGCTAAAAAATCAAAGAAATAAGAGTTCTTCAAGATGTGTATGCAAGGCTCAAATGCTTATTAAACTGAAAAGAATTAACAAAATATTTCTGATAGAATGACAACATATGGTAATTTGGGATGGTAATATCGCTAGTTGTAGCTGCAAATATTTTGAATTTGTTGGAATACTTTGTCGTCATATTTTAAATGTTTTTGTACACAAAGATTGTTTTGAAATTCCTTATATGTATTGGCTATCACGTTGGAGGCGACAAGATGTCCAACTTCAAGACACGTCTTCATCACATCCGAAGCAACTTTGATAAATTCATCCTCTTCAAACAACTTTGTACCTGGTCCTCTCTCGATTGACTTGGTTACCCTCTTAAGTCAACACCCAAAGGACGACCAAAAAAGACATGTTCAAAAGGTGGAAAAGAATTTGCAAAACAAGTAAGACGTTGTAGCATGTGCAAGGGTATTGGTCATTATATTACTGGTTGTACGGAGAATGAGAACACTATAGATCGCGGTATTGCTCGACGATGTCGGGATATGAGATCGTTTAGCCATCGAAAATGCGTGAGCCTATTGGGGGCACACACTTAATACGGAGAACACACTTTTATTATATGTTTTATTATTTATTCTTAAATGTCTAATAAAACTTCACTTATTTATTTAATTAACGGTATTTAGATTAGTTACGTGTTTAATTAATTTAAGGTGCGTGCGTAATTAAATTGAGGAACTAAAGATCAATTTTGGAAGCCTCCACAAGCCCTTGGTCGACCGAATCTTGTGCTAGGGATTCTAGTAGATTTTTTGTTAAGCTTAAAAGGAAACTAAATATCCTATGGGCCTAAAACTTGGATTAGGGAGCAATAAAACTAAGGAGGTTGAGAGGATATAAATACCCCCATAATCACCTCATTATTTTCGTCTAATACTCCCTCCCCACCGATTGATATAATCAACCAAATACATCCCTCCAAACCCTAAATCAACTAAAGTGTAAACTTTTACAAGATCGGCTACCTTTTGGTACTCCCTTATGAAGTAACTAAACCTAATATTAAACTCTTGATCCTCGTGTCCTTGCTTTTGGTTTGTTCTTGTTTCCCTTGGTGGTTCGACATACATAAACCCTAATTAGGGTTTATGTGATTTTTGGGAATTTAATCTTGTAACGATTTATAAACCTATCCTTACGTAATCCCACTTGGGGTTTTGGATATAGGGTTTCTAGTTACAAGATATATGCACACTAGTTGTTGGAGAAGTGAAGTTACCACTAGCATCGTGGTGTGTTCGTTTGACGTGTCGTGTGAACAAACGATAGAGATGGTAATTTAACCGTTAAGTTCAAGATCAAGATCAAGACGCATTAATTGATTTAATCAATTAATAAAGGTTGCTTTTAAATTGTTTTCCTATGTGCTTAATTATGTTTGCTATACTAGATCCATTCCGATGCGTACTCGTAGTTAATGGTTTAACTAGTATGTAAAATTTGAACAGTGGTATTAGAGCCTGGTTGTATGGCATACATGGGTTACACATATAATGAACACACTATATCCGCTTAAAACTCTATTTATTTATTCTTTCCATAAAGTTTTAATCTTGATCTAGATAATGATTAAAAAGTGGGTAGGTTTAATTGAATTGGCTAATAAATTACGAGTGTTTTATTATCCATCAAAGACTTTAGCATATCACTTTTGTGATTCATGCAAGTCATCAAGTACCTTGCTCAAAAACTTGATGAGGGTCTTTGATCCTCAATTTGGGGAAGATTCATTCGAGACTGGGATCTTATACGTTATGCTTTCATATAGAATCTATCTTTTCCTCTACCTCATTTTTGTCTGTTTTTATGTGCTTATTTGTTTTCCATTATGAATTGTAAAACTTAATAATACAAGATCATAGTAATTGTTTTGCGAATTGGCTATGTCCTTGTGAATTGGCTATGTGTTATTTGTTAAAAATCGATTTTGGAACAAAGATTAATATGGACATAAGATCTATGAAACTTAGTTTATTATAAGCTAATTGTTTTGCGAAATCTATTGTCACTCGAGTTGGCCTTACATAACGTAATGATGGCTCATAAACCATCCTGTCAACTACATGATTTCCAAAATTTAATTATCTTATAATACTTAAATCAACTTGTTTTGTGATTTACTAATGGTGGATATTGCAACTACACTACGTGTTTTAGTCAAACCATCTAGGGTTTGAATGATCTTTAATCTTTTCCCGTGTCATATATATGTTTCGGCATATGTGTGGTAATTATCCCAAGCACTTGTGCCTTCGGGCGCATGAAGTATGACAACCCATAAATTTCACAAGTATGTTATAGAATATGTTTAATGGAAATGGAAAATCCATTAGAAATTTTTGCTTTTTTCCATTACTTGGTAAGATGAACTACTTTTCCCAACCTGAACTACCATATCAACATATTCCTATATGTTGTAAACATAACAAGTACAAGTCATTTAACAAGTTTACTTAAATAAGAACATTCTAAAAATATAATGATACCCTAAATTCACTTAGAAACTGTAAACTCCGCAAAAATAAGATCATAATTTAATTCTATTTTTCGGATATTTTTGAAGTATATGATGCCGTTAATTATTATGACGTTTAAAGGTTTAAGCTGAAACCAATATTGAACGTTTTAGTTTTTCGTTCTGACAAGTAACGAGGACTACTAGTGATCGCGATGCCAATGGATGCCCAAATATTATATTTTATATCGATTATTTCGATATTTGATATTTCTTAATTTTTACGTTTACGTCTTATAAATTAAATAATTATTATTTAATTACTTGTAGTATTTTTCGACGTTTTAGAGCCGGACTGAACGAAAATAATAAAAATAATAGTTGAAACGACTCAAAACTAAAACTTTTAAAATATGAAGAAATAGTATTTTTCATTGTATCCTAAAACGTTGCTAATAACGTGAGTAAAAGAATTTACGTTTTATTTTTACGGTGAAATCTAACCGGAATAGCTAAAAATGATTAAACAAGCATTTAAATAAATAATAGCAAATGTTTTCGAAACTCGACGAAGTAAGGACTCATATTTATTGGAAAAATGATTTTAAAAAACGATGGTGCAAGTCTCGTGACTTGAATCGTCCGTTAAGTCGTCCAAACGAGCCTCGTGCACTTATTTTACAAGAGTAAATAAAACATTTTCAAAACATACCCTAAACTTTTCACCACATGCTAAATTGGATTGGAAGTATTACTATATATATATATTTCACTTCATTTCTTTCATTTTAAACACAAAACTAAAAACACACACATAAAATCACTCTCTCCCCTCTCTCCCACTTCCAGTCGCCGGCCACCATGGCTGTCGCCACCGCCACTGGAAAACTTTTCCAGTGAGTTTTCCGGCGAAACCTCCATTTTTCTGGCGTGCTTATAATTAATCCGAGACAACCCTTGTTCCAAAACCCCTAAAACCGCCTCTCCTCCTCCCTTTTATCCCCAAACCGCCGCTGCCACCCTTGTTGTGGTGGGTTGCCGCCGCCGCCACCTTGTGGTGGTGTGTGGGTGACGAATCTACCACTTATCCTAAGTGGGTATACCTTGAAAACCCTCAAAAACACCGGATTTAATCCCGATCTACACATGCAAGGTGGTTACAATCAAGATTAGACAAATAATTTATCTAGTTTATTTTATTTTATGCATGTTGGATTTTTGGCCGTGATTTAATAAGAAAGGGGGGCTGCCCGCCGCCAAACCACCACTGTGGTGGTGGCCGGACGACGAGACAGCCACCACGGCCGCGCCATGGTGGTGTCGGGTTGTGGTGGTGATACCCCTAATATATTTTGTTGTTTATTATTGTTTTGTGGTTGTAGATCTAATTAATTTTAATCATTATGTATAAAAATAAATAAATAAAAAGTATGATAAAATTGAAGTGTATGATTTTATTTTGAGGTATTTGTTATTATTATTATTATTTGATATACTTGGTTATAAAATTAATTGAGGAGATAAAATTAATAAATAGAGTATGTAATAAGATTAAAAAGGGGTGGACTATAATAAATAAATATAATTATATTTAGATTTATAATTACTATTTGAGGAGATATGGATTATAATAAATAAAATGGTATAATAAAATAATAGAGTGTGAGAATTCTGAAAATATTATAATAATAATAATAATAATAATTATTGGATAAAATGAGATATATAATTATTTGAGGACATATAAGAAATAAATAAATAAATACATATTTAAAGAGTATTGTTATTAATATAATTATTAATAGATGGTATATTAAAATATAAAATTATTTAATGTTATATGAAAAGTAATTAAAACATTGATGGTGGATAATTAATATATTAATTATGGTATTAATTGAAATATGGAAAGAAATTAAAATATTAATTGTGGGAATATATATATATATATATATATATATATATATATATATATATATATATATATATTTAATATAATAATTATATTGATTGAGGAAAGTATTAATTGGGATATTAATTGAGAAAAGTGAAAAATTATGTATTTTATATACATGGAAATGATATAAAAACGGCAAGGTCATGCCGAAATTTTCTAAAAATACATACGTTTATAAAAGAAATTGATAACGAATAACTACGTTATATAATAACTTTCGAAAAGTATTATTCCAGTTAAGATGACATTTAACGTATAATTATGGTAAATAAATTTTAATGAGTTACATAATAATTTTCGAACGAGTGTCGAATTATATAAAAATAACTTTGTATACACTATTAATTCTGAAGGATGATGTATATAATTTAAGAAATACATTTTTGAATGTTTGTTCTAAATAGTAACTTATGACATGACCCATTTGCGTCATTTTCACTTATAAAATATATATACTGGATATATATATTATATAATTTGTTTTATTATTTTGTTTTACTTGGCCAACCACCAAGATTTTACGAGTTGAATTTTATTAATTTATTTTGTGTCGAGTTGATGTAACCATCCATCGAGAAAACACCAAAACCTAAACCTCACAAAACGATTGGAGCATAGCTGTGGAATGAATTACAACCGCGAAAGGATACAGTTGACGCTACATGATTATTAGCTATTTATGGTGTATTACGATTATTGGAATCAAGCCGTATAGATTATGATGCTGTGTTAATAATTATGTGAAGCGATATTGGGTTATGATATGCCGTGTGGTATTGATACTTATATTCTGCTCACTGTCTGCATCTAAGGTGAGTTCATAGCCTCGCATTTAAATTCTTTAATGATTTTCAAACCCGCGAGGGGGATACATGCTTGTTTTAGAAAATCGAACACAAGTAGCTTTTATGTGAACATTGCTATGAGTGTTATGTAGTGGCATTTCCTTCATGGACCGTTAATTACCGATAACCGGTAAACGCTAGTACAATAATAATAGATCTATTTTGGCCTAACGACCTATCCGAAGTATGTTTTCTTGCGAGAAGCATACGAGGATATATTGTATTTAGTATTAGGAGTGTCTCACTCCAGGTTGGGCACATGGTTAAGGTTCGGTTCGTGGCTCTAGCATCGTTTGATTGTTCTATGAATAAAATGTTTATTAAGCTTGTGTTCAAAGTTACTATTTATAAACTCTATGGATTCACTCAACATTTTTGTTGACTTTAAGCATGTTTAATCTCAGGTTTATATTGGCATGCTTAGATAGGATTGGATGCGGATATCGAAGGAAGTGGACTTGGTGAGCTTTGTACATTGGATAAAAATCTTTTCTTTTAAAAAGATAAAACAAAAACTTGTATATTGCAACTTATTTGAAAATATGTTTTCTTAATTTACTGGGACCTTGTAACTCTGATCTTTCGATGAAATCATCGTTGGTAAACGTTTATATTAAAATACGTTTACTGTGACTCGTGAGCTTATATTATGAAGTAGCACCCCAATGTTGTATTCCGCTGCGTCGTAAATGTGGGGGTGTTACAGATTGGTATCAGAGCTCGAGTCATAGCAAACTAGGTCGTTTTTCAAAACCTAGACTATGACTGTTTTCTAAAAATTTTCACGAGTCGTTCACCGATGTCTGATATCCGCGCGTGCAATCCTTCCCGCTTCTTTATGTGTTTGGTGCTAGGTCTTTAATTGTATATTTTATACCATATGCGTGCGTGGTATAAATTATAATTATATACTTACAATACCGTTCTTTGACAAACTATTAGATCGCTATTTACACCTTACGATCACCCCTATGGACGTACTTTCGATTATACTAATTATACTAAATAATGGTGTTTCCATTATCATCTGATATGGTAAATCTCGTACATATGTAATATATATACGTTACGGTATTATATATACAACTATATATATGTAACATGGTTAGATTTTGTTTGTGTTCTGGTTTGGTTTTCTCTTTTGAGCCGCGACTAAGGAACGCATGAAGGAGGTAAAACTATTTACTCTCTGGTCTTTTTGGTGAATCATTAAAAGTAATCTCTATTACTAATGTAATCATTTGTTTTACGACATAACTTGTTGTTGATAAATGTCTGTGATGAGATCCGTCAAAAACTTGCTTAGATTAGTTGAAAGAATGGTTGAGAAATTTTCACGATTTGAAACGCATGTATACATGGGTTTAAACATGATATAAATTGATTTTTGCGTCAAATATAAACTTTGGCACGTTTCATAATATACGCTCGTGAGTGGAAACTTTGTCACGTATTTGGAGGTTTGAGATTTTTGAAAAACTTATCGTTAATTTTAAAATAAGATAAAATTTATTTTTACGAATATTTTAACGTAAGACTAAAGCTTCTTATTAATAAGTCATACGTTAATTTTTAAAGTTAAATGGGCTTATTTAAGTCTTGTTGGGTAATTATATAAACAAAAAGTCTAATTATTATTTAAGTCTTTGACACAAGTATAGAAATCTTTAAGCCTAATGATTTTATCGATTATGATAACCTAGTAACCGAACCTACTCAAAGTATAAATTTTCTCGAAATGATAGCTTTTCAAAAACAACAACTTTATAAAGTTAAAAACATGACAAAAATAGAAAGTTTTCAATGATGTAACTGATATGAGCAAAAACTCATATCAATTTATCAACAAATCACCCTAAAACACAATAAAAATACCTAAACTTTGTGCTATAAAGCGGAATTATGTGGTATGTTTTGTGTTTGTGCTCAAATAGGTAAGAAGGATACATTTTCAAGCAAACAAAGGAAAATCAAGCTTAATTTGATGAAAAAGACAAAGAAGGATCAAAAGTGACAAGACTTTGAAGACAAAGGACCTATCTTGACAATCTGCCAAAGATGAAGGACCAAAAGTGTAAATATGACAAAGTCAAGATCAAAGTCAAATCTGGTCAACTCTTAAGTCAATTCAGTCAAAGGATCAAATTTGTTCAAGAATGAAGTTTGAAGGACCAATTATGTCAAAGAAATGAAGTTACTAGCTAAAAACTGCATTCTGCCAAGTTCAAGGGCTAATTCTGCCAATTTTGGAAAGTTTATTCAAGCTTGATCCGTGTGAACTTATGTTGGCCAATGAGAATGCAAGAATCAAGTGACAAGGATTGCCACTTCACTTCAATAAATGCAACTCAGCCGCCAAGCATTGATTGGCTAGAATCATAACAGTAAAACGCACTACTTCCTTTTCCACTAATGGCATTGCAACATGTAATAATCAGTTTATCCATTGTGGATAATGATCCGTGTGCCTAGTTCACAACCAATACAAATCTGCCACGTGTCATCTTCATCAACGCATATCACCAGGATCGTTTTTTAGCTAGAAGCAATTTCAAGAGATGTTATAAACATGAAACTTGCTCGTTTTTGAGAGACAAATCCAATGATCACCACCAATTAAGCTGAAATCAACCCAAGAGAAAATCCCCAAATTTGTTCTTCATCAGCAAAATCCAATTGGCAGATTTTTGACACGTGGAAGCTGGGGATTGGTTCCAACACGTCACCAACCCCAACTACTTTACTCCTGCAGTCTATAAATACCAATGATTGTTCTCATTTCTTGTTGTGGTAGAAAGTGTGAAATCACACACACTTTAGTTTTTCTCTCAACTCATTTTTAGTTTTAGCTTAACAACTCAAGAGTTTGACACACTCTTGAGTCTGTTATAGTTAGTTGTAACAGATAACTACCCTTGTAACTACTTTTCAATTCAATAAATTCAAATTTCCATTTTCCCTCCAAATTCTCCTTACCTTTCTACTGATCCATATTTGCACCATTGTTACTTTGTGATGCTGTTAGTTTGTTATGATCATCACTTGATCATAGTGAGCTAGTTTTGAAGATTGAAGCTGTTGTATCTGATTTGTTCATCCACTTCAAGTACTAGCAGATTTTGATGAGTTCAAGTCCAGTTATGGTGATTTTTGGTGGTTATAGTTGTTGATTGGTTGTTGATTAGTGTGTTCTAGTGCTAAGGTGGTGGTTAGCACTAGATTAGAGAGCTCAGCGCTCCTCTACTCCCCAAAGGAGGCCTTAGCTAAAGGTTTTTGCTTTCTGAATTTTAGTTCCACTAAATTGTAAATGCCTGCTTCCTTCCTAGTTAATTATACTTGATTGCATGATAAAAGTTGTTTTAGCCTGCTATTGATCTGATCTTATTGTTTTTGTAGCTTATTAAGTAGCTTTTACTACTTATTAGCTTGGTTATTTGTCCTGTTTTTCAATACTCATCAGTCAATATAGCCTTAATAGTCATTTGTGTTCTAGTTGATCTCACTGTTTGTTATTAGTTCTCATTGAATTTATTTTAGCTATAAGACTTAGTTTGTGATAGCTCTTTACTCAGTCTAAACATTAGCTCAATAATCCTTCATAAAAAGTTCAAAAAGATCAGTAAGTGGTGTTTGGCATTAGTTTTGATTTAGTTTTTAAGTCTTTACAATTGGCAATCTTTGGTTCATTTTCAGTTGACAAGTCATATTAAATAGTTTTAAGTTATTTTCAAGTCAAGTATGTGGTCAAAAAGGCAAATGGTCATATAAAAAGTTTGGGTCAGGTTTATTCAAGTTCCTTATCAGAAAGTATTGATTTTGATTTGAATGACATTTCTTTGTTAGTAGAAGAAATCACTCCAAACCAGTCCTCATTTCTCACTCAATATATGAAGTTTCAAATTGTATAAGGAAATTGTACAGTATTAAGAATTAAGCTAGAAATAAGCAAAAGTTTTAAGATCAAGGGCAAATGTAAGTTTCTGTAACTTGGCAAACTGAATTTCCAAATCTTGATTTCCACTTCAATAACTAGTCAATTTTCTTTCACAATTTCATTCCATTAGTGTTCTTGGTTGAATTTTGAGATTTTGAGCTTATTGAAATTTCTGGTCAACGAAAGTCAACATAAGCTCAATTTTGGCTTATTTTCAGATTCTGAGCTTATTACTTGATGATTTTTCATGAGACTTGATTTCCCATCCTTCTTTTGAGCTGTTTAATCATTTTCATCAATAAAATCCAGTTGTGCAAGTTTAGATTAACAGATAGCTTATTTTGTGCTTATTGGATTCAGCTTATGAGATTTCTAGTAACTTTCAGCCAATTTCATTGGATAGGTCTAGCTTAAATTCAATTTTAGGTCGTTTGCAATTTGTTTGATCAAATTTGGTTGAGAAATAAGCTCAAACGAGCTTATTTCATCTTTAAACCCGTTTTTGGTAAAAAGCTTTTGAAAATTGCATTTAGGTCCTTGTAGTATTAACCAGTTTGTAATCACAGCTAATCTTTCCAACTTTTTAGGATTTTCAAATGTCAGTCCCTATATTTTCAGTTTTGTGCATAATTAGTTAGTTAGTTTCAATTTAGTTAGAAATTAGTTACATTGTTAGAATAATTTTCATTTCAAGTCCATATAGTTACTGTTTTTACACATTCAGTCCTTATACTTTTTAGCTTTACATTTTTAGCATTTAAATTTCATAGAATTTACATTTCTAGTGCTTATAGTTTATAGAATTTACATTTGGCATTTTAATTGGATAAAAACTTGGTAATTGCACTTTGTTTTACATATAAGTAGACAATATTTTTCATTTTAGCAAGGCTTGTTTGAATTAGCAATAAAATATCCAAAAAACATTACCAACCAAAAAAAAATTAAAAACCTGATCTTATTAGGACTTTCAATTTGTTAAGAGCTGAGAAAAATGAACTTCAACTATACACATATTAAATGGCGCCGCTGCCGGGGACGTTTCAAAGGTACATGATGGCGATTTTCCATGACATGATAGAGCAAACTATGGAGGTTTTTATGGATGATTTTTCCGTCTTTGGAAATTCGTTTACCTCATGTCTCACCAATCTAGAAAGAATGCTTAAGCGTTGTGAGGAAACACGTTTAGTGCTTAATTAGGATAAATGTCACTTTATGGTGAAAGAGGGAATTGTTTTAGGACACAAAATATCCAAAAAGGGATTAGAAGTGGATCGAGCTAAAATTGATGTGATCGCTAAGCTTCCCCCACCCACCACGGTTAAAGGTGTGAGGAGTTTCTTAGGTCATGCGGGATTTTATAGGCGCTTTATACAAGATTTTTCTAAGATAGCTAGACCGATGACTCACCTCTTGGAAAAAGAGGCTCCTTTCATTTTTAACCAAGATTGTTTGGACTCTTTTGAGACTCTTAAGGAGAAATTGACAAAGGCTCCCGTTTTGGTTTCTCCAAATTGGGAATTACCTTTTGAGCTTATGTGTGACGCTAGTGATTATGCGGTGGGGGCCGTCTTAGGACAAAGAGTTAATAAGCATTTTCAACCTATACACTATGCGAGTAAAACCATGACCGGTGCACAACTTCATTACACTACTACGGAAAAAGAGTTGCTTGCTATAGTCTATGCTTTTGAGAAATTTAGACCATACCTTGTGTTATCCAAAACCATAGTGTATACGGATCATTCCGTTCTCAAGTATCTTATGACAAAACAAGATGCTAAGCCTAGGCTTTTGAGATTGGTTTTGTTGCTTCAAGAGTTTAAGATAGAAATTCGTGATAAGAAAGGAGCCGAGAATTTAGCGGCGGATCACTTGAGTAGACTTGAGCATCCTTTTCAAGGAGATTTTCCACATCAAGAAATCAATGAATCCTTTCCATTAGAGGAGCTCATGTCTATCTCTTCCCAAGAGGATGCCACTCCTTGGTTTGCGGATATAGCAAACTGTCTTGTGAGAAATGTGCTTATTGAGGGTCTTACTTATCAACAAAAGAAGAAATTTCTTAAGGAAGTAAAGTACTACTTTTGGGATGATCCTTATCTTTTTAGGCAATGTGCGAACCAAATCATTAGACGGTGTGTAGATGGGCCCGAGGCATTTAAGATCTTAGAAGCATGTCATAAAGGACCTACGGGTGGACATTTTGGGCCCAACTATACCGCCAAGAAAGTCTTTGATTCGGGTTATTATTGGCCTTCCGTTTACAAAGATGCCCATGATATGGTAAAATTTTGTGATGTGTGTCAAAGACAAGGAAAAATTACGCAACGTGATGAGATGCCACAAAATTTTATTCAAGAGTGTGAGATATTTGATGTATGGGGCATAGACTTCATGGGACCTTTTCCATCTTCTAAGGGAAACAAGTATATACTTGTGGCGGTGGATTATGTGTCCAAATGGGTGGAGGCTAAAGCCTTACCCACCAATGATGCTAGAGTTGTTATGAAGTTCTTAAAGCAATTGTTTGCTAGATTTGGTGTACCTCGGGCCATCATAAGTGATCGTGGTACGCACTTTTGTAATGATCAATTCACGAGAGTTATGACGAAATATGGAGTTAATCATAGACTTTCTACCGCGTATCACCCTCAAACCAATGGTCAAACCAAGGTCACAAATCGTGGTTTAAAGAGAATTTTAGAGAGAACGGTGGGAGAGCATCGAGCTTCTTGGTCGGATAAGCTTGATGATGCTTTGTGGGCTTTTAGGACGGCTTTTAAGACACCAATTGGTTGTACTCCTTATAGGCTTGTCTATGGTAAAGCATGCCACCTCTCATTCGAGTTAGAACACAAGGCATCTTGGGCTCTCAAGTGGGCTAACTTTGATTTAAACCAAGCCGGTTCACATAGGAAAGATCAACTTAATGAGATGGATGAATTGAGAGCCAATGCCTATGAAAATTCTTTGCTTTACAAGGAAAAGACTAAGAAATTGCATGATGCTAAGATCAAGAACCGTGAGTTCAAAGTTGGAGAGCCGGTTCTCCTCTTTAACTCAAGGTTGAAACTTTTTGCGGGCAAGCTTAAGTCGAGATGGTCCGGTCCATTCACTATTGCTCAAGTGTTTCCATATGGAACTATTGAGTTGTCACAACCCGATGGTCCAAACTTTAAAGTGAATGGTCACCGTGTGAAACATTATTTTGGGGAGGACATTTCCGTTGAAATGGTCCAAGAGATCCCCATTTTCCCTATGAATTAATTCATTGAGGGACGAGTCGAGCTAGAGACTCATTAACTCAAGCATCGTATAACTAGGTTTAGAGTGTTGTAGGTTAGAAATAAAGGTATAGACTTGGAGATAAGTGTAGGGGGGACCTTCTTTTGTCTTCATGTTGTTTGTAGGGTTGCTCACTCATTTCATGCTTTGGAGCTTATGGAGGAGGCCCTTGTATCCGGTTCACTTCGTTACTATTGTGATCTTTCATTGACACCTTGTGCTTAAACATGAATTCACTAATAGTTGTCATTTCCTTAACTTGGGTTAAGCAAAGTCTATTCATTGTCATAAGTGTAGGGGAAGTTTTTATACTTCCATGCTCTTAAACATTGAGGACAATGTTTAGCTTAAGTGTAGGGGGGTCTTCTATCGAAGTGACCTTACCTAGAACTTTTCATTGTCTTTCATGATAATTTGGAAAATTAATTTTTCAAACATTTTTCAAATTTTTGATCTACTTTGGCCACCAAAAATATGCATTCATATTTTTCATTAATCATTTTTCATTTGCATAACACATTTGCATTGTATATATTTCTTCTTTTAATTTTCATCAAAAAGTTAAAAAAAAGGAAAAAATATAATAAAACATGGTTTAACAAGTTTAGATTTCTTTGACATATTAGGCCCGCCATGGATATTTTGACTCAACCCATGTTTGCTTATCTTAGCATTCTCTAGCTAGTATCCTTAACCATGTAGTCCTTCATTGGTCTATTAGGCTAAGCATCCACCAATCTCATTATTTGAGATTTTAAATTTGTGGAGAATGGGACATGATAGAGTTGAAGCAAGTGTAAAAGGGCTAGATAAACTTCATGATAATTACTTGTGGCTAAACCCTTCTCTTCTTTGCCTCTATTTTCTTCGCATGTATATATGTTAATAAATAATCAAGAACGGTTTTAATCGGTTTGTAATCTCTTATGCATTTTTGTCTAATCATTCATGGTTGATACAAGTACGTCTTAAGATTCTAAGTTAGAACGTTTTATGTGTACTAGACTTATGTCATGCTCAATATTTAGCGGGTGTTTGTCCTTTTATTCTTTTCAACTTTCTTTGTGAGGAATAAAGAAAAATAAGAGCGGCTTACAAAAAAAATGAGTGGCTAGAATAAAAAAAGAAAAAAGAAAAGAAAAGAAAAAAAATATATATATACAAGACTCTCAAGAGGGGCAGTGTGGTGTTAATTATAGTGACTATTGAGTTCCAATATTACCTTGACGGGTTGCGGGGATTCAATAGATTGCTCCAATCTAATATTACCTTGACGGGTTGCGGGGTTGAAGATCCAAAGTCTCAAAAAGATGGCGGATTGATACATAGATTTGCAATGGGTTCAGATTAAAGTTCTCTCGATATCCTCTCGAATTGATCTCGGCCTTAAGTGGAATGATTTGTTCTTGGTTATAGAAAGGAGTTGTTTTGTTTGTCTTTTATTAAACTAATTATACTTAAATGTAAATGATGTTGAGTAAATTAAAGCTTTGGAAGATTTGACAAATTAAAAATTAGAGAATTACTTTGAAAACTTAATTGAATTAATGCTTAAAAACTTGTTCTTATCGGAATAATAAAAATTATACTATCGGAATAAAATTAAAGTGATCCATCGAAATGTTGCAAATGCAGGTCCATCGGAATGTTGCCATTAATCACCATCGGATTATTCAAAATGCAAGCTGTCGAAATGAGGTCCTGTCGGAATGCAGACGATCGGAATGTACCTATCGGAAAGTTCCAGATCGGGATGTGGTAAATAAAATTTGGCCAGAGTTTCGTCTAGAAAAGGACCTAAACCCGTCGGAATATGCGATCGCAATATGCGATCGCAATCCCAGATCGGAATAGGTGGACTTACAACCTATCGCAAAGTAAAACCCCTTTTTGGGTGATTGCGATACCAAGTAGACGAACCGTCGGAATGTGTTTAAAACCCTTGTTTTGCGATGGAATGAAGGAAGTTCCGAAAATGGTGGTAAGCAACAATTTCAATAAGCAAACACAAAAAGCCACCTTAACCGAAACTTTTAATAACTCCAAAAGCTTAAATTTGACAACTTTTAAAAACGTAAATCATGAACTTAATGAAATGAACTTTTGAAAGATTAAAACTTATACGAAATCCGAAATCAATAAGCTTAAACAAGCAATAAGCCAATAAGCATGGAGAGCTTATGGCTTATTCACGTAGAGCTAAAAAAAGAAACTAGAAAGATCAAACTCTATTCACGAACACATCCAAAATCCAAACCGTAAGGATTTAATACAATCGGATCAAGGAGTTTGACAAATCAAGAAAAGTAGGAAAAGCTTAAAGAACTTAAAAGCATAAACTTGATTAAGATTAATGAAATCAAAAGTACAAGAAAGCTTGAATTAAAAGATGAAAAACAAAGGAAAAGTTTAGTGAGAGAAAGTATGGAACTTTCTCTCTCTAGAAACTAGAGAAAAATGAAAAAACTAAAGACTAGCTAAAACTAAGTGTGTGAAAATTTGTGAGGTGAAGGCTTTATATAGGCGTGTGTATGGTGTTGATGGGCTTTTGATTGGGCTTTGATTTGGGCTTCTTTTTCTTCTTTCTTCTTAAGTCTTCATGCGTCTTTAAATAAACGTTTCCGACTTGGATTTAAGAAGTGTCGGTGAATAATTCCAACTCGTCTTATAATCTTTTATTTAATAGACTCGAGTTCTTCGACATAAATGAATCTTCCATCTTTGGCTCTATTATTCGATAAATCTTCAAATAGGCACAATGACTTCAAATCTTTTGCACCTTTTGGACAATAGACTTCGTCTTGAGCCCTTTTCTTCGATAAAACCCGTGCAATCCCATGTTTTCTTTAATATTCATCCGGTCGACTCTGAAAACACAATAAACACAAAAACCACGCATAATTCCAAACAAATGATATTAAATACGTGTTTTGGTCTCGTTTTAGCCCGATTTAAGTGGTAAAAGGATGGGTGTTTTCACACCTATCAAATCCCCTACACTTAACCATTGCCATGCCCTCATGCAATGCTTAGTGACAAAGCACAATTACACTTTTCTCATTATCAATTAACCTTGGCCTTATTAAAATACTACTAAACAAAAATTTAAAGTACTAAGAAATTAAAATTTTAATGTAAACAAGAGAATAGAAAATAACTTATGTGGTAATAACTTGGTAAGAGATCGAGGACTTACATTAGGGCTTCGGTGCTGCGAAGATTTATCACCCTCAAGTTTCACGTTCCCCAAACTAAGTTTAAAAACGAGATCATTGTTATTATAAGTTAGTAATTCAAACACTCACACACATGGCTTAATTAAATGCTTAAACTCCCTTATTCCTAGGTGTATCTCTTATATTTTATTTTTGTCTTAGAATGATCATGAAGATGCATTTTTGGACTTATTTCGATAGTTTATTAGGGCTGAAAGCAAAGTAGGATGATTTGATCAATAGTTAGCTAAAGGACAAAATCTTTTAAAACTGCTTCTCGGGATATCAAAAAGTTCATATCTTGGCATAACTTGGTTCGCGATTTGAGACCTTTCTCGGGCCGATATTTGGCATGTACTTCATACTTCATATCTTGAGAGACGTTCTTGAGATAATGGTCTTCTCATCGTAATAGAGTTTCTTCACTTGGAGACTTTTGAGGGGTACTCCAACTTTGTTGACCACGACTTCATGATTATTCTTCAATCTCTAATTGGGATTTTGAGATACAACGATCTGCCTCCTTTTCGGACTTGGATCTATTTATCCTCATACCTTGTTAGGGTCTTTTCGGATAGACTTCTCCATGATCTTTATGGGAGTTGATTGCTTTTCGTCGTGAGTCTTGATCCTTCATATTGATTTAGGGAATAATGCTTTTCACATCACTTTGGATCTTCAGCAATAAAATTGAATCCTCATGCCTTGTTAGGGCCTTTTCGGACTCGCCAATCTTCGCGCCCCGCTTCATAAGTTATGCCTTGGCTATGAACTCTCGTCATTACCGAGCAACTTTTAAACGATCTTGGGCTAGAAGCTAAGTAACTTTTCAAATCGTAAGACCTTACTTATTGCAGATAAATTATTAGCAAGTGATGGGAGAATAGGCAAATAATTACACCAAGTGAGCTTGCGCAAGAACACCGACTTATAATTGACTCTATCATTTCTCGTCCTCCACAATTTAAAATCTCAAGTAATGAGACTCGTGGACTCTTAGCCTAATAAACCAATTAAGGTCTACATGGTTAAGGATACTAGCTAGAATAAACTTGGATAAGTCTATTCGGGTTGAGTCAAAATAAACGCAACGGGCCTAATATGTCAAAGATTTCTAAACTAGCTACACCACTTATTAATATTTTTGACTTTATTGCGGGATATATACATATGAAAGCAACGATAAAAATTTAAAAATTACGACTAAATGGCCAAAGTTAATTAAAAATTTGAAAAATGTTGAAAATGAAGGCATTTTCATGGAAAAGTCCACTTAAAACTTCGATAGAAGTCCCCCCTACACTTAAGATAAACATTGTCCTCAATGTTTAAGCATGTGGGAAAAGTTTCCCCTACACTTATGACATTGTGCACGTTGGTTAACTCGAGTTAAGGAAGAGACGACTAAAGTGATCAATCACGATAGTTGAGAGATAGAACCGGATTTCGGATAACACGGGAGCACGGTTCTTCAAAGGTTCCAAGAGTGCACTTATCCCTGTAATCACATCACCACACAAATACAAACACCTATGCAGGCCCCCCTACACTTAGGAGGATAAACATTAAAGGATAGATACTCGGGCTGCCTCCCGAGGAGCGCTTGTTTTTGATAATCGAGTCACGAGCCTGACTCGACCCAAATTTAGTTCATGGGGAACGTGGTGAGGGATGGAATCATCTCCTGAGAGATGTCCTCACCAAAGTACAGCTTCAGACGCTGGCCATTCACCTTGAAATTGGGCCCATTTGGCTGAGAAAGCTCAATGGTCCCATATGGAAAGACGTTGGCGACGGTGAATGGACCAGACCAGCGGCTCTTCATCTTGCCAGAGAAGATCTTCAACCGAGAGTTAAAAAGTAAGACTTGATCACCAACGTGGAACTCTCGGTTCTTGATTTTTGCGTCATGGAGGATCTTCGTCTTCTCTTTTTAGATCAGCGAGTTCTCATAAGCTTCATTCCTCAGTTCATTGAGCTCGTTGAGTTGAATCTTACGATGATCACCGGCTTTGTTGATGTCGAAGTTAGCCCACTTTAAGGCCCAGTGCGCCTTATGCTCCAGCTCGATGGGAAGGTGGCATGCTTTCCCGTACACAAGACGATAAGGTGTACAACCGATCGGGGTCTTGTAAGCAGTACGGAAAGCCCACAGAGCATCATCTAACTTATCGGCCCACGCGGCACGATGCTCTCCCACAGTACGCTCCAAAATTCGCTTCAATCCACGATTGGATATCTCGGCCTGCCCATTGATTTGGGGATGATAAGCGGTGGAGAGACGGTGATTGACACCATACTTTGCCATGACTCTTGCAAATTGATCGTTGCAAAAATGAGTCCCGCGGTCACTGATTATAGCACGAGGAACGCCGAATCGAGCGAACAACGATTTCAAAAAGTTACAAACCACCCTTGCATCATTAGTAGGTAAAGCTTTGGCTTCAACCCACTTAGAAACGTAGTCAACGGCTACAAGGATGTATTTGTTTCCTTTAGATGAAGGGAATGGCCCCATAAAGTCGATACCCCAAACATCAAAGATTTCACACTCTTGAATGAAATTCTGAGGCATCTCGTCTTTATGTGTGATCGTGCCTTGTTTCTGGCAAGCATCACATTTTTTAACCATATCGTGAGCATCACGGTAGATGGTGGGCCAATAAAATCCCGAATCAAACACTTTTTTGGCGGTGTAGTTGGGACCAAAGTGACCACCAGTGGGTCCTTTGTGGCAAGCATCAAGGATTTTGAAAGCTGCCGGTCCATCAACACATCGGCGAATAATCAAGTCGGCACATTGTTTGAAAAGATACGGGTCATCCCAAAAGTAAGTCTTGATGTCTTTGAAGAACTTTTTCTTTTGCTGGGATGTTAACCCGTCAACGAGGATTCCACCCGCCAAGTAGTTTGCAATGTCTGCAAACCACGGGGTTTCGTCAGCAGTCGAGTTAAAAGACATTAAGGTCTCCAGGGGAAAAGAATCATTGATTTCTTTGTTCGGATGAGCCCCCTGGTAAGGATCCTCAAGTCTACTGAGATGATCCGCGACTAGGTTTTCTGCTCCTTTTTTATCGCGAATTTCGATTTTAAATTCCTGGAGCAGCAAAACCCAGCGAAGAAGTCTTGGTTTGGAATCTTGCTTTGTCAACAAGTACTTCAACGCGGAATGATCGGTATACACAATGGTGGTGGAAAGGACAAGATAGGGGCGGAACTTTTCAAAAGCATAGACAATAGCTAAAAGCTCTTTTTCTGTTGTCGTGTAATGCAATTGTGCCCCAGTCATTGTCTTGCTAGCGTAATGGATCGGTTGGAAGTGTTTGTTCACTCTTTGTCCCAGAACTGCTCCAATAGCAAAATCACTAGCATCGCACATCAACTCAAAGGGCAGCTCCCAATTAGGGGTAACCAAGACGGGTGCCTTAGTAAGCTTATCCTTAAGAGAGTTGAAGGCTTCAAGACACTCTTTGGAGAAGATAAAAGGAGTTTTTCCAAGAGGTGGGTCATCGGGCGAGCGATTTGAGAAAAATCTTTGATGAATCGACGGTAGAAGCCCGCATGACCCAGGAAACTTCTCACACCCTTCACGGTTGAAGGTGGAGGCAATTTTGCAATAACATCGACTTTAGCACGGTCTACTTCAAGACCGGCTTTCGAGATCTTATGTCCCAGCACGATACCTTCTTTTACCATAAAATGGCATTTTTCCCAATTTAGAACAAGGCGAGTGTCTTCGCACCGTTTAAGCATACGTTCCAAATTGGCAAGGCAAGAAGAGAAAGAATCGCCATAGACCGAGAAATCATCCATGAATACTTCCATAGTGTCCTCCACCATGTCATGGAAGATAGCCATCATGCACCTTTGGAATGTCCCAGGAGCATTACATAAACCAAAAGGCATGCGTTTGTAAGCAAATGTTCCATAGGGACAAGTGAATGTGGTTTTTTCTTGGTCCTTGGGATCGATGGGAATTTGAAAATACCCGGAGAAGCCATCTAAAAAGCAGTAATAATCATTACCCGCAAGACGCTCGAGCATTTGATCCATGAAAGGAAGAGGAAAGTGGTCTTTTCTCGTGGCGTCATTGAGCTTGCGATAATCAATACAAACTCTCCACCCAGTAACGAGACGAGTGGGAATCAACTCGTTGTGTTCATTGGGAACAACGGTTATTCCGCCCTTCTTGGGCACACAATGGACGGGACTTACCCACGGCGAATCCGAAATACGGTATTTCAAGCCGGCATCTAGAAGTTTGATAACCTCTTGTTTGATGACGTCATGAATTTTAGGATTAACCCTTCTTTGGCTCTGGATTGTGGGTTTGAAGTCATCTTCCATGAGAATCTTGTGAGTACAAAAGCTCGGATCAATTCCGCGGATATCGGAAATTTTCCAAGCAATTGCCTTCTTATGAGCTTTAAGCACATCGATGAGACGAGTTTTCTCTTCTTCTTGCAAGTCCTTAGCGATGATGACGGGTGACTTCTTCTCTTCTTCAAGAAACGCATACTCGAGATGAGGCGGCAACTCCTTAAGTTCTAAATCCGGAGGATTGTCGACGGGAGGCGTATTCAAAGTCGGAGTATCGATAGCAATGACCGTGGGAGATGGAAGCGAAGGATTGTCTTCGGTGAGAAGATTGTCAAAGAAATTCATGTCTTCATCCCCATCGATAGGAGAATCATTAGTAGCTAAATTCGCATCTCCCATGGTATCTTCAAGATTGTTCCAAAATAAATCACTATCTCCAAATAGAGACAACGACGAATCAATGGAGGACACGGTCTCAACAGTGGGAAGAGAGGTAGGAATACTTTTGCAAGCATCATTAAAGTGTTTTTCACAAGCCTCATCGAGAACGTCAATACAATTAACGCTCTCATATGAATAAGGCTGTTTAGACAACTTTCCCATGTTGAAGACTACTTTATCGTCACCCACTCTCATGATAAGCTCACCGGCTTCAACATCAATGAGAGTGCGACCGGTCCTAAGGAATGGACGACCAACAATCAGTGGTACACGGGGGTCCATCTCATAGTCGACGACAACAAAATCAGCAGGGAAGGTGAATTTGTCGACTCCTACAATGACATCTTCGGCTATCCCCACTGGATAAGCAACCGTACGGTTGGCTAATTCCAAAGTCATTTTGGTGGGGACTAGCTCTGGGAGAGATAATTGCTTCCAAACACTTAGAGGCATGAGATTAATACTGGCACCTAGATCGGCTAGGGCCATGCAATTCTCTACTCCCGGGAAATTGCAAGGGATAAGAAAACGACCCGGATCACCAAGCTTGATTGGCAATTTCCTTAAGAGCACTGCAGAGCAGTTCTCATTAAGTTGGGTGTTGGCGAGATCGAGGAGCTTTTCCTTGTCGCTCAGAAGGTCTTTAAACATTTTGGCGTATTTGGGCATGTGAGCGAGAGCCTCAGCGAAGGAGATATTGAAATTCAGTTGTTTGAACATTTTAAGGAAATTCGAAACCTGAATTTCATCCTTGCTCTTTTGCTTCTCTTTCCTCAACCTTGAAGGATAAGGTATATTGGAAGAAGAGGAAGGCTTTAGAGGAATAGGATCACTCACAACCACGGGTGGAGGAGGGGTAGAAAGAAGAGGTGGAGAAATTGGGGAAGGAGAAGGGTGAGGAATAGGAGCAGGTGACTCGTTCTCCTTAGTCACAACCACCGGTGGAGGTATAGGAAGCTCGGGTTCCTGGGTACCTTTGCCACTTCGAGTAGTGATTGCTTTCATCTCCCCTCTTGGGTTCGCAACGGTGTTACTCGGAAGAGTACCCGAAGAAGAGGGTTGATTACCTTGGAAGAAACTAGCCATCATGTTCCTCAGGTCATTTGTTTGGCTATCCAACGTATTTCTCATATCGGCTCTCAAATCATTTCCTTGCTTGACCAAGTCTGCCTTCAAATTGCGCACTTCCTCTTGGAGATTTCCCACTATCACATCATTGGTCCTCATATAGGTTGCAACCTCTTGGTGTAATGCAGTGGTCGCTTGGTTGGGAGGAGCATTGTATGCAGGTGGTTGGTAAGCAGGTTGTTGATAGACTTGATTGTTATGTTGAGGTGGTTGTTGCTGCTTGTGAGGTGGGATGTATGGTTGTCGAGGTTGTTGTTGTTGTTGAGGAGGGCGGTTAAGGTTTTGTTGTTGGTTTGGGTTGGTAGGAGGGAACCCAGGTGGTGAAAGATAGTTGTTGGATCGATAGCTAAGCAAATTACGGTCACCTTGAGGTCTAGCTTGATAAGCAGGTTGAGGATAGGTGCCATATGCCGCATTCACATTCTCAGCAGGGTAATCTTGGGTGGCGGTACAAGTTGTGTAAGAGTGGGGACCACCGCATATCTCACAAGGTTGGCTGACAGCGTTCACTTGTGCGTTTTTGGCGTTGTTGCTGTTGTTGTTGCTGACGGTGTGGGTGACAAGCGATTCAAGAAGCATAGTGATTTTGTCTAATCGCTTGTCGCTGCATTAGTGCTAGCACTAGCGACATTGGTCCTAACACTCTTGGTTTGCACACGAGACTTGTTCTCAATGATGTCACAAGCAGCATTGGAAGTCTTAGCCAATAAATTACCCCCCGAGGCACTGTTCAGTGAATCTTGGTCACTCATGCTTAAACCATTGTAAAAAGTATTAATTTGATGTACTTTGGTAAAACCATGTTGTGGGCATTTTCTTAAAAGATCTTTAAAGCGATCCCAAGATTCACTGAATGACTCATCGTACTTTTGTTCAAAATTTATGATCTCATTCCGCAAAGCGGTAGTACGAGAGGGTGGAAAAAAGTAGTTGATAAACTTTGTTTCCAAATCCGTCCACGAGAGAATACTCTGTGGCGGTTCCTTAGCAAGCCAATGCCGGGCTTGTCCCTCTAAAGAAAAGGGAAAAAGTTGTAACCTTATAACCTCTTGTGGAACACCATTGAACTTGACCGTGTTGGTGAGTTGTAAGAATCTCTTGATGTGGTCGTGTGAGTCATCAATGGTGCGTCCCAAGAATGGTTGAGCGGAGACCATCTGGATAAAGCCTGATTTTAGCTCGAAGTTGTTGGCGGCAATTGGAGGTATGACAATTGGATCCGTGTTGCCATCAACGTGAGCTTGCAGCAATTCAATCATCGGGCGATTATCCGGAAGGGGCTCATTGTTGTTGTTATTGTTCATGTTGTTGAAAGGCGGGTTGTTGTTGTTATTATTGTTGTTCGGAGGTGGTATTTTATTGTTGGTTTGTACACCAGCCATGTCTAAGTTATCGAGAGGCTCGGGCTCTTGATAAGACGTGGATCGAGTGCGCATACACCTGCAAAAGAACGAACAAAGAAAAACAAAGCAAAAATATTTTTGGTTTTTATGTTTTTTTTTTAATTTTTTTTGTATTTTTGAAAATTTTATATTTTTTAGTTGTTTTTGAAGATTTTCTTGAAAGAGTAACGTTCACGGGGAACGGATCCCAAAATCCAAGTTCTCACAAAAAACTTTTGATCTTAACGAGAAGAGCCAGCAGCGGCGCCATTTGATACATAGATTTGCAATGGGTTCAGATTAAAGTTCTCTCGATATCCTCTCGAATTGATCTCGGCCTTAAGTGGAATGATTTGTTCTTGGTTATAGAAAGGAGTTGTTTTGTTTTTCTTTTATTAAACTAATTATACTTAAATGTAAATGATGTTGAGTAAATTAAAGCTTTGGAAGATTTGACAAATTAAAAATTAGAGAATTACTTTGAAAACTTAATTGAATTAATGCTTAAAAACTTGTTCTTATCGGAATAATAAAAATTATACTATCGGAATAAAATTAAAGTGATCCATCGGAATGTTGCAAATGCAGGTCCATCGGAATGTTGCCATTAATCACCATCGGATTATTCAAAATGCAAGATGTCGAAATGAGAACCTGTCGGAATGCAGACGATCGGAATGTACCTATCGGAAAGTTCCAGATCGGGATGGGGTAAATAAAATTTGGCCAGAGTTTCGTCTAGAAAAGGACCTAAACCCGTCGGAATATGCGATCGCAATATGCGATCGCAATCCCAGATCGGAATAGGTGGACTTACAACCTATCGCAAAGTAAAACCCCTATTTGGGTGATTGCGATACCAAGTAGACGAACCGTCGGAATGTGTTTAAAACCCTTGTTTTGCGATGGAATGAAGGAAGTTCCGAAAATGGTGGTAAGCAACAATTTCAATAAGCAAACACAAAAATCCACCTTAACCGAAACTTTTAATAACTCCAAAAGCTTAAATTTGACAACTTTTAAAAACGTAAATCATGAACTTAATGAAATGAACTTTTGAAAGATTAAAACTTATACGAAATCCGAAATCAATAAGCTTAAACAAGCAATAAGCCAATAAGCATGGAGAGCTTATGGCTTATTCACGTAGAGCTAAAAAAAGAAACTAGAAAGATCAAACTCTATTCACGAACACATCCAAAATCCAAACCGTAAGGATTTAATACAATCGGATCAAGGAGTTTGACAAATCAAGAAAAGTAGGAAAAGCTTAAAGAACTTAAAAGCATAAACTTGATTAAGATTAATGAAATCAAAAGTACAAGAAAGCTTGAATTAAAAGATGAAAAACAAAGGAAAAGTTTAGTGAGAGAAAGTATGGAACTTTCTCTCTCTAGAAACTAGAGAAAAATGAAAAAACTAAAGACTAGCTAAAACTAAGTGTGTGAAAATTTGTGAGGTGAAGGCTTTATATAGGCGTGTGTATGGTGTTGATGGGCTTTTGATTGGGCTTTGATTTGGGCTTCTTTTTCTTCTTTCTTCTTAAGTCTTCATGCGTCTTTAAATAAACGTTTCCGACTTGGATTTGAGAAGTGTCGGTGAATAATTCCAACTCGTCTTATAATCTTTTATTTAATAGACTCGAGTTCTTCGACATAAATGAATCTTCCATCTTTGGCTCTATTCTTCGATAAATCTTCAAATAGGCACAATGACTTCAAATCTTTTGCACCTTTTGGACAATAGACTTCGTCTTGAGCCCTTTTCTTCGATAAAACCCGTGCAATCCCATGTTTTCTTTAATATTCATCCGGTCGACTCTGAAAACACAATAAACACAAAAACCACGCATAATTCCAAACAAATGATATTAAATACGTGTTTTGGTCTCGTTTTAGCCCGATTTAAGTGGTAAAAGGATGGGTGTTTTTCACACCTATCACGGATGTAAATTATTGCGTGAGTTTTATTTTTCTTTCCTTAGCGAGTGTGTAGCTACTTATGAAAGCATGACATGAGGATTTTACACATAAGGCGAATGACTTATTACTCTTGAAACGGACTTGTATTAATTGTGAGCGGTTTTTTCAAGTAATGGATGAGAGGATTACTTAGGATTAAAACCGTGCTTCCTTATTTTTGGATTTTACACTTCTTATATTTCACACTTGAATAATGACAAATTTGCCCACAAGCAATTTGCTCAAATAATAACCGGTTCCACATTTAATTGTCATGAATAAGTTGATTCACTTTTTACTTGTGAATACAATGATCCCATTTTTAAGCTTGGTATGGGGAAAGTGAAACTTGAGGGTGATAAATGTCCATGGTACCCAAGCCCTAATCAAAGTCATTGAATTCTTTATGAGTTATTTCCATCAAAACCATTTCAAGAAAAACCAAAAATATATAGATAGAATTGTATTTTGTTCATTGCATTGTTATAAATCAAAATCATGCATCATTTAGTTTAGAGTAGTATAGATGCATTCCATATGGCCAAGGTGGATTAATTATGAGGAGAATGTAAATTTGTGCTTTAAAATACATAGCATTACATGAGGACATGACAATGTTCAAGTGTAGGGGATTTGATATGAGCAAAAACTCATATCAATTTATCAACAAATCACCCTAAAACACAATAAAAATACCTAAACTTTGTGCTATAAAGCGGAATTATGTGGTATGTTTTGTGTTTGTGCTCAAATAGGTAAGAAGGATACATTTTCAAGCAAACAAAGGAAAATCAAGCTTAATTTGATGAAAAAGACAAAGAAGGATCAAAAGTGACAAGACTTTGAAGACAAAGGACCTATCTTGACAATCTGCCAAAGATGAAGGACCAAAAGTGTAAATATGACAAAGTCAAGATCAAAGTCAATTCTGGTCAAATCTTAAGTCAATTCAGTGAAAGGATCAAATTTGTTCAAGAATGAAGTTTGAAGGACCAATTATGTCAAAGAAATGAAGTTACTAGCTAAAAACTACATTCTGCCAAGTTCAAGGGCTAATTCTGCCAATTTTGGAAAGTTTATTCAAGCTTGATCCGTGTGAACTTATGTTGGCCAATGAGAATGCAAGAATCAAGTGACAAGGATTGCCACTTCACTTCAATAAATGCAACTCAGCCGCCAAGCATTGATTGGCTAGAATCATAACAGTAAAACGCACTACTTCCTTTTCCACCAATGGCATTGCAACATGTAATAATCAGTTTATCCGTTGTGGATAATGATCCGTGTGCCTAGTTCTCAACCAATACAAATCTGCCTCATCAACGCATATCACCAGGATCGTTTTTGAGCTAGAAGCAATTTCAAGAGATGTTCTAAACATGAAACTTGCTCGTTTTTGAGAGACAAATCCAATGATCACCTCCAATTAAGGTGAAATCAACTCAAGAGAAAATCCCCAAATTTGTTCTTCATCAGCAAAATCCAATTGGCAGATTTTTGACACGTGGAAGCTGGGGATTGGTTCCAACACGTCACCAACCCCAACTACTTTACTCCTGCAGTCTATAAATACCAATGATTGTTCTCATTTCTTGTTGTGGTAGAAATGTGAAATCACACACACTTTAGTTTTTCTCTCAACTCATTTTTAGTTTTAGCTTAACAACTCAAGAGTTTGACACACTCTTGAGTCTGTTATAGTTAGTTGTAACAGATAACTACCCTTGTAACTACTTTTCAGTTCAATAAATTCAAATTTCCATTTTCCCTCCAAATTCTCCTTACCTTTCTACTGATCCATATTTGCACCATTGTTACTTTGTGATGCTGTTAGTTTGTTATGATCATCACTGGATCATAGTGAGCTAGTTTTGAAGATTGAAGCTGTTGTATCTGATTTGTTCATCCAGTTCAAGTTCTAGCAGATTTTGATGAGTTCAAGTCCAGTTATGGTGATTTTTGGTGGTTATAGCTGTTGATTGGTTGTTGATTAGTGTGTTCTAGTGCTAAGGTGGTGGTTAGCACTAGATTAGAGAGCTCAGCGCTCCTCTACTCCCCAAAGGAGGCCTTAGCTAAAGGTTTTTGCTTTCTGAATTTTAGTTCCACTAAATTGTAAATGCCTGCTTCATTCCTAGTTAATTTTACCTGATTGCATGATAAAAGCTGTTTTAGCCTGCTATTGATCTGATCTTATTGTTTTTGTAGCTTATTAAGTAGCTTTTACTGCTTATTAGCTTGGTTACTTGTCCTGTTTTTCAATACTCATCAGTCAATATAGCCTTAATAGTCATTTGTGTTCTAGTTGATCTCACTGTTAGTTATTAGTTCTCATTCACTTTATTTTACCTATAAGACTTAGTTTGTGATAGCTCTTTACTCAGTCTAAACATTACTCAATAATCCTTCATAAAAAGTTCAAAAAGATCAGTAAGTGGTGTTTGGCATTAGTTTTGATTTAGTTTTTAAGTCTTTACAATTGGCAATCTTTGGTTCATTTTCAGTTGACAAGTTGATAGGTGTGAAAACACCCATCCTTTTTACCACTTAATTGCAATAATAACCGAGCCAAAACATGTATTTTATGTCATTTATGTCGGAATTATGTGTGGTTTGTGTTTTTGTTGTGATTTAGGACGAAAAGGTGAAAAGTGGAGAAAACACGGATTTCACGGGCTTTTATCGAAGAAAAAGACGAAAGATGAAGTCGAAAGATCAAGAGTGGAAAAAGAACGGAAGTCCAAGACCAATTCTGAAGATTTATCGAAGAAAAAGTCAAAAGACGGAAGTTCACTAAAAGCCGAAGAACTCAAGTCTTATTTATGAAGAAATGTCGAGACGAGTCAAAGAAATCCCGAGACAAAGTCATTAAGTCCAAGATTAACAAAAGATGAAGAAGGGAAGGACTTAACTTTGCAATTAAGGAAAAGAGGAAAGAGGGAGGAAGCTTTCTAAGCTCCTCCCTAATCACCCCTATATATAGATTAGGCTTAGTTCATTTTCAAGTAGTTGGGTGGTTTGACAAACCACCACTTCCACCATTTTCATTTCTTGTCATTTTCATTTCTTTCACTTTAATTAATTGTTACGCACTTTTAATCATTTAATTTTCAAGTAAGTTTTATTTCATTGTTCTTAAATCTTTGCTCTTCTTGTCTTAATGTTTCATCTTCCTTTCTTGATTCTTGTTTACTTTTGGTGCGAATTACTTATGATCCGTGTTGTTCATTTATGTGTTCGTGCTTAAAAAGTTTATGTTTTATTGTTTGATCCAAAAAGTTGCTTAATTTGTGGTTGAATAAGTTTAGATCAGTGCTTATTTGATCCGATTAGTATTGGTTTGTTTTAGTTTTGGGAATAAGCTCATTTCAATAGCTTATTGCCTTTGCTTTTCTCGGATTCCTTATAAATCGGAAAGGGTATTAAAACCCCTTTCCGATCTGTTATTCCGACTGGCACACCCTTTTTCCGATTGGCTAATCGGAAAAGGGTTTAGCTATTCCGATTGGCTTCAAGTTTTGCTTATTCCGATTGAATAGTCTTTCTACATTCCGATCATATGTGTTTTCTTATTCCGATTACTTGCATTCCACATTATTCCGATCATTTCTTTTCTAAACATTCCGATTAGGTTTAAATTTAGACATTCCGATTGAGTTGTTTTCGATTATTCCGTTCATGCTCATTCCGATCGGGTACATTCCGATCGGATCCTTATGGATTCCGATCGGGTGTATTCCGATGGAATATTTTGTTTTGTTTTAACATTTTGCTTAGGTTAAAGTGTCAATTTTTCTCGTTTTATTTTTAGCTCATTTTAATTTCGCTTTGAATTGTTATTTAATTGTCAATTTACGTTTCGCTAAGTTTTAAGTTCACGTCATTTAAATTCTCGTCATTTACTTTTAACGTTTTAATTATTGCTCCGTTTACGTTTCAACTAGTTTTAGTTTTAAGTACTCGTCATTTATTATTAAGTCTTGCACATTTATTTTACAACAACCAAAAATATTGTTTTCACCAAGAACAACTAATCTCGCACATTTAACCGGAAATCAATTCGAGAAGATACCGAGAAAACGAACTTTCAACTAGTAAAATCTATTGTATCAAATGGCGCCGCTGCCGGCTCTTTTCGTAAAGATCGAAAGTTTTTTGTGAGTGAAGCGTTGGATTTTGGGATCCGTTCACTCGTGAACGTTATTTTTCGTATTCAAATTTTTTTTTCAAAAATCCAAAAACATTTGCAAAATCATAAAAAGCATTTCTTTTTCTAAGTTTTGACCCAAAAATATTCTTCTTGCTTATCTATATTTCTTTATGGATTTTTATATCCATTGCGTCCGGTGTGGGAAGCAATTATCTGGGAACAACTCTTGCCAATGGTGTACATGTGAGCGGTGCGGAAACGATATCGACTACACACAATCCGGATTTTGTCCTTTGTGCAACTCGACTAATTCGTACTTTTTGAACCTACCTCCTGTTCCCCCGTGCATCTATTGTGGAAGCGATTCTCATTGGCATGTTTCGTGCGCGGTTCAATACCCGTATAGACACGGGCAAGAACCGGGGTACAATTATGACAATGATAATAGCTATCAACAAGAGGCACCAAGTTTTTCTCCATACCCATGGTGCTATATTTGTGGGGGCCCTCACGATGCTTCTTCTTGTGATCCGTCGCAAATCTTTGAGAAGGTACCGTGCTTTCATCCTAGTGTCTATAACCGTGAGCCCCCACATCACACCCTCAATCATCAATCCAATGAGCAAACTAGTCTTGATCAACAACTCACATCTTTAAATGGCATTCTAGAAAGTCTAGCTCAACTCCGAGCTGACTTGCATCAGGAAAGGCAACCGTTGCTTGATGTGGACGAAACCTTGAAAACCACCGACACCTTTTTGAGCCAATTTAGTCGTTTTCCCTTCTTTTCTACACCAAAATGTTTAATTAAAGCATGGGATAGAATTGGTGAAATTGAACATACTCGGGGCGATGAACAACAAAAGTTGCTGCATGAGCTTCTTAAAGATGTGGAGGTTATTAAGGAAGAGTTAGCCGACTACGTCACTCCTAACTGGACTCGTCCCATCTATTATGATGATGATGACGACGATTATGTCTACACTTTCAACCAATCTTCTGAAGTTGCTGCTCCTACTGTCGATGTTCCTACTGCATCTAAGGATCTAGATTCGTAGAATGAGCTTAGTGATGTTGGTCTCGACAAAGTATTGGATGATGAGGTTTGTGACACACCGACTGCTATGGAGCTTAAGGACGACGTTGCTCTTACGGAAGAGGTCGATCCTTATGATGTCGATTTTTCTCCAAGCTATGAGAAATTCACTTTTGAAATTTCTCAATCTCCACCGGGAGATGCGGGTGATGACGATTTATTCTCTCCGGTTTACGAGCAGTTCACCGATGAACATGATCTTGTGGATAAGGTGGAAGACGTGCTTCTTCGCGATAGATTACGGAAAGTGCACCTTCTTATTGCTCAAATCGAAACGTTGACTTCTCCTCTTCTTTCCGAGTCTTCGCCTCCATCCATTCCTCCCGTTGAATATAATGACCCATTGCTGGAAGAAATTGACATTCAATCCATACCACCAGGTAATGATGACGATGATATGGTGGGGGACATTATTTTTAATAATTTGCTGCAAGAAAATATTGTCCCAAGTCCCCCTCCCGGGCACCTTTCATCCACTCCGTTAGAGACCATCACGGAGGATGAGTGCTTTGACCCGAGAGGTGACATTGATTATGCTATGATTGATAACAATACGGCTTTGCCGCTTGCTCAGCATCTATTGTCTTTGGGGGAGGACAATGTGCTTACTATACCCAACCCACCTCCCGTGGATCCTGATTTCACATACTATACGTATGTTGAAAGGACCTTTCTCCCATACAAGACTTATCACCCCGCCTCTCCTTTGTTGATGTCAACCGGGAACGAGGACAAGGTCTTTGATCCCGGTATCACATTCGAGGCTTCCCCATGGACCATTTAATTCGGGGACGAGTCAGGCTCGTGACTCGGCTAATATAAACAAGCGCTTTTTGGGAGGCAACCCAATTATCTATCTATTTTCACCATAAGTGTAGGGGGAGCCCCGTGGTGTTTCTTGCTTTCTTTCTTATCATGTGCAGGGATTAGAGCTTCAAAGACACACTCTTGATGACTTTTGACGAACCGTGACTCCGTGTTCCCTTCTTCCCGGTTCTATCCTAAACTCTTTTCGATTCACTATTTTATATTTTCTCAATATTAAAATAGGAATCTCTTTAGTTGTCTCTTCCTTAGCGAGATTTAAACAAAGTGCACAATGTCCTAAGTGTAGGGGAGTTTACTCCCACATGCTTAAACATTGAGTACAATGTTTATATTAAGTGTAGGGGGGACTTCTATCGAAGTTAAGTGGTCTTTTCCTTGTATTTGTCCTCATTTTAACCGGAAAATCAATTTTTCGACATTTTTCAAAATTTTTGATCTATTTTGGCCTATTAGTTTTTTCCCTTTGTATAGTTATTTTCTCCCCTTATTAGAATAAATGTTTAATAAAGTGGTTTTAATTTTCAAACGTTGTGAATCTTTTGACTCAACCCGAGTATACTTATCTAAGTTTACTCTAGCTAGTATCCTTAACGTGTTTAAGTCAAGTTTTTCTAGGCTTTTATATAGGGAGCTATAAAACGCGAAAGTCTTAACTCTCACGGGTTAAGAACAAGAACTTTTCGCAAGTTCCTATAATTGATCCTAGAGAGTCGTTTATCAAGGGAACTTTAAAACGCGATTTCTAAACTTGAGAAAGTCTAAGAATTTGCAAGATCCTATAGGCGACTCGAAAACCCAAAACTTTGATTTAATAGGCTAAGCATCCACGAGTCTCATTCCTTGAGATTTTAAACTGTGGAGAACGAGAAATGATAGAGTCAATTATAAGTTCGGTATTCTTTCGGGAATTTATGTGAGTTAATTATGAGCCTATTCTCCCATCGCTTGTTAATAAATTTATCTGCAATAAATAAGGTTGTACGATTTAAAAGGTTACTTAGTCTCTAGCCCCAGATCGTTTAAAAGTTGCTCGGTACGGATTAGAGTTCATAGCCAAGGCATAACTTATTGAAGCGGGATGCGAAGATTGGCGAGTCCGAAAAGGCCCTAACAAGGCATGAGGGCTACATTTTGTTGCTAAAGATCCAAAAGTGATGTGAAGAATCATTTATCGAAAATCTATATGAAGGATCAAGACACACGACGAAAAGCAAAAACTCCCCAAAAGTCATGGAGAAGTCTATCCGAAAAGACCCTAACAAGGTATGAGGATAAATAGATCCAAGTCCTAAGAGGAGGCGGATCGTTGTATATCAAAGTCCAAAATAAAGATTGGAGAAAAATGTTGAAGTCGTGGTCCAAAGATGAAGAATCTCTCAAAACTTCAAGTGAAGAAATTCCTATTATGAAGAGAAGACCATAATTTCAAGAACGTCTCTCGAAGATTCAAAGTATGAAGTCGCTGCCAAATATCGGTCCGAGAAAGGTCTCAAATCGTGAAGCGAGTTATGCCAAGATATGAACTTTATGAGGTCCCGAGAAGCAGTTTTAAAAGATTTGGTCCTTTAGCTAACTATTGATTAAATCGTTCACTTTATTTTCGGCCTAAATAACTATCAAAATAAGTCAAACAATGCATCCTCGTGATCATTCAAGACAACAATAAAATATAAGAGATATACCTAGGAATAAGGGAGTCTAAGTAAATAATTGACCCACATGAGTTCGTGTTAATTTGCTAACTTATAATAACAATGATCTCGTTTCTAAGCTTGGTTTGGAGAAAGTGAAAACTTGAGGATGATGATCAGTCACGACATTTCCAAAACCCAAGGTATGTTTTTAATTTCTTTACTTTGAATGTTTATAATTCTCTATCTCTTTAATAAAGGCCAACGTGGATTGATTATGATGAAAAGTGTAAACTTGCTTTGTAACTAATACATTGCATGAGGACATTGCAATGGTTAAGTGTAGGGGATTTGATAGGTGTGAAAACACCCATCCTTTTTACCACTTAATTGCAATAATAACCGAGCCAAAACATGTATTTTATGTCATTTATGTCGGAATTATGCGTGGTTTGTGTTTTTGTTGTGATTTAGGACGAAAAGGTGAAAAGTGGAGAAAACACGGATTTCACGGGATTTTATCGAAGAAAAAGACGAAAGATGAAGTCGAAAGATCAAGAGTGGAAAAAGAACGGAAGTCCAAGACCAATTCTGAAGATTTATCGAAGAAAAAGTCAAAAGACGGAAGTTCACTAAAAGCCGAAGAACTCGAGTCTTATTTATGAAGAAATGTCGAGACGAGTCAAAGAAATCCCGAGACAAAGTCATTAAGTCCAAGATTAACAAAAGATGAAGAAGGGAAGGACTTAACTTTGCAATTAAGGAAAAGAGGAAAGAGGGAGGAAGCTTCCTAAGATCCTCCCTAATCACCCCTATATATAGATTAGGCTTAGTTCATTTTCAAGTAGTTGGGTGGTTTGACAAACCACCACTTCCACCATTTTCATTTCTTTCACTTTAATTAATTGTTACGCACTTTTAATCATTTAATTTTCAAGTAAGTTTTATTTCATTGTTCTTAAATCTTTGCTTTTCTTGTCTTAATGTTTCATCTTCCTTTCTTGATTCTTGTTTACTTTTGGTGCGAATTACTTATGATCCGTGTTGTTCATTTATGTGTTCGTGCTTAAAAAGTTTATGTTTTATTGTTTGATCCAAAAAGTTGCTTAATTTGTGGTTGAATAAGTTTAGATCAGTGCTTATTTGATCCGATTAGTATTGGTTTGTTTTAGTTTTGGGAATAAGCTCATTTCAATAGCTTATTGCCTTTGCTTTTCTCGGATTCCTTATAAATCGGAAAGGGTATTAAAACTCCTTTCCGATCTGTTATTCCGACCGGCACACCCTTTTTCCGATTGGCTAATCGGAAAAGGGTTTAGCTATTCCGATTGGCTTCAAGTTTTGCTTATTCCGATTGAATAGTCTTTCTACATTCCGATCATATGTGTTTTCTTATTCCGATTACTTGCATTCCACATTATTCCGATCATGTCTTTTCTAAACATTCCGATTAGGTTTAAATTTAGACATTCTGATTGAGTTGTTTTCGATTATTCCGATCATGCTCATTCCGATCGGGTACATTCCGATCGGATCCTTATGGATTCCGATCGGGTGTATTCCGATGGAATATTTTGTTTTGTTTTAACATTTTGCTTAGGTTAAAGTGTCAATTTTTCTCGTTTTATTTTTAGCTCATTTTAATTTCGCTTTGAATTGTTATTTAATTGTCAATTTATGTTTCGCTAAGTTTTAAGTTCACGTCATTTAAATTCTCGTCATTTACTTTTAACGCTTTAATTATTGCACCATTTACGTTCCAACTAGTTTTAGTTTTAAGTACTCGTCATTTATTATTAAGTCTTGCACATTTATTTTACAACAACCAAAAATATTGTTTTCACCAAGAACAACTAATCTCGCACATTTAACCAGAAATCAATTCGAGAAGATACCGAGAAAACGAACTTTCAACTAGTAAAATCTCTTACATTACAAGTCATATTAAATATTTTTAAGTCATTTTCAAGTCAAGTATGTGGTCAAAAAGGCAAATGGTCATATAAAAAGTTTGGGTCAGGTTTATTCAAGTTCCTTATCAGAAAGTATTGATTTTGATTTGAATGGCATTTCTTTGTTAGTAGATGAAATCACTCCAAACCAGTTCTCATTTCTCACTTAATATATGAAGTTTCAAATTGTATAAGGAAATTGTACAGTATTAAGAATTAAGCTAGAAATAAGAAAAAGTTTTAAAATCAAGGGCAAATGCAAGTTTCTGTAACTTGGCAAACTGAATTTCCATATCTTGATTTCCACTTCAATAACTAGTCAATTTTCTTTCACAATTTCATTCCATTAGTGTTCTTGGTTGAATTTTGAGATTTTGAGCTTATTGAAATTTCTGGTCAACGAAAGTCAACATAAGCTCAATTTTGGCTTATTTTCAGATTCTGAGCTTATTACTTGATGATTTTTCATGAGACTTGATTTCCCATCCTTCTTTTGAGCTGTTTAATCATTTTCATCATTAAAATCCAGTTGTGCAAGTTTAGATTAACAGATAGCTTATTTTGTGCTTATTGGATTCAGCTTATGAGATTTCTAGTAACTTTCAGCCAATTTCCTTGGATAGGTCTAGCTTAAATTCAATTTTAGGTCGTTTGCAATTTGTTTGATCAAATTTGGTTGAAAAATAAGCTCAAACGAGCTTATTTCATATTTGAACCCGTTTTTGGTAAAAAGCTTTTGAAAATTGCATTTAGGTCCTTATAGTATTAATCAGTTTGTAATCACAGCTAATCTTTCCAACTTTTTAGGGTTTTCAAATGTCAGTCCCTATATTTTCAGTTGTGTGCATAATTAGTTAGTTAGTTTCAATTTAGTTAGAAATTAGTTACATTGTTAGAATAATTTTCATTTCAAGTCCATATAGTTACTGTTTTTACACATTCAGTCCTTATACTTTTTAGATTTACATTTTTAGCATTTAAATTTCATAGAATTTACATTTCCAGTCCTTATAGTTTATAGAATTTACATTTGGCATTTTAATTGGATAAAAACTTGGTAATTGCACTTTGTTTTACATATAAGTAGACAATATTTTTCATTTTAGCAAGGCTTGTTTGAATTAGCAATAGAATATCCAAAAAACATTACCAACCAAAACAATTAAAAACCTGATCTTGTTAGGACTTTCAATTTGTTAAGAGCTGAGAAAAACGAACTTCAACTATACACATATTAGTAACATATTTTTAATATGTAAAAATAATCTCTTTCACAATATGATAAATATTAATTAGAACGCGTAAGTGGATTTTTCATCGCACGCAGACTCGTATTATTTCTATTAAGGATATATAATTAATATATCTAATGTTCTGGATGCGTATGGTTTGATCATACTTTATCCCCTCTGATTTCACGATTCTACCATTGGACTTGAGTAGTCCTGTCATTTGTTCACCTTTGATCTGTCCTTGGTATAGGACCATTTTATATAGATCATTATTTTTCTAGTACATGTTAGTAAGGATATGTTGCATGTTGTATTTTTGTCCCCTTTACGGACCCCGCAACCTTTCCTTCTCTTGTTATTGGAAACTAAATTTGGTGGAATGTGTGCGTCACGCGAAACAGTGGAGATAACCTTCCAGATACTGAATGTATAATTGGGGAGCGCATGTACTACACTTGGCTTCATTATGGAGAATATGACCGTTCTTCAATTTTCGACAATTGTGATGATGCTCGATGTTTATTTCATGATTTTGAAGATGTCGTTGTTACCTAGAAACTCTCGACATATCTTAGGTGTATCTTGACTCATAGTGCACGCAATTTCAGTAGCAAATATATTGCTCGTTCACCTCATTCAGTCTCATTGATTCTTGATTCCTGCTATTTATACTTGTATCGATCCTTGATTCCAAACCACCTTAGCGTCATTTTATGATGTAAAATTTTTCGAGAATATATATTAATATATAAATTATTTTGTCAAACCAAATACCAAATTGTGTTGATATTTTTTTTTACACGAAGGCGAAGGAAAAATATGTTTCCCAAGAATGAATATACAAATAGTTGATGTATTTCTAGGAACAGGTTAAAAATAATTTCTGATTTCTATGTCACGTGATTTACTTATTTTCGAGAATAAGTATAAAATGTTCATAATCTTGTATGATTGTGCAATTATTATAAAGTTTCTTTTTGTAGCGTCGAATATGTCGTTACTCGGTCCTCAGTTTTGCATAGCCTAGCTAACTATGCATAATTCAGGAAGAGTCGTGACGTATTAGATGTGTCGTTGCTTGGTCCTTAATTATACATAGCCTAGCTAACTATGCATAATGCAGGAAGAGCCACGTCGTGTCAAATCAGTCGTTGCCTTTAAAATCGTGGTTTTGAATAAATGTTTGGGTGATAAGACTTCCAAATGGTGGATCCTTATGCAAGTAATCATGTTCTATTCGACTCCATAAGAACATGTTCCAAATTTCCTTGTGTTCTTTGACATTTTCTCTTTCGATTGGTGTTGACTTAGAAAGTCACCTTGACAGAATATTTTCGTAAAACATTTTTATGGTGTCATGTACAACGTGTGAATATCGTCTAAATCACGATGTTGGTGACGAATTACCATGGAACCTCGTACCAAAACTAAGAAGAAATTTTAACAAGATCAGCAGACTGCCAAACCGGAGGAAAGTCGAGTTTGAGTAACTTCGAGGCCATTGAAGAAGACATCTTCCCCGGAAACGTATGTGTTCGGTCAGCTTATGTCACGGACGAATCTTCATAGACTCGAGTTTTGAATTCGAGGTGTATGATTTGTTCCTATTCTGCCTTGTA
This sequence comes from Glebionis coronaria, assembly GCA_025667525.1. Taxonomy (NCBI): domain Eukaryota; kingdom Viridiplantae; phylum Streptophyta; class Magnoliopsida; order Asterales; family Asteraceae; genus Glebionis; species Glebionis coronaria. The sequence continues at coordinate 437,936,537 of CM046881.1, forward strand.
AACTCGAATACCAACGTAGAGTGCTGACTCGTATACCAACGTAGGGTCACACAAGGATGGTTCAAAAAGGAGAGCCTTCGGCGCGAGAGCCAAGCACAATGGTCGGATCCTACTAGATCCAGTGGTGTCGTCCGTCATCATAATCTGTAGGGAATAAAATGGTATGCGATGGATAGTTGAAGTTTGCCGACCGCGCATCGGTAGATGAAAGACAATCCGAGTTGCCGTCTTCGTTTATTCAGTTGAGGAATCCTTGTGCTTGAATCGATCCCCTTTGACCGTCGATGATCAAACGACGGATTGCCATAGTTGAAATTATGTGCAAAACCTTGCTTGTTATGTGTTTATGTGATATGTGACTTAGTCGAGTGGTCGTACGTTGTGCGAGCTCGAGGTGGCATTGTGAAATGCTGCCCGATCGGAAGGCAACGCGTGCCTCTATTACGTTGGGTATGTATCCATATGAGAACACCCCGTAATATTTTACTGTATTTAGTCGAGTAAACGTACATGGTGCGAGCTCGAGGTGGCATTGGGAAATGCTGCCTGATCGGCAGGTAACGCGTACCTATATTACCTTGGGTATGCATCCGTTTGTGAACACCCCATAATATCATTTTGGGTATGTATCCATATGTGAACACCCCATAATAAATTTTGGTTATGGATCCGTGTGTGAGCACCCTCCTATGACAAAAGTCGTTTTGGATGTGCATCCATGGCTATCAGGCCCGTGGACATCCTTTAATATGCAAACTTTCTTTTGACTGGACTTATCCAAAAATCCTGTCAAATATTCATAATTATCATGGCTTGATTATTTAGCAAGCATGAGTTAACTTGATTGAACTAATTGATTCGACATGGCTTGGTTAGTTTGAAAGCATGTCGTAATGTGATTATATGTGCTTAATTAAATAGCATTCAATGTTTTAATTTACGTCGTAGTGTGTGCGATGGAGTAATGTATACTCCGAATGATTTCTGCTTCGAAGAAATCTCTTTTAATGGAAGGTTTCCCTAGCGATCATGTGATTAGGTGATTTCGTATGATTAGTAACGATTACCTTGTTTTAAGTAATTTTGTAATGCATTCGATGAAGTTATGTACTCTCGAGAAGATTTTATATGACGTGATATCTTTTAACGATCCCCGGGACGGTTCTCCCTTAAGGTGGTGAGGATGTAAACTCCGTAAAAATAACCCATAATTTAATTCTATTTTTTGGATATTTTTGAAGTATATGATGACGTTAATTATTCTGATGTTTAAAGGTTAAGCTAAAACCAATATTGAACGTTTTAGTTTTTCGTTCTGACAAGTAACGAGGACTACTAGTGATCGCGATGCCAATGGATGCCCAAATATTATATTTTTATATCGATTATTTCGATATTTGATATTTCTTAATTCTTACGTTTACGTCTTATAAATTAAATAATTATTATATAATTACTTGTAGTATTTTTCGACGTTTTAGAGTCGGACTGAACGAAAATAATAAAAATAATAGTTGAAACGACTCAAAACTAAAACTTTGAAAATATGAAGAAATATGATAGGTGTGAAAACACCCATCCTTTTTACCGCTTAATTACAATAATAACGGGCCAAAACGTGTATTTTATGTCATTTATGTCGGAATTATGTGTGGTTTGTGTTTTTGTTGTGATTTAGGACGAGAAGGTGAAAAGTGGAGAAAACACGGCATTCACGGGCTTTTATCAAAGAAAAAGACGAAAGATGAAGTCGAAAGATCAAGAGTGGAAAAAGAACGGAAGTCCAAGACCAATTCTGAAGATTTATCAAAGAAAAAGTCAAAAGATGGAAGTTCACCAAAAGCCGAAGAACTCGAGTCTTATTTATGAAGAAAATTCAATACGAGTTCAAAAGAAATACTGAGACGAAGTCTTAAAAGTCGAAGAATTTAAGAAGACTGAAAGACTAGGACCAAGAAGGAAAGAAAGAAAAGGGAAACCACCAACCACTCCCTTCTCCTATAAATATCACCCTCACTTGTTGTGAGAGGGTTGGTTAGTTTTAGTTTTAGGAGTAGGAGTAATTTAGTTTTAGAGAGAGAAAGTGACAGTTTCTCTCACTAGAACTTTAATCTTTCATCTTTTATCTTTCTTGTTTTTAATCAAGCCTTTACTTTTTAAGCTTAATCTTGTCTTAATCTTCATATTATTAATCTTTCTTGTTAATCTCAATCTTGTTTTCATCATCTTTTTCATCAAGTTCTTATTTAAAGTTTTGATCTTTTAAATTTTCATGACTTTAAGTTCATCTTTTTATGTTTTGATTTTAAAGTTTGTTTATTTTAAGTTTGATAAGTTGATGTTCGTGCTTATTAAGTCCATTTCCATTATTAATTCGTTCTAGTTTTAGAGATTAGCTTATTATTGTAGCTTATTTTCTTTGCTTAAGTTTCGGATCACACACAAATCGGAAATGGTTTTAAAACCCTTTTCCGATCACCACTTTCCGAGCAGCCTTCCCTTATTCCGATCAGTAGATCGGAAAAGGGTTTACATTATTCCAATCTGGCTTGTTTTGGTATTCTGATTATATGCATGTTGCCTTATTCCGATTGAGATGATTTAGCATATTCAGATCAGTTCGATTTGTGCTCATTCCGATTGGCCCTTTTTTCCTCTCATTCTGATATGAAACATTGCTTAACATTCCGATTAGTTTTAATTTTTATATTCCGATTAGCTTATTTTCCATATTCCGATCAGTGCACTTTAGAAGATATTCCGATCATGCACCATTTTACACATTCCGATCAATCGATCGGAATACATTCCTATCTGGACTTTTTGTGCATTCCGATCAGTAACTTTCCGATGGAGTATATTCCGATCGGATTCCAATTTGGATTCCGATCGGGTGTATTCCGATTGGATGTTTGTTTTGTTTTATTATTTTGTTTTATTTAAAGTGTCAATTTTTCTTGCTTTGTTTCTAGTATATTTTTAATTTCGTCTTGCATTTTTATTTGATTGTTAATTTACTTTTCGCTAAGTTTTAATTTTACGTCATTTAAATTCCCGTCATTTACTTTCCAAGTTTTAAATATTTCATCGTTTACGTTTCAACTAGTTTTAGCTTTAATTTCTCGTCCTTTATTTTATAGTCTTGCACATTTAGTTTACCAAAACCAAAAATATTATTTTCACCAAGAACAACTAATCTCGCACATTAACCGAAAAATCAATTCGAGAAGATACCGAGAAACGAACTTTTTCAACATAGTAAAATCTCTGCATTAAAATGGCGCCGCTGCCGGCTCTTTTCGTGAGGATCTACGGTTTTTTGTGAGAGACGCGTTGGGTTTTGGGATCCGTTCACTTGTGAACGTTATTTTTCGTGTCAAAAATTTTCAAAAAATCCCAAAAACATTTGAAAATTCATAAAAAGCATTTCTTTTTCAAAGTTTTGCACAAAAAATATTCTTCTTGCTTATCTATCTTTCTTTATGGATTTTTATGTCCATTGCGTCCGGTGTGGGAAACAATTATCAGGGAACAACTCTTGTCAAAGGTGTACATGTGAGCGGTGCGGTAACGATATCGACAATACGCAATTCCTATTCGGATTTTGTCCTTTGTGCAACTCGATTAATTCGTCCTTTTTGAACCCACCTCCTCCTGTTCCGCCGTGCATCTATTGTGAAGCGATTCTCATTGATGTTTCGTGCCCGGTTCAATACCCGTATGGACACGGGCAAGAACCGGGGTACAATTATGATAATGATAATAGCTATCCACAAGACGCACCTGATTTTTCTCCATACCCGTTTTGCAACAACTGTGGGGGCCCTCACGATACCTATTATTGTCAACCAATGAATTATTATGAGAAAAATCAGGGTCCTCAGTTTTCTTCACCTATGGATTATTATGAACCAAACCCGGTTTCTAATTCTTCTCAACCGATGAACAACTATGAGCCACAACCTTGCTATAATTCAGGTTTTCAACACTTTGAGCCCCCACATCACAACCTCAATCATCAATCCTCTCAGAGAATTCAACAACTCACTACTTTGAATGAAGAAACACACTCCATTGTTTTGCAACTTCAAGAAGCCGTTGTTCTGCTTAAAGAAATTAGGGACGAGGAGAAGCGACAGCAACAAGAGCAAGTTTCTAATCTTAGTGATTCTACCCCTTCTCTTGTGCGTCAATACCATTATGATGATGATGATGATGAGAATACTATTTCTTGGTATGATCTAGTTGCTCAATGTCCTAGTGCAATTGTACTTCCCTCTCTTAATTTCCCCAACGCCTCTAAGGATTGTGATACTTCGAGTGAGATTAGTGATTTCGGTCTTGATAAATTCTTTGATGAGGTTTGTGATGTGCTAACTTTTGAGGAGCTTACGGATGAGGTCGCGCTTAATGATGATGTTCCTTCCACCAACACTTTAGGAGATGATTCTTTGGCTTTCTCTAATCCTCTTTTCGATCAAGATGATGATTTTACTTCTAGTGATGACGAGTCACTATCCGATGAAGACATTCTGCATGAAACTGTCAAGATTTATTCGAACCCTTTATTTGGTTTTGATGACGCCTACATATCTAGTAAGGTGAATCCGCTCTTTGACGAAGGGATTGAGGACATTGATAGCGCTGCTTCTCTTGCTATTAATGAGAAAATTTTGTTAGCCATACCTCCTTCTATCCCAGAGGTGGAAAGACGTGAATCTACTGAAAAAGGGACGCAGGTGGAAGGTAATTGTTCTCATACTTCTCATATTATATTGCCACCTCATCCTACCACGTGCACACCCAAGCGGGTGATGTATCACTTTTACTCTCCTCGTTTCATACCGGGAAACGAGGATGAGTGCTTTGACCCGGGAGGTGACAATGACAATTCTATAATTGATACCCTCATGGCTTTGCCGAGTGCTCAACATCCATTGTCTTTGGGGGATGACAATGTGCTTACTTTACCCACCCCACCTCCCGTGGATCTTGAATTCACATACTTCTCGTATGTCGAAAGGGTTTTTCTCCCATTCAAGACTTATCCCCCCGCCTCTCCTTTGTTGATGTCCTCCGGGAACGAGGACAAGGTCTTTGATCCCGGTATTACATTCGAGGCTTCCCCATGGACCATTTAATTCGGGGACGAGTCAGGCTCGCGAATCGGTTAACAAAAACAAGCGCTCTTCGGGAGGCAACCCGATTATCTATCTTTATCTATTTTCACCATAAGTGTAGGGGGAGCCCCGTGGTGTTTCTTGTTCTCTTTCTTATCATATGCAGGGATTAGAGCTTCAAAGACACACTCTTGATGACTTTTGACGAATCGTGATTCCGTGTTCCCTTCTTCCCGGTTCTATCCTAAACTCTTTTCGATTCACTATTTTATATTTCTCAATATTAAAATAGGAATCTCTTTAGTTGTCTCTTCCTTAGCAAGATTTAAACAAAGTGCACAATGTCCTAAGTGTAGGGGAGTTTTACTCCCACATGCTTAAACATTGAGGACAATGTTTATATTAAGTGTAGGGGGGACTTCTATCGAAGTTAAGTGGCCTTTTCCTTGTATTTGTCCTCATTTTAACCGGAAAATCGATTTTTCGACATTTTTCAAAATTTTTAATCTATTTTGGCCTAGTTGTAGTTCCCTTTATTTTTGCTATTTTTCTCTTATTTTAATAAAATGGTTTTAACAAGTTTAGTTATCTTAGATATATTAGGCCCGTTGTGAATATTTTGACTCAACCCGAGTTTATAATACAAGGCTTTGGCGGCCAAAGTATCAAAGTTCGTTATAGTTCCGAATCTTCTCGAATTGAAAACCGGTCTTAAGTGCGACTCAATTGTCTTTTGGTGAATCAAGAGAATGATTTGGTTTGTTTGTTTTAAACTACTAGCAAGTACTTAAAGTGTCGTTGAGTAAATTTGAAACTTAGACAAAATTGAAATTAAAATTAATTAAGAAAATACTTGAAACTTTAAACTTTTGAAAAACTTAAAAAACTTAATCAATCGTAATAAAACAATTCATGTCCATCGGAATACACCAAAATAGCAACCATCGGAATATAACTAACATGAACCATCGGAATAATCAAGTTCAGATCGGAATACTTAAGAAGACACTACTGTCGCAATGCACACCTATCGGAATGATGCTGTCGCAATGACTCTATCGAAAAATGGGCAGCACTTCGTCTTAACCAAGTCCTTAAGACCCGTCGGAATATGCGATCGCAATAAGCGATCGCAATCCAGATCGGAATAAGGGGAAAATCCAACCGATCGCAAAGTAAAACCCTAATGGGTTATTGCGATCAAAAACCAAAGCTATCGCAATGAGGAGTAACCGTCAGAATGAGTACAAAACCCTAGTTTTGCGATGGAAGGCAACAGTTCCGAAATTGGTGGAAGAGTGAATCTCAATAAGCAAATGCAATAAGCTAGTCTCACCGGAACTTAATCACAAAAGAAGAACTTAAATTTGGAAACTATTCAAGGTATGAAATCAAAAACTTTATAAAAGATACTTTTAAAATGCCTAACACCTTTATAAAATCCGAAAATCAATAAGCTAAAACTCGAATAAGCCAATAAGCATTACAAGCTTATGTCCTAAACGCGAAAGAACTTATGTGTAAACAAAGAAGATCAATCCTTCAACCACGAAATCATAAAATCATACGAATGAAATATGAAATTCGGATCAAAGGTAGAGTAAATCAAGAAGTGTAGAATGAGAATAAGGATCAAAAGCTTAAAATAGAACTTTGATTAATGAAATAAGCAATACAAAAAGTGTTTAATCTTGAAAGATTAAAAGAAAAAGATGAACTAGTGAGAGAAAGTTTAAGACTTTCTCTCTCTAAAAACTAGAAAGAAACTTGAAAAATAAAAACTAGCTAACCCCCTCCTAATGTGATTAGGAGGGTATTTATAGGGAAGTGGGAGGCATGTGTGGTGCTTTCTTCTTTCTTTTTCTTCTCGACTCGATTTTAATTCTTCGTCTTTGTAGTCTCGGGATTTGAACTTGTCTTTTAATTTTCTTCTTCTATTAGACTTAAGTTCTTCGTCTTCATTAAACTTCCGTCTTAAGACTTGCTCTTCGATAAATCTCCAGAATAGGTCTTGGACATCCGTTCTTTAAGCACTCTTGATCTTTTGACTTCGTCTTTTCCCGTTTTCTTCGATAAAAGCCCGTGAAAGCCCGTGTTTTCTTCCTTTTTCATCTTTTGGTCCTAAAACACAATAAAAACACAAACCACGCATAATTCCGACTTTTACGACATAAATCACACGTTTTGGCCTTGTTATTATTGGAAATAAGTGGTAAAAGGATAAGTGTTTTCACACTTATTAAATCCCCTACACTTGACCATTGCAATGCCCTCATGCAATGCATTAATTTTAAGCACGGTTTACATTTCCTATCATAAATAACCTACCTTGGCCTTTATTAAATACTAAAGATGAAAAGATAGAAACAAGTAAAGAAATTAAAAACTTACATTGGGTTTTGGCGGCCATGAACATTTATCATCCTCAAGTTTCACGTTCCCCATACCAAGCTTAAAAACGAGATCATTGTTATTATAAGTTAGCAAACTATCACGAACTCATGTGGACCAATTATTCACTTAGACTCCCTTATTCCTAGGTGTATCTCTTATATTTTATTTTTGTCTTGAATGATCACGAGGATGCATTGTTTGACTTATTTCGATAGTCATTTAGTCCGAAAATAAGGTGAACGATTTAATCAATAGTTAGCTAAAGGACCAAATCTTTTAAAACTGCTTCTCGGGATATCAGAAAGTTCATATCTTGGCATAACTTGGTTCGCGATTTGAGACCTTTCTCGGGCCGATATTTGGCAGCGACTTCATACTTCGAATCTTCGAGAGACGTTCTTGAAATTATGGTCTTCTCTTCATAATAGGAATTTCTTCACTTGAAATTTTTGAGAGATTCTTCATCTTTGGACCACGACTTCTTCATTTTTCTCCAATCTTTATTTTGGACTTTGATATACAACGATCCGCCTCCTTTTAGGACTTGGATCTATTTATCCTCATACCTTGTTAGGGTCTTTTCGGATAGACTTCTCCATGACTTTTGGGGAGTTCTTGCTTTTCGTCGTGTGTCTCGATCCTTCATATTGATTTTCGATAAATGATTCTTCACATCACTTTTTGGATCTTTAGCAACAAAATGTAGCCCTCATGCCTTGTTAGGGCCTTTTCGGACTCGCCAATCTTCGCGCCCCGCTTCATAAGTTATGCCTTGGCTATGAACTCTCGTCATTACCGAGCAACTTTTAAACGATCTGGGGCTAGAAGCTAAGTAACTTTTCAAATCGTACAACCTTATTTATTAGCAGATTAATTTATTAACAAGCGGAGGGAGAATAGGCTTATAATTAACTCACATAAACTCACGAAAGAATACCGAACTTATAATTGACTCTATCATCTCTCGTTCTCCACAGTTTAAAATCTTAAGGAATGAGACTCGTGGATGCTTAGCCAATTAAATCAAAGTTTTGGGTTTCCGAGTCGCCTATAGGATCTTGCAAATTCTTAGACTTTTTCAAGTTTAGAAATCGCATTTTAAAGTTCCCTTGATAAACGACTCTCTAGGATCAATTATAGGAACTTGCGAAAAGTTCTGGTTCTTAACTCGTGAGAGTTAAGACTTTCGCGTTTTATAGCTCCCTAAATAAAAGCCTAGCAAAACTTGACTTAAACACGTTAAGGATACTAGCTAGAGTAAACTTAGGCAAGTAAACTCGGGTTGAGTCAAAATGTTCACGACTAAGAAAAATATAAAACCACTTTATTAAAAATTTATTTTAGCAAAGGAAACATAACAAAGGCAAATACAACTATACAACTAGGCCAAAATAGATTAAAAATTTTGAAAAATGTCGAAAAATCAAATTTTCCGGTTAAAATGAGGGCAAATTCATGGAAAAGACCACTTACTTCGATAGAAGTCCCCCTACACTTGAGATAAACATTGTCCTCAATGTTTAAGCATGTGGGAGTAAACTCCCCTACACTTAGGACATTGTGCACTTTGTTTAACTCTTGCTAAGGAAAGGATAACTAAAGTGAATTCAATGTGAACATATAGAATATGAAATATTTAATCACACGAGTTTAGGATAGAACCGGGAAGATAGGAAACACGGTATCACGGTTCGTCAAAAGTTATCAAGATGCTCTCTGAAGCTTTAATCCCTGCACTTCACAAGAAACAAGACAACAGACATATGCGGGGCTCCCCCTACACTTATTATGAAAGCAGTAAAGGATAGAACACGGGTTGCCTCCCGAGAAGCGCTTGTTTTTGTTCACCGAGTCATGAGCCTGACTCGACCCAATTTTAGTTCATGGGGAACGTGGTGAGGGATGGAATCATCTCCTGAGAGATGTCCTCACCAAAGTACAGCTTCAAACGCTGGCCATTCACCTTGAAATTGGGCCCATTCGGCTGAGAAAGCTCAATGGTCCCATACGGAAAAACTTTGGCGACGGTGAATGGACCAGTCCAGCGGCTCTTCAACTTGCCAGAGAAGATCTTCAACCGAGAGTTAAAGAGTAAGACTTGATCACCAACGTGGAACTCTCGGTTCTTGATTTTAGCATCGTGGATCATCTTCCTCTTCTCCTTGTAGATAAGCGAGTTCTCATAGGCTTCATTCCGCAGTTCATTTAGCTCGTTGAGTTGAACCTTGCGATGATCACCGGCTTTGATGATGTCGAAGTTAGCCCACTTCAAGGCCCAGTGCGCCTTATGTTCCAGCTCGATGGGTAGGTGGCAGGCTTTCCCGTACACAAGACGATAGGGTGTACAACCGATCGGGGTCTTGTAAGCAGTACGGAAAGCCCACAGAGCATCATCTAACTTATCGGCCCACGCGGCACGATGCTCTCCCACAGTACGCTCCAAAATTCTCTTCAAGCCACGATTGGAGATTTCGGCTTGCCCATTGGTTTGGGGATGATAGGCGGTGGAAAGACGGTGAGTGACACCATACTTTGCCATGACTCTTGCAAATTGATCATTGCAAAAATGAGTCCCGCGGTCACTGATGATAGCACGAGGAACGCCAAATCGAGCGAAAAGCTGCTTCAAAAAGTTCACAACCACCCTCGCATCATTCGTAGGAAGAGCCTTAGCTTCAACCCATTTAGAGACGTAGTCGACAGCGACGAGGATGTACTTGTTCCCTTTGGATGATGGAAATGGCCCCATAAAGTCGATGCCCCATACGTCAAAGATTTCACATTCCTGTATGAAATTTTGAGGCATCTCATCCTTATGTGTGATCTTGCCTTGACGTTGGCAAGCATCACAATGCTTAACCATTTCGTGAGCATCACGATAAATGGTCGGCCAGTAGAATCCGGAATCAAACACTTTCTTAGCGGTGTAGTTGGGACCAAAGTGCCCACCGGTGGGTCCTTTGTGGCAAGCTTGGAGGATGTCAAAAGCTGCTGGTCCGTCAACACATCGACGAATAATCAGATCAGCACACTGTTTGAATAGATAAGGGTCATCCCAAAAGTAAGTCTTAACGTCGTTCAAGAACTTCTTCTTTTGTTGGGATGTTAACCCTTGGATGAGAATACCACCCGCTAAGTAGTTTGCAATGTCTGCAAACCACGGGGTGCCATCAAGATTGAGATTTAAAGACATTAGAGTCTCCAGGGGGAAAGAGTCATTGATCTCTTTGTTCGGATGATCCCCTTGATATGGATTCTCAAGTCGACTCAAATGATCCGCGGCCAGGTTTTCGACTCCCTTCTTGTCACGAATTTCAATGTTGAATTCTTGAAGGAGCAAAACCCAGCGAAGAAGTCTTGGCTTAGAATCATTCTTAGTCATCAAGTACTTCAACGCGGAATGGTCCGTGTATACGATGGTGGTGGATAAAACAAGATAGGGGCGAAATTTCTCAAAAGCATAGACAACAGCTAAAAGTTCTTTTTCGGTTGTCGTATAATGCAATTGAGCCCCCGTCATTGTTTTGCTAGCGTAGTGGATTGGTTGGAAGTGTTTATTCACACGTTGGCCCAAAACCGCACCAATAGCAAAGTCGCTAGCATCGCACATCAATTCAAAAGGCAGCTCCCAATTAGGGGTAACCAAGACCGGTGCCTTAGTTAGCTTATCCTTGAGAAGATTGAAGGCTTCGAGACACTCTTTAGAAAAGATAAAAGGAGTATCTTTTTCCAAGAGGTGGGTCATCGGGCGAGCGATTTTAGAGAAATCTTGAATGAATCGACGATAGAAGCCCGCATGACCCAGAAAGCTTCTCACACCCTTCACGGTTGAAGGTGGAGGTAATTTGGCTATGACATCAACTTTAGCACGATCGACTTCAAGACCGGCTTTAGAGATTTTGTGTCCTAGCACAATGCCTTCTTTTACCATAAAATGGCATTTTTCCCAATTCAGAACAAGGCGAGTGTCTTCGCACCGCTTAAGCATACGTTCCAAATTGGCAAGGCAAGCAGAGAAGGAATCCCCGAAGACCGAGAAATCATCCATGAAGACTTCCATGGTTTGTTCAACCATATCATGGAAGATAGCCAACATGCACCTTTGGAAAGTCCCGGGGGCATTGCATAAGCCAAAAGGCATTCGTTTATAAGCAAATGTGCCATAGGGACAAGTGAATGTTGTCTTCTCTTGATCTTGGGGATCGATAGGTATTTGAAAATAACCCGAGAAACCATCCAGAAAGCAGTAATATTCATTACCAGCTAGACGTTCAAGCATTTGGTCCATAAAAGGTAGAGGGAAATGATCCTTTCTCGTGGCATCATTGAGTTTGCGGTAGTCTATACAAACTCTCCACCCAGTAACGAGACGGGTAGGAATTAACTCGTTGTTTGCATTGGGCACAACGGTGATTCCGCCTTTCTTAGGCACACAATGGACTGGACTAACCCATGGTGAATCCGAAATAGGGTAAATCATACCCGCATCAAGAAGTTTGATAACCTCTTTTTTGATGACTTCATGTATTTTGGGATTCACCCTTCGTTGACTTTGAATTGTGGGCTTAAAGTCGTCCTCCATGAGAATTTTATGTGTGCAGAAATGAGGATCAATTCCACGGATGTCGGAGATTTTCCAAGCGATAGCTCGTTTATGCTTCTTCAACACAGCGACAAGGCGTTCTTTTTCGTCTTCTTGCAGATCCTTTGCGATGATGACTGGTAGCTTCTCGTCATCTTCCAGAAAAACGTACTCAAGATGAGGCGGTAGGTCCTTAAGCTCGAGAGTCGGAGGATCCTCAGTAGATGGTGAAACTAACGATGAATCATCATTAGTCACCTCTTTAGGAGTAGGAGGAAACAACGGGTCCTCATTGAGAAGTCTCTCAATAGTACGAATATCTTCATCCCAATTGGTGGACAAATTATCATACTTAATATCGAGAGGACCCAAACTAGCTTCGAAATCATCCAAGTCACTTTCTCCAAAAGGAGTCAATGCTGGGGCAATTGAGGCAACGGTCTTAACATTGGGTAGAGAAGAAAGAGTACTTTTGCAAGCATCATGAAAATGTTCGTCACAAGCCTCATCGAGAACATCAATAGCATTAACACTCTCATATGAATAAGGTTGCTTAGAAATCTTACCCATATTGAAGACAATTTGATCGTCACCAACTCTCATGATTATTTCGCCTGCGGCTACATCAATAAGAGTGCGACCGGTCCTCAGAAATGGACGTCCAACGATTAATGGAACACGGGGATCCATTTCGTAATCAACGACGACAAAATCCGCCGGGAAGGTGAATTTATCGACGCCAACAAAGACATCTTCGGCTATCCCCACTGGATAAGCAACCGTACGGTTGGCTAATTCCAAAGTCATTTTAGTGGGGACTAGCTCGGGGAGAGATAATTGCTTCCAAACACTTAAAGGCATTAAGTTTATACTGGCACCTAGATCGGCTAGGGCCATGCAATTCTCTACTCCCGGGAAGTTGCAAGGAATCAAGAAGCGACCCGGATCACCAAGTTTGGTGGGCAATTGCCTTAAGAGCACTGCGGAGCAATTCTCATTAAGGTGGGTCTGAGCAATGTCCAGAAGCTTTTCTTTATCACTTAAAAGATCTTTAAACATCTTAGCGTATTTGGGCATGTGAGCGAGAGCCTCGGCAAAGGAGATGTTAAAATTCAATTGTTTAAACATTTTTAGGAAGTTTGAAACCTGAATATCATCCTTGCTCTTTTGCTTCTCTTTCCTCAACCTTGAAGGATAAGGTATATTGGAAGAAGAAGAAGGCTTTAAGGGGATAGGATCACTCACAACCACGGGTGGTGGGGAAATGGGGATAGAAGGTGATGGAGGTGAAGAAAGTTGCTCGTTCTCCTTGTTCACAATCACGGGTGGAGGTGTAGGAAGCTCGGGTTCCATATAACCTTTTCCACTACGAGTGGTGATTGCTTTCATCTCCCCTCTTGGATTCGCAACGGTGTTACTCGGAAGAGTACCCGAAGAAGAGGGTTGATTACCTTGGATGAGCGAACTAAGCATATCACGAAGGTGAAGAGCTTGATTGTTAAAAGAGGTTTGCATGTTTGCATTCATTGTATCATTGTGTTTGGCCATATCATTCCTTAGCTCGGCTCGAATATCGTTCCCTTGCTTTGCCATTTCTCCCTTCAAGTTGCGGACTTGACTCTGAAGATTCGTCACCAACTCCCGATTAGTCTTCATGAATGTCTCGACTTCTGGATTCACTGCCATCGGTTGATTGAGAGGTGGAGCCTGGTAAGCTTGAGAATTTCCTTGAGTTGGGTATGGGTTTCTTTGGGATTGATACTGATTGTTTGCACGAGGTTGGGATTGATTGTAGCTTTGTTGTTGGTTTTGGTTTGCAGGAGGGAAACCAGGAGGAGTAAGATAATTGTTGGAACGATAACTTAGCAAGCCACGGTCTCCTTGAGGTCGAGCTTGATAGCCTCCCGTGGGATAAGTGCCGTAAGCTGCGTTAACGTCTTCAGAATAATTGCCATGAGTAGAAGGACACTCATTGTAGGAATGAGGACCACCACATGTGTCGCAAGAGATAACAACGGCTTTAGCTTGTTGAGTTTGATTAGAAGTCAAAATTTGGAGACTTTTGTTGATATCAAGAAGAGCACGTTCCAAAACAGACGAGTTGGTGGTGGAAGAAGTAGATGAAACATTGAATCTCTGATTAGATCTTGAGGATGCGGAAGAATCCCAATTGTTGTGGTGAGTAGTCATGTTTTCAATCAACTCTCGACACTCCTCCGGTCTCCTTTTCATAAAAGTACCACCGGCGGCGGCATTGATCGTGTCACGATCACGAAAAGTGAGACCATTGTAAAAGGTGTCAATGAGAGTGACGGGGAGCATGTTGTGATTAGGACAGCGGTCGATCAAATCATTGTAGCGTTCCCAAGCATCGAAAAGCGATTCATCATTCTCTTGCATAAATCCACTGATTTGGTTACGAAGGCTAGTGACCATGGATGGGGGAAAGTAGCGCGATAAAAAGCGTTGAGTCATGTCGTTCCACGTATGAATAGAATTCTTAGGAAGACGGTCAAACCATTTTTCGGCGTGGTGAGAAAGCGAGTGTGGAAAAAGTTGAAGGCGAAGGTCATCCATAGAAACACCGGGGCACTTCATGCTTTGGGTAATGGTAATGAATTTGTCAAGGTGTTTGTTGGCATCATCGTCCGGAATTCCACGAAACGGGTTCGTTTGCACTTGTTGTATCATGTGATGCTTCAACGAAAACTCCTGAGCTGTGACGTGCATTGGCGCAATCGGGCCTCCGCGTCCGTTCATGGTGGGTTGGCACAATTCCTCCATGGTTCGTAAATCAGGTAGAAGGACATTGTTGTTGTTGTTATTGTTGTGGTTGTTATTCAAATTATTTTGAGGTGGGTGATTATTGTTGTTGTTAACACCAGCCATATCTAAATCTTCATGATTCTCGGGCTCAGAATAGTTTGTAGATCTAGTACGCATGCACCTGCAGAAAAATATACACAAAGAATATAATATTTTTGGTTTTTATAGGTTTTTTAATGTTTTTGTATTTTTGAAGAGTTTTATAATTTTTATGGATTTTTGAAAATTTTTATAGCAATGAAAATAACGTTCAAAGAACGGATCCCAAAATTCAATGCGTCTCTCACTAGAAACCGTTTATCTTAACGAAAAGAGCCGGCAGCGGCGCCATTTAATACAAGGCTTTGGCGGCCAAAGTATCAAAGTTCGTTATAGTTCCGAATCTTCTCGAATTGAAAACCGGTCTTAAGTGCGACTCAATTGTCTTTTGGTGAATCAAGAGAATGATTTGGTTTGTTTGTTTTAAACTACTAGCAAGTACTTAAAGTGTCGTTGAGTAAATTTGAAACTTAGACAAAATTGAAATTAAAATTAATTAAGAAAATACTTGAAACTTTAAACTTTTGAAAAACTTAAAAAACTTAATCAATCGTAATAAAACAATTCATGTCCATCGGAATACACCAAAATAGCAACCATCGGAATATAACTAACATGAACCATCGGAATAATCAAGTTCAGATCGGAATACTTAAGAAGACACTACTGTCGCAATGCACACCTATCGGAATGATGCTGTCGCAATGACTCTATCGAAAAATGGGCAGCACTTCGTCTTAACCAAGTCCTTAAGACCCGTCGGAATATGCGATCGCAATAAGCGATCGCAATCCAGATCGGAATAAGGGGAAAATCCAACCGATCGCAAAGTAAAACCCTAATGGGTTATTGCGATCAAAAACCAAAGCTATCGCAATGAGGAGTAACCGTCGGAATGAGTACAAAACCCTAGTTTTGCGATGGAAGGCAACAGTTCCGAAATTGGTGGAAGAGTGAATCTCAATAAGCAAATGCAATAAGCTAGTCTCACCGGAACTTAATCACAAAAGAAGAACTTAAATTTGGAAACTATTCAAGGTATGAAATCAAAAACTTTATAAAAGATACTTTTAAAATGCCTAACACCTTTATAAAATCCGAAAATCAATAAGCTAAAACTCGAATAAGCCAATAAGCATTACAAGCTTATGTCCTAAACGCGAAAGAACTTATGTGTAAACAAAGAAGATCAATCCTTCAACCACGAAATCATAAAATCATACGAATGAAATATGAAATTCGGATCAAAGGTAGAGTAAATCAAGAAGTGTAGAATGAGAATAAGGATCAAAAGCTTAAAATAGAACTTTGATTAATGAAATAAGCAATACAAAAAGTGTTTAATCTTGAAAGATTAAAAGAAAAAGATGAACTAGTGAGAGAAAGTTTAAGACTTTCTCTCTCTAAAAACTAGAAAGAAACTTGAAAAATAAAAACTAGCTAACCCCCTCCTAATGTGATTAGGAGGGTATTTATAGGGAAGTGGGAGGCATGTGTGGTGCTTTCTTCTTTCTTTTTCTTCTCGACTCGATTTTAATTCTTCGTCTTTGTAGTCTCGGGATTTGAACTTGTCTTTTAATTTTCTTCTTCTATTAGACTTAAGTTCTTCGTCTTCATTAAACTTCCGTCTTAAGACTTGCTCTTCGATAAATCTCCAGAATAGGTCTTGGACATCCGTTCTTTAAGCACTCTTGATCTTTTGACTTCGTCTTTTCCCGTTTTCTTCGATAAAAGCCCGTGAAAGCCCGTGTTTTCTTCCTTTTTCATCTTTTGGTCCTAAAACACAATAAAAACACAAACCACGCATAATTCCGACTTTTACGACATAAATCACACGTTTTGGTCTTGTTATTATTGGAAATAAGTGGTAAAAGGATAAGTGTTTTCACACTTATTAGTTTACTTATCCAAGTTCACTCTAGCTAGTATCCTTAACCGTGTAGACCTTAATTGGTTTATTGGGCTAAGCATCCAAGAGTCTAATTCCTTGAGATTTTAAATTTTGGAGAACGAGAAATGATAGAGTTGGTTACAAGTTTGGTATTCTTTCATTAACTTATGTGAGTTAATTATGTTATTTTTCTCCCCTCGCTTGTAAATAAATAGATGCAATAAGTAAGGTCGTACGATTTGAAAATTCACTTAGCTTCTAGCCCAAGATCGTTTAAAAGTTGCTCGGTAATGATAAGAGTTCATAGCCAAGGCATAACTTATGAAGCGGGGCGCGAAGATTGGCGAGTCCGAAAAGGCCCTAACAAGGCATGAGGATTCAATTTATTGCTGAAGATCCAAAGTAATGTGAAAAGCATTATTTCCAAAATCAATATGAAGGATCAAGACTCACGACGAAAAGCAATCAACTCCGATAAAGATCATGGAGAAGTCTATCCGAAAAGACCCTAACAAGGTATGAGGATAAATAGATCCAAGTCCGAAAAGGAGGCGGATCGTTGTATCTCAAAATCCCAATTAGAGATTGAAGAAATAATCATGAAGTCGTGGTCAACAAAGTTGGAGTACCCCTCAAAAGTTTCCAAGTGAAGAAACTCTATAACGAAGAGAATACCATTATCTCAAAAACGTCTCTCGAAGATATGAAGTATGAAGTACATACCAAATATCGGCCCGAGAAAGGTCTCAAATCGTGAACCAAGTTATGCCAAGATATGAACTTTTTGATATCCCGAGAAGCAGTTTTAAGAGATTTTGTCCTTTAGCTAACTATTGATCAAATCATCCTACTTTACTTTAAGCCTAAATAAATTATCAAAATAAGTCAACAATGCATCCTCGTGGTCATTCAAGACATCAATAAAATATAAGAGATACTCGTAGGAATAAGGGAGTTTAAGTGATTAATTGAACCACATGAGTAAATGTTTGTTATGCTAACTTGTACTAACAATGATCTTGTTTTTAAGCTTGGCATGGGGAACGTGAAACTTGAGGGTGATGAACATTCATGATACACAAGCCCTAATGTAAGTCTTAGATTTCTTTACAAGTTTCTTCCTTGTTGCATCTTGTTATTTTCTATCTTTTTTATTTTCCTTAGTTGTTTAATAAAGGCCAAGGTGGATTGATTATGATGAAAAGTGTAAACGTGCTTTGTAACTAATGCATTGCATGAGGACATTGCAATGGTTAAGTGTAGGGGATTTGATAGGTGTGAAAACACCCATCCTTTTTACCACTTAATGACAATAATAACCGGGCCAAAACGTGTATTTTATGTCATTTATGTCGGAATTATGCGTGGTTTGTGTTTTTGTTGTGATTTAGGACGAGAAGGTGAAAAGTGGAGAAAACACGGCTTTCACGGGCTTTTATCAAAGAAAAAGACGAAAGATGAAGTCGAAAGATCAAGAGTGGAAAAAGAACGGAAGTCCAAGACCAATTCTAAAGATTTATCGAAGAAAAAGTCAAAAGACGGAAGTTCACCAAAAGCCGAAGAACTCGAGTCTTATTTATGAAGAAAATTCAATACGAGTTCAAAAGAAATCCCGAGACGAAGTCTTAAAAGTCGAAGAATTTAAGATGACTGAAAGACTAGGACAAAGAAGGAAAGAAAGAAAAGGGAAACCACGAACCACTCCCTTCTCCTATAAATACCACCCTCACTTGTTGTGAGAGGGTTGGTTAGTTTTAGTTTTAGGAGTAGGAGTAGTTTAGTTTTAGAGAGAGAAAGTGACAGTTTCTCTCACTAGAACTTTAATCTTTCATCTTTTATCTTTCTTGTTTTTAATCAAACCTTTACTTTTTAAGCTTAATCTTGTCTTAATCTTCATATTATTAATCTTTCTTGTTAATCTCAATCTTGTTTTCATCATTTTTTTCATCAAGTTCTTATTTAAAGTTTTGATCTTTTTAATTTTCATGACTTTAAGTTCATCTTTTTATGTTTTGATTTTAATGTTTGTTTATTTTAAGTTTGATAAGTTGATGTTCGTGCTTATTAAGTCCATTTCCATTATTGATTCGTTCTAGTTTTAGAGATTAGCTTATTATTGTAGCTTATTTTCTTTGCTTAAGTTTCGGATCACACACAAATCGGAGAAGGTTTTAAAACCCTTTTCCGATCACCACTTTCCGAGCAGCCTTCCCTTATTCCGATCAGTAGATCGGAAAAGGGTTTACATTATTCCAATCTGGCTTGTTTTGGTATTCCGATTATATGCATGTTGCCTTATTCCGATTGAGATGATTTAGCATATTCCGATCAGTTCGATTTGTGCTCATTCCGATTGGCCCTTTTTTCCTTTCATTCCGATCTGAAACATTGCTTAACATTCTGATTAGTTTTAATTTTTATATTCCGATTAGCTTATTTTCCATATTCCGATTAGTGCACTTTAGAAGATATTCCGATCATGCACCATTTTACACATTCCGATCAATCGATCGGAATACATTCCGATCTGGACTTTTTGTGCATTCCGATCAGTAACTTTCCGATGGAGTATATTCAGATCGGATTCCAATTTGGATTCCGATCGGGTGTATTCCGATTGGATGTTTGTTTTGTTTTATTATTTTGTTTTATTTAAAGTGTCAATTTTTCTTGCTTTGTTTCTAGTATATTTTTAATTTCGTCTTGCATTTTTATTTGATTGTTAATTTACTTTTCGCTAAGTTTTAATTTTACGTCATTTAAATTCTCGTCATTTACTTTCCAAGTTTTAAATATTGCATCGTTTACGTTTCAACTAGTTTTAGCTTTAATTTCTCGTCCTTTATTTTATAGTCTTGCACATTTAGTTTACCAAAACCAAAAATATTATTTTCACCAAGAATAACTAATCTCGCACATTAACCGAAAAATCAATTCGAGAAGATACCGAGAAACGAACTTTTTCAACATAGTAAAATCTCTGCATTAAAATAGTATTTTTCATTTTATCCTAAAACGTTGCTAATAACGTGAGTAAAAGAATTTACGTTTTATTTTTACGGTGAAATCTAACCGGAATAGCTAAAAATGATTAAACAAGCATTTAAATAAATAATAGCAAATGTTTTCGAAACTCGAAGAAGTAAGGACTCATATTTATTGGAAAATGATTTTAAAAACGATGGTGCAAGTCTCGTGACTTGAATCGTCCGTTAAGTCGTCCAAACGAGCCTCGGGCACTTATTTTACAAGAGTAAATAAAACATTTTCACAACATACCCTAAACTTTTCACCACATGCTAAATTGGATTGGAAGTATTACTATATATATATATATATATATATATATATATATATATATATATATATATATATATATATATATATATATATATATATATATATATATATATATATATATATATATATATATATATATATATATATATATATATATATATATATATATATATATATATATATATATATATATATATTTCACTTCATTTCTTTCATTTTAAACACAAAACTAAAAACACACACACAAAATCACTCTATCCCCTCTCTCCCACTTCCAGCCGCCGGCCACCATGGTTGTCGCCGCCACCGCCACCGGAAAACTTTTCCGGTGAGTTTTCCGGCGAAACCTCCATTTTTTCCGGCGTGCTTATAATTAATCCGAGAAAACCCTTGTTCCAAAACCCCTAAAACCGCCTCTCCTCCTTCCTTTAATCCCCAAACCGCCGCTGCCACCCTTGTTGTGGTGGGTTGTCGCCGCTGCCACCTTGTGGTGGTGTGTGGGTGACGAATCTACCACTTATCCTAAGTGGGTATACCTTGAAAACCCTCAAAAACCCCGGATTTAATCCCGATCTACACATGCAAGGTGGTTACAATCAAGATTAGACAAATAATTTATCTAATTTATTTTATTTTATGCATGGTGGATTTTTGTCCGTGATTTAATAAGAAAGGGGGTCTGCCCGCCGCCAAACCACGACTGTGGTGGCGGCCGGACGACGAGACAGCCACCACGGCCGTGCCATGGTGGTGTCGGGTTGTGGTGGTGATACCCCTAATATATTTTGTTGTTTATTATTGTTTGGTGGTTGTAGATCTAATTAATTTTAATCATTATGTATAAAAATAAATAAATAAAAAGTATGATAAAATTGAAGTGTATGATTTTATTTTGAGGTATTTGTTATTATTATTATTTGATATACTTGGTTATAAAATTAGTTGAGGAGATAAAATAAATAAATAGAGTATGTAATAAGATTAAAAGGGGTGGACTATAATAAATAAATATAATTATATTTGGATTTATAATTACTATTTGAGGAGATATGGATTATAATAAATAAAATGGTATAATAAAATAATAGAGTGTGAGAATTCTGAAAATATTATAATAATATTAATTATTATTATTGGATAAAATGAGATATATAATTATTTGAGGACATATAAGAAATAAATAAATAAATACATATTTAAAGAATATTGTTATTAATATTATTATTAATAAATGGTATATTAAAATATAAAATTATTTAATGTTATATGGAAAGTAATTAAAACATTGATGGTGGATAATTAATATATTAATTATGGTATTAATTGAAATATGGAAAGAAATTAAAATATTAATTGTAGGAATATATATACATATATTTAATATAATAATTATATTGATTGAGAAAAGTATTAATTGGGATATTAATTGAGAAAAATGAAAAATTATGTATTTTATATACATGAAAATGTTATAAAAACGGCAAGGTCATGCCGAAATTTTCTAAAAATGCATACGTTTATAAAAGAAATTGATAACGAATAACTACGTTATATAATAACGTTCGAAAAGTATTATTCCAGTTAAGATGACATTTAACGTATAATTATGGTAAATAAATTTTAATGAGTTACATAATAATTTTCGAACGAGTGTCGAATTATATAAAAATAACTTTGTATACACTATTAACTCTGAAGGATTATGTATATAATTTAAGAAATACATTTTTGAATGTTTGTTCTAAATAGTAACTTATGACATGACTCATTTGCGTCATTTTCACTTATAAAATATATATACTGGATATATATATTATATAATTTGTTTTATTATTTTGTTTTACTTGGCCAACCACCAAGATTTTACGAGTTGAATTTAATTAATTTATTTTGTGTCGAGTTGATGTAACCATCCATCGGGAAAACACCAAAACCTAAACCTCACAAAACGATTAGAGCATAGTTGTGGAATGAATTACAACCGCGAAAGGATACAGTTGACGCTACATGATTATTAGCTATTTATGGTGTATTACGATTATTGGAATCAAGCCGTATAGATTATGATGTTGTGTTAATAATTATGTGAAGCGGTATTGGGTTATGATATGCCGTGTGGTATTTATACTTATATTCTGCTCATTGTCTGCATCTAAGGTGAGTTCATAGCCTCGCATTTAAATTCTTTAATGCTTTTCAAACCCGCGAGGGGGATACATGCTTGTTTTAGAAAATCGAACACAAGTAGATTTTATGTGAACATTGCTATGAGTGTTATGTAGTGGCCATTCCTTCATGGACCGTTAATTACCGATAACCGGTAAACGCTAGTACAATAATAATAGATCTATTTTGGCCTAACGACCTATCCGTTTTTTCTTGCGAGAAGCATACGAGGATATATTGTATTTAGTATTGGGAGTGTCTCACTCCAGGTTGGGCACATGGTTAAGGTTCGGTTCGTGGCTCTAGCATCGTTTGATTGTTCTATGAATAAAATGTTTATTAAGCTTGTGTTCAAAGTTACTATTTATAAACTCTATGGATTCACTCAACATTTTTGTTGACTTTAAGCATGTTTAATCTCAGGTTTATATTGGCATGCTTGGATAGGATTGGATGCGGATATCGAAGGAAGTGGACTTGGTGAACTTTGTACATTGGATAAAAATCTTTTCTTTTAAAAAGATAAAACAAAAACTTGTATATTGCAACTTATTTGAAAATAAGTTTTCTTAATTTACTGGGACCTTGTAACTCTGATCTTTCGATGAAATTATCGTTGGTAAACGTTTATATAAAAATACGTTTATTGTGACTCGTGAGCTTGTATTATGAAGTAGCACCCCAATGTTGTATTCCGCTGCGTTGTAAATGTGGGGGTGTTACAGAAACCCTAGAATCCCTATAAATAAATAATGAACTCAAAGATTATAAAAGTATAAATAAGAACAAGTAAACAAGGAATAAGAACAAGGATTATACTATCATATGAAAAGTATAAAGTTACATAAAGAATAAGTAAGAATAAGCTATATGTAGAAGTATGATAATCTTTGATTTATCTAGAGGGTTGTTGTTTCTAGTGAGAGAAAGTAGAGAGAGATGAGAGAAAAATGTAAAAGTGTTATTACTAAAATGAAACAACCAACACCCCTTTCCATGGTGGAAAGGGGTTTATATACCCAAGTCCCTTAGTGGACTTGGGCCTCCGGCCCATGAACATGCTCATGGGTCGGGCTAATGTAAATATTAGTTAAACTTACTACGAGCCTATAAGTATATTGTTGGAGTGACCGAGACTTTCTTAATACGAAAAACGTATTTCCAACAATATCCCCCAAAGGGAGGTCACTCCAAATTTACAAAGTCCTAATCTAGCATGTTAGATCTTCGTTTTTGAGCTCGTAGTCCACTTTCTCTTTTCTTCTTTAATTTTTCTTCCTTTTGTGAATATGTGTTGAATATCATCAGGATTTTGCTTGGAACATATTCTTTTGGCCATTCATGTGCAATCTTTGTCTTCTTGTGATGTTCGCCTCTTCGTGACTTCATGTCCCACATACATATCCTTTGTTGAATTCTTGAAAGTTTCAGAGTCGATACAGCGGAAGACTTTTAGGTCAGACTTTCTTGAATTTGCTGAAATATTTGATGCGGAAGGAATAAGTATGTGAGGACGACTTCAACTGGTACACCACAGCGCCATCGTATTCAAATGCAGCAACATAATAAGACACGAATAAAATGGCTTTGACATTTTATTCTAATTCGGTAGCATTTTACCTCCGGACGGTGAAGACCGTTGGACGATAATAAATATCGTACTTGTGACAGGTAGCTCTAATTAAAGATCTCCTTGACAAGATTTCGCGGGTAAACCCGTTCTCTTTATTCGACCGTCCAAAGCTGACTGCGAACATAAAGAGTGAATCATTTGGATTATAAAATCTGTATGATTGAAGCCGTCAATTCATGAATCCTGGAACAAGTGAATTTCAATTAAGATTTTCACCATCGTTGCTTTCTAGTTGTCACGAGCTTGATTCAGATAGAATCTTGCTTGTCACCTACCGTAGTGCTGTTTGATGTTGACACTGGAAGGATTTCCACTCTTCACTGTGAACACTAAAGAGTGTCACTCTGAGTGTTCTGGCAAGATCACTTGGATAATGCGTAGAGGCCCTAGAACAATTTTAATCTCAATTAAGAGTTAAACCATCATTTCTTTCTAGTTATCACAAGATTAGTTCTTAAAGAACCGCACGTGTCACCTACCATGAGCTTGTTTGATGTTGAACCAAGCAGGAATTCCATCTTCATTGTAATACTTTCGTATCACTCAAATATTCTAGCAATATTGCAAGAATATTGCGTAGGACTCAAAAAAAAATCTTTCTTGTTTTCAAAATGTGTCCTAATGAGACTTTTGATGATCTCGTGGCTCTAGACTCAATAGTGCATTTTTGTTTTGGTGAGCGGAGGCTGGAGAGGATTGCCCCCTTTTCAATATCAATTTATTCAGAGTGAATAAACCGATAGATAACGTGTTGAACTCTGTGACATTAAAACAGATATCTTTTGAGAGATATTTGAGTTCGCTGGAGGGGTTGTGCATCGCATCACTGGGTCCATGATACTTTTGTCTTCAAGATGAGTTGACTCGGTTTCTGCCTAAGTTGTAAGGAGAGCTTCTTTCTTTACACCCTTTATCTTTACAATTCTTTTTCATTCTTCAACCCCTTCAATGCTTACCAATACATCATCACTTGCACCTTGTTGTGATTGTTCCAGTGTTAGCATCAGTAATTGGTCGGCATTCAGCTACGTTCATAATCCATTCCCCATCTTTCCTAAGGACTTCTATTTTCTAACTATGGAATTGTCCTTGGGAAGATTCCTCCAGTTCTGGAAGAATCATTGGACTAGTACTTAATCCTACCACCCTTTTGTCACCACATTCGTCGTGAGTTAAGTGTGTTTTAGGTAAGTATTCGTCTTCATGAAAAGTTCCTTAAAATCACTGAAGTACTTGTGATATAAATATCAAGAGTTTTTTTGTACCTTCAGTGTTTTTGTCAACAAAAAAATGCTCCCCTTAACATATGCATAGCATATGTTAAGTTGGATTTTCTTTTAAGCCCTTTTTTCATTTTTAGCCACATATACAAGTCTCCTTAATCCCATTTTCTCCCCTTATCCAAAATTTTAACCATTAATCTTTTGGATCTTAATGGATTAACCGGTCTTTGGGTTAAAAATGAAATTGGTTGATGGCCATAGAACAAATTAATGCTCCCCCTCAAATTAATGAGGGTAAGGTGTAGTGCTTTAGTATGAAATGTTTGAAAGATTTGGAATCTCGTGAGAAATTCTTGAAAAAATTCATACTTTCACACTACAACAAGCCACAAAAGCCTTATGCACATATTATATACATATTCACAAGTGAGTGTATGGAGTTGACCTGATTGTAATATGAGCACCACGTTTAAATAGATCATTCCACAAGCCTGTGATGTGCTCCATACGGTCTGTCATTGTTCGATCAACATTTGTAAATCTTAACTTATCGAAATGGAGTACACATCTCTTACGGATAAGTCCATCCTCTCGGGTACGGATAATCATCCACCAATGTTAGTGAAGACTATGTACGAGGATTGGGCTTCCCGAATGGAACTTTATATGTTGAACAAAGAAAATTGTCACACCCCACCATGGCGGAATATGGGGCACGACGTATGGATATCATCACAACAATAGCGTGTCTATAGAGATAACTAAATGATATAAGAAATGTCATAAATGGCGACACAAATGTCATGACAATATCTCAACATGCAGGAGTCTAGGT
This sequence comes from Glebionis coronaria, assembly GCA_025667525.1. Lineage (NCBI taxonomy): Eukaryota > Viridiplantae > Streptophyta > Magnoliopsida > Asterales > Asteraceae > Glebionis > Glebionis coronaria. Next base: position 437,962,546 of record CM046881.1, read on the forward strand.
AAGTAGGTAACAGTCCTACCTCTTACCCAAGACAAACAAGTAACACAAACAAAACAAACATATAGGTGCCAACAATATCACTTATTTAAATGAACAAATAAAAACTAAGAAGGAACGGGGTTCTCCTTCTATATGCAATCCTAAGGCATCCAAGTCTAGCCACTTCTATCCTCAAGCTCAACCATATTCACACCTGAAAGAGACACTAAAACACGTCAACATAAAGTTGGTGAGAGTCATAGGTTTAGACTCTAACGCCAAATCAGTTACAAGCTGTGAATAACAATCATCAACAAAAGAACATATGGACAATGTGTTACAATTATGTATTAACAACTATCAATCAAGACCAAACATACCAAACCAATCCAAGGCTCCTACCTTGTCAAACAACATCATGGTACCTTAGATGATCACCCTATGTACCTATCCCAAGGCCACTACCTTGTCAAACCACAAGGCCACTACCTTGTCAAACCACAAGGCCACTACCTTGTCAAACCACAAGAACTGAGACGGTACGTGTCCCCCGATCCAAATCATAAACACATTCAAGAATCACATAGCAGTTAATCACATAAGTGCACACACAAGTCCATTACCAATCATAAAACATTCACAGCATAAGTTATAAAACCAAACAGTGTCTCTTCCATCCCATCTGGAAGTCAAAATCATTAAAAGACATGGGACTATGAAACTCACCTGATAGCTTCTTCACAAGTCCTCGCACTAGCAACGAGCTAACAAACCAAAAACACACAATCAATACCCGAACCAATCACCAAGATGGCTCATCAACCTATGATGGACATCTAACCTATTCCCATATAATACCTCATTGATAAGCTCTAATAACCCCATTAACCTTCCTTAACAAGTCCCTAACTTGATTAAGTTTAATAACTATCCCGTTCATATTTTACACAAATCAGTCCCAGTTTTTAAGTCTCAAAACTTTAAGTCAAAAATCCACTTAAACATACCCATGGTTTCTGTAAAAGTAATATGCATACCCTTACGTATGTTGGCTAACACCTCCCACTTGCCCTAACCTTAAATCTACTGTTAAGGCCTCGATATACATATATCTACTTTTGTCATTCCAGATTTCCTGATTTTAAACGTACTAAAAGTTTGTTACCATTAAGGGGTCTTACCCTAAACCACAACCTTAGCCCAAGTGCAGATACTTACTACAATATATAAACCATCTCTCACGTTCGTGAGAAGATCCCAATGCAATCCTAAGTACCCCAAACAACCCAAAACTTAAAAAGAAAACAGGCTGAATTCAAAACTGTTTTGACCTCCGACTGTTGTAACCTGTTTTTGTCCCACTTCCCGACCTCCAATTTAGTTCTAGTTTCTTGCATTGGAAAGCCACTTCAAATATCTTTCCAGGGGTACTTGGATCGTAAAATAAGAGTTTATAGAACTCCTGATATGATCAAAACAATTGACTCAAAATCTGCCCAGTTTTTAAAAACGGGTTTAACAAAATCAACCTCATTAATTAACCTTAATCCCTCTAATTACAAGCCCTAATTTATTTAATCATTAAAATATGATTAATATACTGTTTTTAATTAAACTCTAACCTAAATCCATCATAAGATGATCATAGAAAACACTAAAAACAATTAATATAAAAAGGGTTAAGAAGGTTTTACCTTTAATTTAATGGAAGATGAGAAAACCTAATTTTTAAAGAACCCTAATTGGCCACCATTGATGAAATTCGACTAGGAGATGTTATGGAGGTTAAAAACCTGATAATTATGGTTATGAGTTGGGTTTGGTTAAGTCCTAAAGGCCCCCTAATCCCATTACAAGTCCATTGGGCCTGTTTTGGGCTTTTCCCTTCTTTCTTTCTTCTTTGGTGCGTCTAAACCGACCCAAACACCCCTAAATTCGTTTTTTTCCTTCTTTTATTATTAACATATGTATTAATAATATTACCTTAAATTTCCTTAATTTATTTCAGCTCCTAAAGCCTCCAAAACCTCAAAACCGTAAAACTAGTCAAATTTACGCGTTTTACCGTAAAAGTCGTAAAATATACACTTTTATAAAAAATCTCAAATTTTGAAATAAACTTTATATTTAAGTCCTAAATGACTTAAGACCATCCCGAAAAATATTCATATGACTAATTACCTCATCTGCGACCTCTAAATGCTAAACCGTAAATCGTAAAAATACGATTTTCTATAATACATATACGTATACTTAGAACCACCAAATAACACCATCTCACTTCATAGTCACTACCATGTGAACTCATGAACATGAAATCATCACACATCGTTTCATTCACAAGGTACCCCGTACCAGAAACGATATCCAAACCACAATCTATACACACCAATAAGCATATAAACACGTAAAGACACACAACTAGCACAAAACAAAACTAAGTGGCGAACCTCAAAACCAGGGTTGTAACATCACTCCCTCCTAATAGAAATCTCGTCCCGAGATTTACTCCTTATGATCAAACACACAGACAACAAGTCACATGAGGATACTTGTTCTAAAAGAACTCCTCTCATTTCCAAGTGAACTTTAGTTCAAGTTTCAAAATACCACATGTACAAACCAAAAACAATTAAACTCATTGTCAAACTCTTGACCTCACAGTCAATAAATCTCCTATATGACTCTTTGATAAAACAAAGACTCTCATTAACACAAGTCCCGAATAACCGTACATGCAAAATGCATTCTCAAATAACCTTTACTAATCTCAATACATGAAATGTATCAAGTATACAACTCATTTCCCCCAGGAAATTCTATGCTCATAAGCTAATGGTCCGATCTTTCTAAAGATCATAAATGGACCTACAAAACTCTACATCAACTCTTCCATTTTACCAAAACATACCACCCGTTACTATGGGTGAAACTCCATACATAACTTTGTCACTAAATCTAGTGGTTTCCTCGTTTTCTACATAGCATCCCTTGTTGCTCTCATTCTGTCCACAAACACCATTACCACATTAGTAGCCTCTTTTACCAATTCTAGTCCACAATGAGGACAACTCACCCTATCCTTTCATATCGTGCCTCAAATGGCATTTATTGACTTCTAGTAAGATAGCTATCATTATATGAAAACTCAGCCATCGCTAACGAGTTTTCGAACTACCTCTAAATCAATCACCTATGTCCAATTATGTTCATCAACTCCCTTCAGTCCGTATCCCAAACTACTTTAAATTCCAATTTCCTTACAAAGTAACCTATGACTGTCTTTCACATATCCATTAATTCTTCCAACTTCCCAACTACGTGACTTCTCATTCCTCTTGAAATAGGTGATGAGTTAGTCAGTCTATCGACTATCACCCAACTCTCATCGTACTTAATCCCCCACTGCATTATGTATCCCTTCCACCAACTTCGTCCTTACATCGCCCTTTCTAAACTACTCCTATCCATGTAGGAAGTATAGTCTACGTCCCTTTCCTCCTTACGATTGTCCAAGACACACAACATAAATGTTGACGCGTTCACTGCTTTAGACAACTCAACTCGTGCAACCCACATCCTTCATCCAAACCACTCTAATACATCATCCCTATAGTTCAAGTTCGTCTCAGCTTCACCTCATCCTTCTTATTCCATGTCTCATCGACCATGCTTGCCTTTCCCAGATGGTACTTGGCCTTGCAATTTTCTTTCATCAATTAACTCCACCCATCACCTTTGCCAAATGTTCAATCAAGATGATTGAATATGTGTTGGAGACGTTCATGATCCGTATAGATCATTCTCCACGTCTCGTACACCAAATGCCTCTAGCATTCTAGGCAGATATAACAGTCCAGCTCCACTAACTAAGTCTATCCAGTTCTTCCAAATCTTCAGTTCCTGCAACGTATAAGCGATCGCCTTTCTTTGTCGTCCTCGTACACGTCCAAATCCTTACTCCACGTATCGTCATGCTTCGCGAATTCATCCGGTCCTTCCGATAATGCCAAGATCGGCTCATTATCCAATCCACCTCTTTAGCCTCCAAAACGCTTCCTCATCCAATCTACTACTAAGCAACTCAACTTTTATCCGGCATTCCTTGCAATCTCTAATAGCTCTTTTTTTTTTTAAATCACTCCATCAACGATTTGCCTTAGAAGGGCACTAACTACAACTCCTCTCACTTCTCCTACTTGCTCTATTTATGGTTCTACCTCACAGTAATAGGCAAACCTACTAAATTTCAGGAAATTTTCGGAAAACTTACATGCCCTACGAACAATCATAAATACCTTTGAGGTATTACTTCCCCTTCCAACACTCTCTATGGCGCGTTACTTGTGCTAATATCCCACAAATCTCTATTCATCTCCTTGGTACTCCTAAGAGACCTCATGACCACACTAGTTCGTCTACGAACTTCTTTCCTCCCCACTAAGGGTATTCCGACCGTTCTCTCATGGTCACCTACTTAAGCGTGTAGGCGCGACCAAGTCTTTCATACGACTACCTCAACGCTCCCGAACAATACGAAACCAAAACTACATCCTGAATTCCATCAGATACGATCAACGAATCAAACCAACGGATAACTAACGACATTTCACGTGCACCAATTAAAACAAGTCAAAAACCACGAGACTCAAAAGAAAACTCAAACCCAGAACATGTATCAATTCAAAATGACCCATGACAACGAAAAAAATAATCCAAGAAACACCCAATGGCAACCAAAACATATTACGCCCCGCAACATATTATTTAAACCGTGCAAAAGACCGACCTTTCCAAAAGAATATACTCTTATTTATTATTGTTACTATTATTTTTTTTTACCTCCCCACATCTATGTGACTCAAACCATCTACAAACAACCTTCTAGGCGATCTCAAAACTCAACCCAAGGACTAGGTATCCCGTGCACCCCAAATAAAAATAAACTACTATTCAAAACTCAACCTTGAACCCGACACTTGTACAACAATTCCGACCAGTCCACTGACCTCCCATGACTATACTTTCTGAATATTTGAAAAGTACGTTCCGAGTACATAATTTTTGGCTTTTGAATCACTCAAAAAGCTCTAAAAACGAACAAGTTATGACCGAAACAGTTTTATATTAATGAAAGATAAAATTGTATGTGAAATCTTCATAAACTCAATTTAACCTTGAATTAATAATTATAAATGACGTGAATAGGTTAAACCCAATTATATAAACTATGTAAGTTGAAAGAAATTTTACTTCGCTTTATTTTAAAGAAAGTCTTTTAGAATTTGAAATAAATAAGTGTTGACTAAAAAGAAATCTTATGTTACATCTTGTTTCAAACACGACCTTACCCTTATTTTACCGAATACGACCAACTATCTAACCCTATACTAGATTTCCAAGTCCCCTTTTTCCATATACCAACCAAAAGAATTGTAAGACTCAACATAAAAGATTTCATTATCTCAAAAGAAATCTCAGGTTATTTCAATAGACTTAAAACCAAGAACACCGTTTTAAAACGTACACGTGAAATACGACACTAAAAAAAATACGCTACAAGACACAGTTCAAAAGATTCAAAACGTCGTTGAAACTCCACCAAACTCCAGCACCATAAAACACGAACAAACACAAGGCACGTTTAAGTTATAATAACTAGTCAACGACCATATACCATAGCTTAACACATAGTAGTATATATACATCCGCATATGTATACCTATTGAATCCCCCAAACATACTCGTTATCATACACGTAAGTCAATCAATCGCTTTATACGCTCGTTTTTCCATACGAGTAATCACCATCTCACCGTGCCACAACAAGGCATAAAGCCCACCTCCAAAACCAAACCATATCGTGTGACCCCAAAATCACACAACACAACTATAACCCAAAACATATAACACAAAAAGAACAATAGCCATATCGTAGGTAGCCATTACATATACCCATATAAAATACGTATACCCAAATTCTACATCTCATCATATACAAGCATGTACTAACCCTCTTTCATGCAACCATACTTGGGAACCCATTGAAGTTGTGGTACTTGTATAACTATGTTGGCCACCATACTTATACAATTACCCTTTACCCAATGCACTCCCTCCTATGATGACACTTATAAGAATCAATACAACATATAACACATAAATCCATCTTCTCACATAAGCTCATAACCACATAACCAATAAGATCCAAAACTCCATCTATAAAAATAACATAATAAAACTCTTGGAATACAGAAATCCATAGTCTAGCTTAAACAGCCTAGACTAAATCCAAAACGAAAACATAATCAGTTATAAGTCATGTCGCCCATAAGAGTGGAAACGGCTTAAAATCCTTCCTACCCATGTACTCCTAGTAACTCGAACCACCACACGATTCTTAGGGAACATGACTTAAACATCAAAAGAAAAATATTGTACCTCAGGTACATAAAATAACCTAACAAAAGACAGAACTACCATGCACCAAATTATGTACTATAATGTACAATTTAAGCAAAATACGACAATGACTAGTGTGGACGATTATGGTTCAACCTGCACTAGTCACCACCCAAAAAGAAAATAACATGTGGCTAAGTATGAACTTACTATGGTTCAATTCATACTAGTCAAAACATCACAATAAATAACATTCAAACACATCAATTATAATAAAATGCACACATACTCCTATGACGCCTATATGCAGGGACCCTTAAGCTATAGACTAGGCTACGCGACTAGGCAACCTAATTCTCTATAACCATTGTCTCTGATACCATTCTGTCACACCCCACCATGGCGGAATATGGGGCACGACGTATGGATATCATCACAACAATAGCGTGTCTATAGAGATAACTAAATGATATAAGAAATGTCATAAATGGCGACACAAATGTCATGACAATATCTCAACATGCAGGAGTCTAGGTAAGTAGGTAACAGTCCTACCTCTTACCCAAGACAAACAAGTAACACAAACAAAACAAACATATAGGTGCCAACAATATCACTTATTTAAATGAACAAATAAAAACTAAGAAGGAACGGGGTTCTCCTTCTATATGCAATCCTAAGGCATCCAAGTCTAGCCACTTCTATCCTCAAGCTCAACCATATTCACACCTGAAAGAGACACTAAAACACGTCAACATAAAGTTGGTGAGAGTCATAGGTTTAGACTCTAACGCCAAATCAGTTACAAGCTGTGAATAACAATCATCAACAAAAGAACATATGGACAATGTGTTACAATTATGTATTAACAACTATCAATCAAGACCAAACATACCAAACCAATCCAAGGCTCCTACCTTGTCAAACAACATCATGGTACCTTAGATGATCACCCTATGTACCTATCCCAAGGCCACTACCTTGGCAAACACAAGGCCACTACCTTGTCAAACCACAAGGCCACTACCTTGTCAAACCACAAGAACTGAGACGGTACGTGTCCCCCGATCCAAATCATAAACACATTCAAGAATCACATAGCAGTTAATCACATAAGTGCACACACAAGTCCATTACCAATCATAAAACATTCACAGCATAAGTTATAAAACCAAACAGTGTCTCTTCCATCCCATCTGGAAGTCAAAATCATTAAAAGACATGGGACTATGAAACTCACCTGATAGCTTCTTCACAAGTCCTCGCACTAGCAACGAGCTAACAAACCAAAAACACACAATCAATACCCGAACCAATCACCAAGATGGCTCATCAACCTATGATGGACATCTAGCCTATTCCCATATAATACCTCATTGATAAGCTCTAATAACCCCATTAACCTTCCTTAACAAGTCCCTAACTTGATTAAGTTTAATAACTATCCCGTTCATATTTTACACAAATCAGTCCCAGTTTTTAAGTCTCAAAACTTTAAGTCAAAAATCCACTTAAACATACCCATGGTTTCTGTAAAAGGAATATTCATACCCTTACGTATGTTGGCTAACACCTCCCACTTGCCCTAACCTTAAATCTACTGTTAAGGCCCCGATATACATATATCTACTTTTGTCATTCCAGATTTCTTGATTTTAAACGTACTAAAAGTTTGTTACCATTAAGGGGTCTTACCCTAAACCACAACCTTAGACCAAGTGCAGATACTTACTAAAATATATAAACCATCTCTCACTTTCGTGAGAAGATCCCAATGCAATCCTAAGTACCCCAAACAACCCAAAACTTAAAAAGAAAACAGGCTGAATTCAAAACTGTTTTGACCTCCGACTGTTGTAACCTGTTTTTGTCCCACTTCCCGACCTCCAATTTAGTTCTAGTTTCTTGCATTGGAAAGCCACTTCAAATATCTTTCCAGGGGTACTTGGATTGTAAAATAAGAGTTTATAGAACTCCTGATATGATCAAAACAATTGACTCAAAATCTGCCCAGTTTTTAAAAACGGGTTTAACAAAATCAACCTCATTAATTAACCTTAATCCCTCTAATTACAAGCCCTAATTTATTTAATCATTAAAATATGATTAATATACTGTTTTTAATTAAACTCTAACCTAAATCCATCATAAGATGATCATAGAAAACACTAAAAACAATTAATATAAAAAGGGTTAAGAAGGTTTTACCTTTAATTTAATGGAAGTTGAGAAAACCTAATTTTTAAAGAACCCTAATTGGCCACCATTGATGAAATTCGACTAGGAGATGTTATGGAGGTTAACAACCTGATTATTATGGTTATGAGTTGGGTTTGGTTAAGTCCTAAAGGCCCCCTAATCCCATTACAAGTCCATTGGGCCTGTTTTGGGCTTTTCCCTTCTTTCTTTCTTCTTTGGTGCGTCTAAACCGACCCAAACACTCCTAAATTCGTTTTTTTCCTTCTTTTATTATTAATATATGTATTAATAATATTACCTTAAATTTCCTTAATTTATTTCAGCTCCTAAAGCCTCCAAAACCTCAAAACCGTAAAACTAGTCAAATTTACGCGTTTTACCGTAAAAGTCGTAAAATATACACTTTTATAAAAAATCTCAAATTTTGAAATAAACTTTATATTTAAGTCCTAAATGACTTAAAACCATCCCGAAAAATATTCATATGACTAATTACCTCATCCGCGACCTCTAAATGCTAAACCGTAAATCGTAAAAATACGATTTTCTATAATACATATACGTATACTTAGAACCACCAAATAACACCATCTCACTTCATAGTCACTACCATGTGAACTCATGAACATGAAATCATCACACATCGTTTCATTCACAAGGTACCCCGTACCAGAAACGATATCCAAACCACAATCTATACACACCAATAAGCATATAAACACGTAAAGACACGCAACTAGCACAAAACAAAACTAAGTGGCGAACCTCAAAACCAGGGTTGTCACAAAAATGGACATCCCATTTGGGCATCGATGCTCAATGGACCATTGGTATATGGTACTGTGACGGAAGGTGCAGTTACTCGTCCTCGTACAACGGGTGAATTGACTGGAGATATGAAGATTCAAGACAAATGTGATAAGTATGATACAAACATCATTCTCCAAGCGCTTCCTCCAGATGTCTAAAAACTCGTCAGCAAACATAAAGTTGCCAAAGAGTTATGGGATAGAATTCGTGTCTAATGCAAGGCACCTCGTTAACTAAACAAGAACGAGAGTGTAAGCTTTATGATACTTTTGATAAGTTTGCCTATGTTCCCGGGGAGACTCACAATGATTACTATTTGAGATTCACTCTTTTGATGAATGAGCTCAACATCTATGGCCTGGAAATTCCTGCGTTTCAATTAAAAACCAAGTATTTGAACACTCTCCCTTCTGAATGGAGCAAGTAGGAGACGGCTGTTAAATTGGGTAAGGATTTGCATCAAACAAACGTGGATCAACTTCAAGATTTTCTTCAACAACATGAATGCCACGTGATCGAGGCTCGGTTGTCAAAACCACAAATTCGTGATCCACTTTCCATGTATGCTTCTCAACAAATGACCCCCCAACAAAACATGGCTTGTAGTTATTTCAGACTGCAACCCGTTTTTCATATTAAAGTCAAGTATTTCTTACAAAAGCTTTGGCTCTCAACGGGAATTAATTTTCTCGGGCAAGGTTTACTTTAAAACCTTGTAAGGGATCAACTTTACTTTATAACTTGGTCTAACACGGGTATATGTATGCATCAGTGCATTTATTTATTAAAAAAAGAGAAATCTTGTTTTTATGAAGTTATCATCTCTACAACCATAGCACTCTACGATTGGTATCTACATACTCGACGATGCGACTACTCAAACGATGACTACAGCTCTTTCAATAGAAAACTGGTCAACAATTGAGGGGGAGAAATTGTCCAGCATTCAGAATCTTCGGTGCCGAAAGTGCCAAGTTCACTAATTGGTGTCAAGACAACAATACCAATCGTACATGTGGTGTCAAGGGATGAGTTCAGACGTGACGAGGCGACCAACATTTACCGACAAGAACCATTTGATCTTATCATATGATGTTCTCATCAATCAGGTCCAACCTTGTCTATTCATTCTTATATGGTGAACATGTGATCATATTACAAATCGGTATCATATCTCACAAATTGGTCTCATGAAGATTAAACGGACTTGCATTTTTCTTCCCAAAACCTTTGTTAAAAATTCATTAAATCAATCGATATCAAAAATATCGGTTGGGTTATTATTTTTAATATGGGGGAGAAAATGTGATTTAATATGGGAAACTATCACAAATGGTTTGCCTTAACGTGATGGCTCACCCCGACATGTACGAAATGTTTTTGAATATCGTGGCATATGTTAAGGGGTGCAAAATGGATTTGCTATACCAAAATGGATTTCATGGTGACAGATACTTATCCTAAACCCATTTATTTCACGACGATGAAGATTGTGGTGATATAAGGATGGTAGGACAGGTTAAGTCCTATGATTCTTCCACACCCGGAGGAATTTTCCCAAGGACATTCCATAGCTAGAAATAGTAGTCCTTAGAAAAGATGGAAAAAGATTGTGAACGTAGCTGAATGCCGACCAAGTACTTAAGTTAGCACTGGAACAATCACAACAAGGTGCTAGTTATGACGTATTGGTAAGCATTGAAGGGGTTGAAGAATGAAAAATAATTGTAAAGATAAAGGGTCTAAAAAGCCCTCCTTACAACCTTAGGCAGAAACCGGGTCAACACATATGCTATTGAGATCATTTTAATGATGCTTGATATTGAAGATAGACATCATAGACCTAGTGATGCAATGCACAACCCATCCCAGCTAACTCAGATATCTCTTAAAAGGTATTTGTTTTATTTACACGGAGAAAACACATTATCTATCGATTTATTCACTCTGATTAAATTGGTATTGAAAAGGTGGCACTCCTCTCCAGCCTTCGGTCACTAAAATCCAAAGTGCACGATCGAGTCTAGAGCCATTTGAGATCATCAAATATCTCATTAGGACACACTTCCATATTTCCTTGCTTCTTCACACTATGTGAAAAGTAAGAAAGATATTAAGAGTCCTACGTAAATCTTCATGATCCTGCCTGAACATCCGAGTAATACGAAAGTGGTCTAGTAGGGTCGTAGATGGTGGTGGTAGCCATGGATGAATAGAGAGGTTGTGTGTGAAAGAAAAGAGAAAAGTTTATAAAAGTGAAAAAGGAAAACACAAAACAACAACCCCTCCTTGGAATCCTTGGAGGGGTATATATAGTCACACGCCACCTAAACTATACATCGTTACCTAGTCTAGTCTATGCGTGTGTGTGACTATGATAACTAATGGGAATTCATAAATGTCGTCACATAAAGTGAATTTCCAACAATCATCCCCCATGGGACGACGTGTAGAATTCCTTACAATACTCTTCCTAACAAGTACATAATGATTAAGAAGAAAATCTTCCATGAAGCGTCCAATGCTGATGAAGTCTTCTAAGGCTTTTGACTTCAATTCTTCACTCTAGAGAGACTCATCTTCGTAGTAACTTGTAGTAGAAATACTGTAACGGCACGAGCTAAGTAATCCATGTACTTTTGGTTAAGGAGAAGCTTCTGAATTAACTTCCCCCTAATTCATGCCACATAATCTTGATGTAGAAGCTTTTAAATAGCTTCCCCTAAATCGACAATCCTTATAAGCAAACTCAAAGCTTTCAATAAAGCTTAGAATGATTAAGCGCACAACGTAATTTAACAAGCAAACCCATCATATGAAATGATAATGTTGCAATGAGTGATTGAATGTTTGAGGCACACCAAGTGTATCAACAATGTCTCTTCTGACGCTTGAATAATTCTTCTAAATTTTTCTCCCCCCTGAGAGTTCAAGTTATGCATACTATAAAGAATCAAGAAATTTCTTCCCCCACGTAGTTGAAGAAAGTAAACCAATCCCATGTATGAAGCTCAAATACTGAAGTAGACACTTTATCCAATTCATGAAGTTGACTTCGTAACACCAGAATCAATTAAGTCCCGGAAATGCACATATCTTCTTCCGGAGATGCACCAGAGTCAATTAAGTCCCAGGAATGCGTATCTCTCCATATAGGATAATGATGATGAATAATTGCAACATCAAAACAATTGAACATCGAATCAGTAGTGTACCGTTTAGAGACTGATAACGCCACGAGTTAAAACACTGATTTTCTCTACAGTTATAACAATTGTCTTCCCGGAATGTCTTCAAATCAAAAGAAGGTATGAAGTTCATCACGTGTACTCGTTGTGCGTTTAATATGTCTTCTACTTCCCCCTTGATGGTTTCGAAACTCGGATCCAGCAATAAATCGTACGCACATGTACCTGAAAATCTCGTGAGAATAATAAATAAGCTGAATTATATATTTTGTGAGAATCAGCTGCTGATCGAAATTCTCTACTCATAAACTCTCCATGGCTATCTTTACCAACCCCCTTGTAGGAAATTTTAAGTGACCATTGATACAATGAACCAGATACATCAAACATGAAACTGAATAAAAATCCTTCGATCTTGTGACTTAAGCTTGCACTATTGTTGAATGAGGAACGGTGGAGAAATCTCTAAGTACCCAATACATTACTGAAGAAGTATATAAGCACAACACCTCTTGAAATTATCCACGACGACTATGCGCATGACAATGAGTACAACAATGTAACTCATTAATGTGATAGTTATCCAAGTCATCAACCAACCACCCCGAACCCGGAAACTAGATAAACAAGTCTTCATCCTAAGATTAAGCACGAGAAAGTTATCTTTGAAAGATAAAATAAGTACACGCCTTCGAAAAAATCCGTCTTCAACTCCAAATAATAATACCCGATTTAGCAAATCTTTAGCCACCAAAAATATAGCCATTTTTTTCTGGTCTCGTCAAAATAAATTTGTCACTTTTTCTCGTCACTATATCTCATTTAAATCCCGATAATACGACCGATGGTTAAAAATTACTAGTGAAATTAACTTATTAAAATTACTAGATTTATTCATGGTCGATTTTGGAATCAATTCTCCAGCCCGATTCTCGGATTAATGAAATAGCTGGCCCAAACGAAATTGAGAAACCCATCTTTCATTTGTGAAGTGAAGAGAGTAAAAAAGAAAGGCCCAGTAATTCGCTTTACCACTTGATGACTTCAGATGTAAGCCCATCTTATCATATCCCATAATGCCTAATCTCAAGGGATATAAACAAGTTTTCAACCCTAATCTATCTCATAAAAAACACAGTCACTACACACATCTTTTCTCTCAACTAATCCCAACGCTTTGGTATCACCGCCCCCCATCTTCTTCTATCCATCCTATCATAAAACTCATCGCAACTCATCTAACCTACTCCTCATTTCAATCTCCATCTGATTGCTAAGAAATCCTATCTAATCTGATAAACACCTCACGTACCCATCAATAAAATCACTCTCCATATAACAAAAGAGTAACACATCTTTGATCTCTTCCATCACATATAAACCTAATCAAATGAACCCTTTTGATTATTAACTACTAACAACAAACTATTCCCCTTGATGTTAATTATTTCCGAGGCAAATAAAAAATCATCAAGTCTTCAAGATCTTTTAATAAAGATCTCATGTAGGTGTTGCATGTTTAACTTTTAGAGCCAATCGAAACAAAGAAAGTATGTAAACAATGTTGTTTATATATTTCTTTAATTTTGAAAATTAAAAGAGATTGGTTTCATGGTTTCATACAATCAAAACAGATCTATGATGGAATATATTTTCGTGCATATAGATCTGTTAAAAGATCCAGACAAGTCTATGATAGACTGTATCGAAAAACAAAATCTAAGATCCTTTAAATTTGTTGGTTCGGTCGAGTCTAGATGCGATGGGGGATTAAGAGATTATGGGAATATATTAGATATGATGGATTTGTTGTGGAGATAAAAGGTTGGAAGTAGGTTGGTTCTGGTCAAGACAGTCTCGGTATGTTTTTTAAACTACATGGTCTGATTATTTGTTAAACTGTACTTCTGATTTCTTTATCGCAATGAGTTCTGTTAACCCATCGCAATGACTAAAAAATGAGGCCATCGCAGTGAACTTTTTAAACCCATCGCAACATGATGGAAGCCATCGCAACATGATGTACCCCACCGCGATGGTACCCATCACAATAGTTCCATCGCAATGGGCCATCAGAATGATCCATCGCAACAGACCATCGTAGTGAGCCATCAGAATGGCTCCATCGCAAATCATCTATCGCAATCATTGCGATCGTAATATTAAGCTGAAATCTTATTCGGGTGTACTTTTTCCTGAATTTCAGGATCTTGCTTTTCTGGGTATCATCTTCATCATCATGTGCATAAAAAATACCATAAAAAAATCCAGAAAATGCTGTTAAAACCAGATAAGTAAACATAGACCATGAAAGAACCATCTTTGACGAGGATATGATAACCATTATACTAGTAATAACCATATGACCAGATGTGAAATGTTTGGATGGACTGTTTTGATGGACAAAGTAACATAACGTGACAAAAAAATTATGAGTATTGAAAATACACACAACCAGTGACAAAATATGATAAATTCGGACCCAAAAAAATTTAACCACCGAATCAATAGACAAAAAAACACAACGATCCAAGGAATGAACTGTGGCTCTGATGCCAATTGTAGGTTTATCATTTATAGATCCGGTAGTCTAGTTGGGTGGTAGATGGTGGTGGTAGCCATGGATGAATAGAGAGGTTGTGTGTGAAAGAAAAGAGAAAAGTTTATAAAACTGAAAAAGGAAAACACAAAACAACAACCCCTCCTTGGAAGCCTTAGAGGGGTATATATAGTCACACGCCACCTAAACTATACATCGTTACCTAGTCTAGTCTATGTGTATCAGCCTGCCCATTTATACTTTACCTCTAGAAGGCCTTGTCCTGAGTTGAGCATCAATAGCTTGTCACGTACATGCTTGAGAGTACCATCGCTGAATTTGTGCAGTTCTGATAGTCGCATGTATTGCATGACCTCTGCTTCATTCAAGTAAAATATGCCCATCTCTGGTTGGAGTGTACCCGTATATGGTTACTTAGCTTGGTGAAAGTGACTCATGCGTGTTGTATGAGGTCGTTTTAGATTTAGCCTGGATTGATAACTCTCTACACCAAGTTGTAAGTCTTCAACCTTATGCTTGATCACAATTATTTGAGTAAATTGGCGAATGTTGGAGCTTAGGGCAATGACTTCGTCAGGTTCTAAGTGAGGGACCTTGCCTTGAGCCAAAATAAGTAGAAAATCTTCAATATCTTCAAGTCGTAGGAATTGAAGATCCCCTTCACTTACACTATAAGTCTTACCGTCTTCTCGCTAGAATCTGATATCTTTCAAATACGAATACCCGAATATATGGTGAAAGATAACTCCCTGTATTATTGAGATTCGACGGTTTGAAATTATAGGTGTACTTGTCTTGGTATGATTATAAAAGTAGTAAGCCGACGTCTTGTTGCCCTACCAATGTGAGATGCTTAATTCCGCATATTGATCATATTCCTTGACAAGCTTTTTGCTCCATAGGTCTGGAACCTTATCTTCAATCCAAGGAACATCCTCCAAGTTTACTGCTTTGCCCATTGTTAATGATGTAGCATACATGTTCGCTCCGTTTTCTAAGTAATCCAGATCACGGTTGACAAAGTATTGCACTGAAAGGTGCTTGGCTGCTGCAATAACTGAGGCTGTTAGTGGAAGAAGTATCGGAGCTTGTTCACCTGATGTTGTTGATTTGATTGCTTTCATGAGCTCATTGAAATGATATTCTCCCTCATTTTTGGCAATCTGCATGGAAGCCCAAAAGTTCTTGTCTTTGATCGTTGTTTGAAGTGTATTTGTATCCATGGTAGGCACTCCATATTTGTCCATCAGGAATCTAGAGAAATCGATTGGATTATTGAGGAATTGTGTAAGATCCGCCTTTTCACTGTCAGAGATTGTACGTGCGCTTGCTGCCTGTGTAAGCCATGGCTACTCTTGAACCGTCTCATCAATAGTGAATGTGTTAGCAAACTCATGATCTAGTTGATTTATATCTTCAATATCCATATTGATGTAGTGTTGAGGTGGAGAGTTATGTATCACAAATGGTATCGGTTCATCTTCTTTCATAGGTTCGTGTTCTACAGGTGTTGTTGATGAGACATTAGTAGGAACCGGTTCATAATACATACCTATGTCTGTTTCTGTGTGATGTTAAACAGGTGTAGGCGGTGGAGAGTGATGTTCCACAGACGGTGACGGTTCGTCTTAAATCATTAGTTCGTCTTGTAGTACTGGTTCTACAGGTTCTTCTTTTGATTCATTAGTAAGAACCAGTTCAGATGACTTACATGTGTTTTTGACATTGGTTTCATCATGCTCGTCATTGGTTTTGTTTGCACTCTCGTTTTGTTGTCTATCACCAGTTTTTACTTTTGAACTTGCATTACTTTCTTCCTCTTCCTCATCACCTTTCTCGGATTCTTTAGATTCTTCGCCATCAGTACCATTACCTTTACCCTCATCACCATCCCCTTTCTCCTTATCCTTACCATTCCCATTACCGTCTTCATTATCATCATCGTCATCCTCGTCACTATCGTCATCCTCGTCTTCCCCGTCATCCTCATCCTCCTCCTCATTCTTGTTGATCCCAAACTTAGATCGATTTAGCTTGTGTAAACGAGATTAAATCAAGTTAAACATGTAGAGAAACTTTGTTGTATATGTAACAATTCAAGTATTATGCAGAATTAATACTTAAACAAGAACACACAAACAAGGTAAACCAAACTTTCAATTTGATTGATAAATCGAACTTGCGTACAATGAAAGTGTTAAAACGTATGAAAAACTTATTTTTAACAAAACCTAAAGGCCTCCTTTTATAGATTAAGGAACCTTGTACAAGAGTCTACGTATCAGCTATTCTTGGTAAAGATAAACATAAGAAATACATTGTCGAACATATCTTTACTAGAAACATAATACGTGTAGACTAAGTCTTCTATCAGTGCTTGACTTCTTCTTATCAACGCTTGACTTCGTCCTGTCAATGCTTGCCCTGTCAACGCTTGCTTTCTTCTTATCAACGTCCAGATTGCTCTTGTCAGCGTCCAAGTGTATTGGCTACATTTTATTCCCAACAATCCTCTCCTAAACTTGATATCTACTCTAGTAATCAAGTTTCTGAATAAAAACTAAGAACTAGGAGGATTCTTACAATCTCATCAAATTGAAAATAAATATATCTAATCAAATCCTTGGCCACGTCACTTGAGTAGTCTATCTCCAGCTGTGTTGTCTTCATCTTTTCCAAAACTTCTTTGGACATAGGATACTCAGCATCCACAAGAAGATACTCATAAAACTTTGTAGAACTCAAATGATACACACCATTTGCTGAATATAGATGCCATTGAAGTCCACTGATATCCTCATCAAGATCCTTCCAAACAGGATCATCTTCATCTGGTGGGAACATCCTTCTGAATGTTGACCAAATCTTTATTCCATTCACTAAAGTAGGTGCTTCAGTCTCATACTTGGCCTGTAGTAACCTCCAAAGGTCTGCAAAGTCTTCCCTATCCAAGCTTACAAACAAAGACATAAGTGTAACACCCCATTTTGATAATGGAATGTCACGCGTAATTATGACGTGTCATCAAAGCATACAAGGATAAATGTCTAAAACATTACATGACCATAGGGATAACCGGAATCAAACATCAATTCCCAAACATAAGCCCAAAACATAATAAAGCAAAAGAAATGAATGAAAGACTAAACAAGCATAAGTATTTGAGGGCAAGAAGGAAAAGAAGTCTCTAGCAGCTTCCATCCTATGCACATCCTCCAAATGCTCGAGTCTTCCCTAGGGTACCTACCGTTTTGGGACATGGAAAGGAAAGTAGCGGCTGAGCAAAACGCTCAGTGAACGGATATAGACGTAGTATGAATGACTAAGCATAATAAAGACTTAATAGCAGCGGAAATGTATAAGTCCTGGAAAACCTGGAACATGTTCATAAAACTGGTTTTATAGTTTGAAAAGCCTGATGTTTATCTTATGAAAACTGTTTAACATATTTTACCATTAGCCAATATAGGTCATGAAAATCCACCGTGCATGAACACTTGGAGGGGTGACCTCATCATGCAAATTAGAGGGGCTGCCTCTAATTCAATATACTTGTTCGGGTAGGAGGGATCAGCTCCTTGTGAAGGATGCAAGGCACACACCACATTCACCATGAAATCCTGACTGAAAACATGTAACTAGGATGCACCCATACGCCCCACATGATAAATATAATATAAATGGCCATAAGCTGAAGGGACGCCACGAGCAATCATTCAGCCGTGGTGAAGTCATAACATCAGTGCCTCTAATATTATGGTTATGGTACCTCCATAACTAGGTGAAACTGGTTATGCATGTATATGGCTTTAGGTATTCTAATTAAACATAAGCAATTCAAAAACTTATAAACTAAATACTGGGAAAACAATTGGCTGCATACGGGGAATCCTAATAAGGAAAGAATGTCCATACTGAAAGGACGGGAATCCGTACCTTATGTCCAGTGAACGAAGAAGATGAACTGAGAGAAATCCTACTTCCGTATCACTAATGCTACATAAATACATACCCGAATAAGTATCTGCTTACTAATACGTAACTGATTTTATGTCATGTCTTAGCTTATTTTATATGTTCTTACCATGTTTTACTGTTTTAAGCCTTAAACTGAGTTTATCTTATATTATGTTTACTCTGATTAAGTATCTATGGTATTTCATGTATTATTATACTTACTGTGTAATAATAAGTAACTTTCCAAAAATATAAGGTTTCCTAAACTAGAAAGTTTCCAAAAATAGAAAGTTTCCAAAGTAGAAAGTTACCAAAAATAGAAAGTTTCCAAAAATAGAAAGTTTCCAAAAATAGAATTACTGCTTAAAATAGATAAGTTTCTAAAAATAGAAAGTTTCCATAAATAGATTAGCTGCCTTATTTAATTAAGTTTCTAAAAATAGAAAGTTTCTATAATTAGAAATAAGCTGGTTAAATAAGCTAAGTATACAAGCCTAAGTGTTTTCATGATTACTTTCTAAGTCATATGATATAATGTATAGTTTAATAGTTATTCCATGTAATTAAAATAAATTATAGGTTAAAATATTTAATTAAAGTATATCATGTTTTTAATTAAATAAAGTTAAATACTTAGGTTAAAACATGTATTATTATTTATTAATAATATAACCTAAGTCATGTTAATTAATTAATTATAACCATGGTTTTTAAATAATTAATTAATTATAAGTCTAAAAATATAAAAATACTTAGGTTAATTATTTCATGATTTTAATAATTAAAATAACCTAAGTCATGTTATTAAATTAATCATGTCATGTTTATTAATTTAATTTTAACATAAGATTATAAAAAAAATAATCTTAACATACACCGTGAACCAGATCTTGACTAAGAACCATGAACCGGACATGAAATCGAAACCATACCCCGAACCACTTCGGGGTTCCCCTTGTCTTGTTGCTGCCGTGGGACCCACACCAACCAACCGGGACCATATGGTCTTGGTGTGGTCGTGTAGCCAAACCGAGACCCCCCTCAGGTTCGGTTTAGGTGCCGGCCAAAAACAAACACCCTTAAATCACCCTTTTTGATTTATTCCAAAACCAATTTCATGTTAGATCTATGATTTAATTAGGTTTTAAAAAAACATATCATGTTCTTAATTATTTAAAAGATTAAATCACAAGAAAAGGGTTAAAAGAATTACCGAATGCGTGGATCTAAACAATGATGAACAAACACGAACACTAGCAACAAATCCAAGATCCAAGATCAATTAAACACCCCTTTGGTGTGTTTGAGGGTGGCGGCCAAAAAAAGAAAAAGAAGGAGGAGGAAGAACATTTTAGGTTTTTGTGAAAATCCTCTAGAAAGTGAAAATGGGTAGTGTTTTTCCTTTAACCCCCTTTTAGTAAAAATTGATGGGCTAAGCCCATCTTCCCTCCCTAATTTCATGGTATGGGGCCCACATGGGGTAACCCATACATTTCTTGAGTCTAAATATTATAGTGTGTTCTCGTGTGTTCTCATGTTCGTAATTTACGTGTTTTAATTAGTTATCGATCGTGACTTAATATATTTATTTGTGTTCGTAATAAATATATATACGTAATTAATATTAGCTCGTGATTTAATTACGTTCATGATTTCATGATCGCATGTTCGTGATTAATTATTGTTTAAATAATTATTGCTTGTTCGTGCGTAGTAAATACTTATCGTGTTCTAACACGTACGTAATACGTAAAATCCTAACACGTAAACGTAATCGTACTATAAAAGGAAAGTTTTAATCTAGTACGTACGATCTTAAGGGTACTATTTATGGTAAAAGCATGCGGGTTTTACAACTCTCCCCTCCCCCCTAAAAAGAATAATTCGTCCCCGAATTATAGATAACGTAACTGAAAGAGAAACATATCCGAATCAAACTGAGAGGGTATGTAAGATTAATGAACGTACAGGTGACATGGTAGAAGGAACGTGGAACGTGACATGTCTTGAAAGGACATGGAACGTGAAGTGACTGAAAGGACATATCTAATTGATAAGAGAAAAATGGATAAGAAGTCCGGATGAACTTGTCCGTTTCCAAGTGGCCTCCCTCTTGGAACGGTTCCTTCAGAAGATCTTGACACTAATGATAAATCTTGGTCCTCCTGACCTTGACTTGGAATACGAAGAAATTCTTGGTTATCAACGGAAGGTAGATCCCCTAAATTCGATCGAGGAAAATAAGAGTTAACGTGTTAGGGTAACTGGAACGTTACGATGCAAGACAATCTGACTTAACATGATAATTAGAAACGATGCACGAGACATAAAGAAACGTAGTACGTGAAAAAAATTGAACGTGATACGTGAAAAATTTTGAACGTGCTACGTGGAGATATGGCGAGTGTAGTATGAGTAAACATATCGTGATCCATGATACGTGTAACATACCTTGATCATGATATGAGGAACGTGGAATGTACATGACATGTGAAACATATCGTCAACATAGAATATAATGGCAGTAACGCCAAACACCACAAGGTGAGACATAGAATATGACGAGAAACGTCTATCTGAGGATTGGGAGTTATACTAAACTTGGGTCTGGTCTCTCAAGTTCTTGCAAAACTTCCTAGAATGAGAAAATGAACGTAAAATCGTAAGTCGAGATGCCATCATGAACGTGAATACTGTCATGAACGCGAGCGCGAAAGCAAGTCGTGAAATTTGAATAAGGACGTGAAGTGAATAAGGAGCACATATATGAATATTTGTCGGACCCGATAACTGAGAAATTGCCAAGTGATCGGATGAGCCTTGGCTGGAACATGTCCGATCAATCTGTTGGTTCTGAAATCCTTGCGGATGTAAGGATTCTGCAGACTTGATCAAACTGTTTGCAATAACCCAGATAGCATCATGCTTCTTCTGAGTTTGCGTTAATCTGGTAACCAAAATCCATGGAGATCTTGTCCCATGTCAATTCAGAATTTCAGATGATGAAAACATCCCAGTTTGTTGGTGTCCTATCTTAACCTGTTGGTATGTCAGGTACCTAGATATGAACGTAACTGTATCTTGCTTCGCAGAACTTGATACATAGGAGTTGCGAAACTCTCAGTCTCTGAATCTAGACTTCTCCTAGCGTAGGAATTTCTAGAACACCTAATGTAGTGTAGGGTTCTCTCCTTTACGCATAAGCTGAGTCATGGTAAGATTAACCATAGAAACCCATGTGATTCAGTGTGTCACTGTAATCGAACAGAATTGATATTGGAAAAAAAACTTCCAGGGTAGAATTTCTCTTGTCATAAAATTTGCAACATAGTGCAGATATGGTCTTCTTGTTCTTCTCTAGGCTTAGAGGAAATCAGGTTATCCTCAATGAAAACATTGATGAATTTGCTATGAGTTCATGGAAACTCATTCTTGTAATGCCGTTAGACCATTGATGAGACTAATTCAAAATCATATATCTAGCATGACCGAGTCGTGAACGAATAGCAGTCATGGACATGTCCTGCTCTTTCACTCGTCACTGTTGGCAGCATGATCATGAGTTCGATCTTGGAAAAGTGATTAACACTATGCGGTTGATTGGACATGTCGTCAATTCGTAGAGGAGAATAATGGTCATGAATGGTGATTTGTTTAAGTCGACGGTAGTCGACACATAATCTCATGGTACCATCCTTGTCCTTGTAGGTTCTTCTGGAATGTAAAGGAAGACTTTGGAATAATCAACTGGCTATGCGTAAAAGAATTAAGTGGTCGTGTCTTACTGACAGCTAGAAAATTTTAACGACCATGGGTAACAACGCACATGCTTGTAAGCATAGATAATTTGTACAGATTTTCCGATGGAAAATCAAGCTGAAAGTATTCAGGAGCCTGAACATTACTGTACATAATTATGAATCGTAGCATGGTGTGTTGTTCATAGTCCATAATTTAGGATAAAATTCAACTCGTGTCTGTCCGAGGAAATGCGTTTGCAGCTTGGATCTCATCATTAAGCTGAAGGAAAACCTTCGTATACGTGGGAATACGAAAGGCGTCCTTCATGGTCATGAATATATGAAATATGGTGAAAGAAATGAAAGTGACATCGGCAACGTGACAGTTCTCACTGATGCAACGATAATGGTATTGAAATTCTTGTGGCCTGATTAATACATAGCACAAAAAAATAGATATACCCTTGGAGGGTACCCTGAATTTCTTAGAAATGTTCCATAGTTGGACGTGAGTCATGTGTCTTGACTCGTTTCTTGGAACTATAAGCATGACATATGTCTTGACTGGTGTCTTGACATGTGTCCTCAGAAAGTATACGTGAGACATGTGTCTTGACTGATATCTTGACATGTTTCTCGAGACGTAAAATAATAGAACTACAATATTAGGTTATTATGCCAGACTTGGCGGATCGGTTGGACTAATGATCCTTTGTATGTCTGATCACGTCCGGCCGGAGCCTCGGTTGCGTTTCTAGGATAGTTCTGTCATAGTAGTGGTTACTATCGTCATGTCTGTCAGTTCCATGACGGTCATTCTCATGACCGTGATTCATGTAACTATTCAGCTGAGTGGCCGGCTGGTACCGGTTTGCACTCATATGGCTGAAATGACAGTCGAATGACGTGTGACATGTAACTAAGAATTAGGGACAATGATTGATGGAAATTGTCTGATGGTGAAGCATCTTCTCGTCCAATTTCTTTGCTCCGACGCCTTTGTCTTCGTCTTGTAGGATCTCCAGGTTGTGAACAACATCCGCATCTCGTAGCGCCTCCGAACGTCAGCAGCATCAACCTTTAGTAACATCTCCAAGTTAGGAGCGAAATCAGCAATCTTGTAGAATATCAGCAATTGAAAATACGCATGAGATGATTCAGAATCGACTAGCGAATACTCGTGAAGTATTGCAAGTGAAATACACATGGATTTAGGTACATGTAATACACATGGAATACGGTACATGGAGTACACATGGAATGCACATGAAATGATCGGTATTGGGGTCGATCATTTGTCATGTTTTAAGGAAAGTATATCGGTTAAACGGTTATGAAAACCATCATGATAACCAGACAGTATTAGCATAGACATCATTCTGGTTGTATCGAGAAACGTTAAAGTGTGGTTACACAAAATTCAACGATGATTTGCCTGACAGCATGATCAATGAAAACCAACCATGACTATCATGAAAGCAGAACTCAATGAAATCCAACAATGTCTTGCATGAAAGCATAAATAACAAAAGAGGCGTAAGACGTAATCAACATGAAGACGGAATTATCATGAAGAAACATAAAACCATCTATCATGAAGGAGTGTATAACATAATCAGCACGAAACTGAAGTTAACCATGACAGTATGAAAACATACTTGACATAAAAACATATTAACTTATGAGGGGACATGAAAAAAAAATTATGCCAATAAATCATGAGAAAAATTTTATGCATGAAAAAAAACAGTGCATGAATGCGTAATGTAGTTTATAAAACCCTTTATATGTGCGAGGGGACGCCTATGGGTCGGTCCCAAAACAAAAGACATGGCGAGGGGACGCCTATGGGTCGGTCCCAAAGTTAAAAGTTTCGATAATAGCACATGCAACTAAATAGGGCCAGTCCTGTACCAACAATTACTTAGTCATAATCCCTGCAACAATGATACATGAAACATAAATAAATGAAACTCATATGTCAAAACTTATCAGAAAAATTTTTTATGTGACTAATTATGAACTACTGGGGTTCAGTCCACATAGCCACAGTTCACGAGGAACATTATGCATGAACAATGACACATAACTAAATATGAATGACGGTTGTCCATACATATTAGTAAAACAATATCGATGAAAACATCAAGGTTAAAACCTCAAAATGCTGAAAACGTCATGGTTAAAACAACAATGCGCTGAAAACATTAATACATGGAATAACAAACGTTGGCTTAGGAAGCTCCTGGTGACTACCCACTAGTCACAGGTCGAGTTTTAGAGCCTACATGTCGAAGCCTTGGCTCTGATACCATAATTGTAACACCCTATTTTGATAATGGAATGTCACGCGTAATTATGGCGTGTCATCAAAGCATACAAGGATAAATGTCTAAAACATTACATGACCATAGGGATAACCGGAATCAAACATCGGTTCCCAAACATAAGCCCAAAACATAATAAAGCAAAATAAATGAATGAAAGACTAAACAAGCATAAGTATATAAGGGCAAGAAGGAAAAGAAGTCTCTAGTAGCTTCCATCCTATGCACATCCTCCAAATGCTCGAGTCTTCCCTAGGGTACCTGCCGTTTTGGGACATGGAAAGGAAAGTACGGCTGAGCAAAACGCTCAGTGCACGGAGATAGACATAGTATGAATGACTAAGCATAATAAAGACTTAATAGCAGCGGAAATGTATAAGTCCTGGAAAACCTGGAACATATTCATAAAACTGGTTTTATAGTTTGAAAAGCCTTATGTTTATCTTATGAAAACTGTTTAACATATTTTACCATTAGCCAATATAAGTCATGAAAATCCACCGTGCATGAATACTTGGAGGGGTGACCTCATCATGCAAATTAGAGGGGCTGCCTCTAATTCAATATACTTGTTCGGGTAGAAGGGATCAGCTCCTTGTGAAGGATGCAAGGCACACACCACATTCACCATGAAATCCTGACTGAAAACATGTAACTAGGATGCACCCATACGCCCCACATGATAAATATAATATAAATGGCCAAAAGCTGAAGGGACGCCACGAGCAATCACTCCGCCGTGGTGAAGTCATAACATTAGTGCCTCTAATGTTATGGTTATGGTACCTCCATAACTAGGTAAAACTGGTCATGCATGTATATGGATTTAGGTATTCTAATTAAACATAAGCCATTCAAAAACTTATAATACAAATACTGGGAAAACAGTTGGCTGCATACGGGGAATCCTAATAAGGAAAGAATGTTCATACTGAAAGGACGGGAATCCGTACCTTATGTCCAGTGAACGAAGAAGATGAACTGAGAGGAATCCTACTTCCGTATCACTAATGCTACATAAATACATACCCAAATAAGTATCTGCTTACTAATACGTAACTAATTTTATGTCATGTCTTAGCTTATTTTATATGTTCTTACCATGTTTTACTGTTTTAAGCCTTAAACTGAGTTTTTCTTATATTCTGTTTACTCTGATTAAGTATTTCTGGTATTTCATGTATTATTATACTTACTATATAATAATAAGTAACTTTCCAGAAATAGCAGGTTTCCTAAAATAGAAAGTTTTCAAAAATAGAAAGTTTCCAAAAATAGAAAGTTACCAAAAATAGAAAGTTTACAAAAATAGAAAGTTTCCGAAAATAGAAAGTTTCTAAAAATAGAAAGTTTCCAAAAATAGAATTACTGCTTAAAATAGATAAGTTTCTAAAAATAGAAAGTTTCCATAAATAGATTAGCTGTCTTATTTAATTAAGTTTCTAAAAATAGAAAGTTTCCATAATTAGAAATAAGCTGGTTAAATAAGCTAAGTATACAAGCCTAAGTGTTTTCAAGATTACTTTCTAAGTCATATGATATAATGTATAGTTTAATAATTATTCCATGTAATTAAAATAAACTATAGGTTAAAATATTTAATTAAAGTATATCATGTTTTTAATTAAATAAAGTTAAATACTTAGGTTAAAACATGTATTATTATTTATTAATAATATAACCTAAGTTATGTTAATTAATTAATTATAACCATGGTTTTTAAATAATTAATTAATTATAAGTCTAAAAATATAAAAATACTTAGGTTAATAATTTCATGATTTTAATAATTAAAATAACCTAAGTCATGTTATTAAATTAATCATGTCATGCTTATTAATTTAATTTTAACATAAGATTATAAAAAAATATCTTAACATACACCGTGAACCGGATCTTGACTAAGAACCATGAACCGGACATGAAATCGACACCATACCCCGAACCACTTCGGGGTTCCCCTTGTCTTGTTGCTTCCGTGGGACCCACACCAACCAACCGGGACCATATGGTCTCGGTGTGGTCGTGTATCCAAACCGATACCCCCCTCGGGTTTGGTTTAGGCGCCGGCCAAAAACAAACACCCCTAAATCACCCTTTTTGATTTATTCCAAAACCAATTTCATGTTAGATCTACGATTTAATTAGGTTTAAAAAAAAACATATCATGTTCTTAATTATTTAATAAATTAAATCACAAGAAAAGGGTTAAAAGAATTACCGAATGTGTGGATCTAAACAATGATGAACAAACACGAACACTAGCAACAAATCTAAGATCCAAGATCAATTAAACACCCCTTTGGTGTGTTTGAAGGTGGCGGCCAAAAAAAGAAAAAGAAGGAAGAGGAAGAACTTTTTAGGTTTTTGTGAAAATCCTCTGGAAAGTGAAAATGGGTAGTGTTTTTCATTTAACCCCCTTTTAGTAAAAATTGATGGGCTAAGCCCATCTTCCCTCCCTAATTTCATGGTATGGGGCCCACATGGGGTAACCCATACATTTCTTGAGTCTAAATATTATAGTGTGTTCTCATGTGTTCTCGTGTTCGTAATTTACGTGTTTTAATTAGTTATCGATCGTGACTTAATATATTTATTCGTATTCGTAATAAATATATATACGTAATTAATATTAGCTCGTGATTTAATTACTTTCATGATCGCATGTTCGTGATTAATTATTGTTTAAATAATCATTGCGTGTTCGTGCGTAATAAATACTTATCGTGTTCTAACACGTACGTAATACGTAAAATCCTAACACGTAAACGTAATCGTACTATAAAAGGAAATTTTTAATCTAGTACGTACGATCTTAAGGGTACTATTCATGGTAAAAGCATGCGGGTTTTACATAAGAGTAGTAAAAGTATGTACCTCTTTCACATATCTGCCAATCATCCAGAACCCAGTTGCATCTTCTTCATAACTAACTATAGGGTTTCTGGAATCATGAGGTAATACTTCCACCATATGTGAAACTTCCAAGGATGATAGCTTAATGCTTCTTCTAATAATAGCTTCACTAGGATTCAATCTATCCATATTTTCTGGAAATTCAAGTGGAACTCCCTTCTTCTTAGGTCTTGGTATAATTAAAGCCTGTTGAATCTACATCTCTTCTGGAAGCTCTTCCTTTCTTTCATCTGAAAGAAGTCTGATAGTGTTCATCACTTGCACTCTTGTCCAAATAGGATAAGCCTTATACTCTAATTCATCAAAGGACAAACCCTGTAATTTCTTAAAAGTCCAACCTCCTTGATGACATCTAAGAAACATATAGTAAAGCTCCCTTCTATCCCTCTTAGATTATGAGAAAACTTTGTTGGCCTTATACTTTAGGATTACTTGGCAATCCTTTTGAATCCTGAGAAGAATCTCAATCCCCAAATATGATCTGATAAAGACATATATGGATTCTTCATGATCTTATTCTCCCATGCAAAGTACATCTGGGCAACTTCAGGCATATCATAATCCACCTTCATCTTTAATTCTGCAAGTTTCTCCCTTGCCAACACATCACCATATTCAAGTCTTTCTAGTTCTTCAATAATCATGACACTTGAATCTGTGCTCTCATCATTACTTCTTTCTTGTTCCTCAGAAGTAACCACAAATGGTGACTCGACAACTTTCTTATTTTCTTGTTCCATAAGTTGTGCAACCAACATTGAATCAATTTTTACTTGGGTTGCATCCTTGGGAACCTCTGTTTCTACCATAATTCCTTTACCCCTATCTAATGTATCAATGATGGGTAAAGATGATGATGGTACATGTGAAGACACTTCCTTGATGATAGCTGATGACTGGAATACATCAACCATATCTACAGGTCTATCAACATCCAAAACCTGTGTGTCAATGCCTAACTTACTCTTATCAGCGCTTGGTTTGTCAGCGTCAAAAATATGCTTGTCAACGCTCACCTTACTCTTGTCAGCGCTTCTTGTGAATTGCCCCATCATTTCTGTAAAGGACAAATTAAAATTTGTAGGAGTAACCAAAGAGACATCAAAACCTGGTTGCTTCTTCAAATCTGTAATAGCTTCAACCACACCCAAATATTCTCCATCATGTGAGCCTTTGTCACTCACATGTATCTGCTCATCCTCCCTTTTGGAAGAATCCTCCGTACCACGCCTACTTTTAGAACCTTCTAAAAGAACAAGCCTCTCCCTCAATTGCTTGAGTTCAAGGCCTTGTGTAGTGACAGTATGTACCATATCTGCATTCTGCTTTTGCAAGCTAATGCAGACAGCCGTCAATTCCAACATTGTATATGGTTCCAATCTGCCCTCCTCTAGAATGGGGATTGGACCTCCCAAAATAGAGTCATGGGGCATGGATGAGGTCTTAATGATGTTAGGACTGGCTTGGCCTGCATCTAAGCGAGTACCAATAATCCTAGCCTCACCCATATCACCAACCACACTTGGGGTGGTGGTTCTCTCTGCAACATGGCTAGGACCACCAGAGGAGAACACTCTAATGGTCCTTTGCCTTTTTTCCATCCTAAAGTCTGAGGGTGAAGAAGATGATGTGGATTGGGTAGTAGTTTGAAGGTTAAGGTGTGTTTGGGTCTGTTGTAGAAAGGTGTCAACGTTTGGATTTGAAGTATCCACGCCAACATTTAATGTGTCAGCGTTGAAGGGATCTTGGTCAAGTTCCATATGTTGAGGTGAAGGTGATGGTTCAGGTAATGGGTCAAGTTGTGGTTGTGGGTCAGGTTGAGGTTGTGCTGCTACAATAACAGCAAGCATGGCTTGAGTAAGAGGTAAGTTTCTGTGAGGGGGTGAATTCATCTTACTAAAAATAGCTTTCTTTTGCACAGGGATCGCATAAAAATCATCATGATCCCTGGTGCAATACCTTTGCTCATCAAAAATCATTTGTAAAAATATTGGGTAAGCAAGAGTCATCTTGCTACCCTTGTTTTTACACATGCCATCAAAAATCAGTTTAGAACAATTATACTTTTGCCCATTAGCAATACACACAATGGCACTACCAATAGACTTGTTAATTTCATTATGTGCAGCACATTTGGGACTTAAACATTGAAGGATGACATGTATTAAGTACTTCCAAGCTGGGGGAAATTCCTGTTTATTATATTTGTTTAAAGTACCCTCTTCAAGAAAAGGATAACCCAAAGCTTGAAGCCCTTGTTCTAGCTTACCAATGGGTAGGGTGGTTATACCATCTGCATCATTAAGATGCAAAGCCTGGGGAACCAAGGCTTCAGTAACCACCCATGGACGCCCATGAACTGTAGCAGTTAATGTAGTCACATTATTAATCATTGAGGAAGTGACAGTATTCTAAAACTGCTTAATATGAGTGACAGGGATAAGTGGAATATAAGAAAGTGCATACCTAATGGGGGATGCATTTAAATATACCACCATCTGAGTATATTGAGGAAACAGAGCATCATCTGCCTCCAAATAGGCAACCATGTTATGCTGACTTCTGAATCCTAATACCAAATCACTCGGTTTAAATGTAGGCGCCATTGATGTAGAAAGCTGTGTAAAAGATTATGAAAGATGAATATGTGTGAAATTTTAGTTAGACAAGAATAAGCAGTTACCCTTTTACAAAATAATGAGCCAAATATATAGGAGAGGTAGGCACATGTGATTGGTCAAAAATTAGGCAGTTATTTTCAAAATATAATGATGAAAATCTTGAAAAGAAAATAACTTATCTTGTGCATTAATAAAAAGTTACCAACTCCCAAAATTACGGCCCAAACTTTCGTCAAAAATAACAACTGGGTAGGATCCAATGGTTGTCAACGGTCAAAAATAACTTATCAACACCCAACGGCTATATTCTTGTCAACGTTGGAAAAAGCCATGTCAACGTCTAAATTGGTCCTAACAACGTTTGAAAATTAATCTGTCAACGTCCAAAAATAAAAAGAATAAAAATGAGAAAGGACCTTAACAAAGTAATTTATCCTAGTGAAGATAACCTATAAACTGAAAATTACTATAGGGTGGCAAGCACTGTCCAATCATGCACACTTGCTTAAGCAAGATAGACATAACAGTCCTCTAGTATCCCTTGCTAACCAAAGTTCTTAACAGTGAAGTTATCTCATAAAATCCTTTGTAACTTCCCAAGTAAGCCCAATAAAAATCATACCCAAGTCTCCCAACAGACCACATCCAATTCTAGGCCAAAAAGTCTTGGCAGCGTGCATAGTTTATCAACTTTGCATGCTACAGTGCTCATGAGTTAGTAAACTAATTCATACTCACCAGTGGACACAATCTAGAATTATGATAAGAGTATTATATGAATACCCAAAAAGTCCTAAAAGGTTCCTAAACCTCCCCTTAAACTATGATACATATGTTGCCAAATAATATGCATGTAATAAAAATTTATGTCAAGATAGGAATATAAATATTCCAACCATCATCCATAAACTGAAACATGCTCCAAAAATGCTCCAAGAATCCATAAGCAACTCTGTATCCAAATGTACAATGCTAACAACGCCTACATAATTAGATCAAAAACCACAAAACTAACATGTTGCTGACAACGTCAATTTAACACTTGTCAGCGTTAAAAAGCGTTAGACAAGTAAAGTGGAAAATCTAATTTTGTATAAAGACCAATAACAAATTCATATCCTGTACATACTTTTACAATAAGTTCCCAAAACACATATTAAGTGAGATTGATCATTGCTGTGACAATCCGTAAATTTATGGTTTATATTTTATTCTCAAATATTATTTAAAAACAATATTTTAATGTTATATTATGAACTCACTTATTTTTGGGAAGTAATTTGGATTTACATTTTTAAGTAGCATCGACTACGTCTAAACCGGAGGATTCTACTTTACGTGCTTACGTTTACATACACCGTCTTTGGTGACAGTCCGACATTTCAGGAAATAAACTTATCCGTGAATATTATTTTGGAATTTTAAATTTGTGTTGGTTCATAAACTCACAAATTTACGAGAAGAGATTAGGACTTACGTGAATAATTTAACGTCCTTTACGACTAAACCGGAAACCTTAGGATTACGTATTTACGTTTTCGAACTCCGTTTTTGATGAGACAATTTTTATTAGATTCGTTTTGTGTCGTTGATTCATAATTTATAAAAACATTTTTCGTAAAACGACCCGAGGGCACGCAAATCAAGGAAACTAGAATCGAGGAATACCCGTAAATTAGCGGGATGGGACAAAACAAGTTTATCCCACCCCACTATCTATGGGACGGCCCAAAGAGGACACCACATCTTTGATGTGGCACCCTTGTAACAAAATAGCTTACACTTGTAAGCATAAGCTTAACAAGTAATCTACTTGTCCCACTAAACTAACAAAACCACTCATACTTACCATTTTCTTATACCAACACACGCAAAACAACTCAAAACTCTCTCCTCTCACCCTCCATTGCCATCCCACTTCACCATTCAACACCGTCATTTGGTCTTTTCTAGCCACAAGTTACATGTTATCTAGCCATATTATGGAGAAACCTTGAAGCCTTGATTGATTGGTGGCCATATTAACAACAAAGGAGGTGATTTGCTTGTGTCCTAGGGCTAATTTCTCAACAAACTATCTTGGTGGTTGATGATCTTGGAGATATATTTGGTGTTCATCAAGTTATTTTCATCCAAAAAAAAGATATAATCTTGGTTGGTAAAGAAGATCATCCTTTCCATTTCTCTTGTTATTTTTGTAAAGATCAAATGTATTTTCTTTCTTATTGTATATGTATATGATGAATATATGATAATAAAAATGTTGTGTGGGGATCAAGTGTTGATTAATATGCTTAAAAAGATGAATAACCATAAGAAACAAGGCTAAAATCATGCTTAAATTGTTGGATGTATAAAAACAGTAAGTAACCAAGTCTTAAACTGATAAAATTGCATGGTGGATAACATTTACAGTAATTATAAGATGTCATACACATGTGGGAGTTGGCCATGCAATGGAATCATCAAAATGAGTGAGATATGATCAAAACAAGATGAGTGTGCTAATCTGAATAGTCTGTTTTGTAGGGACTGTTAAGGATAGTTAGACATGGAATGAGCAGTAGCTATAGCTAACTTATTTGTAGAAAATAATATGAAGTTTATTCCATCCAAAAATGAGCTTCTATCTCATTATAGAACTCAAGATATGATAAAAATGGTGAAGATGAAACTAAAAATCAGATTTGGAAGAATTAATGTTTAATACTATTATATAAGCACTCAAATAATATAGTATAAAATGTGAAATTAAAACCCACTAACTTATAAATTTCATTTATATAAATATGTATAAGGTTAAATAAATGGACACTTTATAAAAATGGTAGTTGAATAAGATTTATAAGTTATAAAAACTATAAACATGATTTTTACGACTTTTTCGGCTATTACCGTAAAATTAACATTTTTCGCCAATTAAAACTTACACGATCAAACCCGTCTAATGTAAAGTTTTTAAAATTCATATACTGATATATAAGTACCTAATACAAGTAAAAACCAATAAAACCCTAGCTTTACAACATATAGACATTAACGGGCCAAAGTAGCCTTAATGGACAATAAACCCGACTAATTTGGTAAAACACGTATAAATTTATTTATTGGGCTTAACCCATTTGGGACCAACATATAAAGTATAATACTGATAATAAAAGTATAATTGGGCTAATAAGATGTATTGGGCTTGTAATGGGCCCATTGGGTCTCAAAATGTAAACAAGTTGAACTAGTGTAACTAGTCTTAAAAATTACCAACACATAAACACTATAATGAATGAGTAAAAATGTACAATCCCACTTGATCATCATATATATATAAAATCATCATATGTATACATAATTTTTATTTTTATTTAATAATTCATTGGACAAGAGTCTAAGACGAGTATTATTTGTCTAGGTTTCCGTGATTGAAGCACGTACCGTACATCCGAATCGCCGATAACCCGCCTTTCCCAATCAACGTAAGTTCATAACCTCGCACTCTTTTAAATGTTTTTATGAAATGTTTTATAAACCCGTGAGGGAGATAACATGTTAGTTTTTATAAAATAGGCCATTAGTTGTCCCGATTGTTTGTTTATTGATTTGGACCCGCATGATTGTATGACCCGATGAATGATTAAATGACCCGATAGATGAAATAAAATGGATTATTAAAGTTAGGTTATGTCACTAAAAGTCCCATTAGCATGAATTGTGAACTACCGGGATTTGGTCGACGCTTATGCATATAATAGTACTATTTGGGGACGATCATCCCAGTTCGCGCCTTGACGGTTGATCCCCGTCGTGCCACATTGATTGGTAAGCGAATTTATGTATGAGAAGATTTACACAAGCGTGATTATTGTGACGACACGCTAATTTAGATGGGCAAATTGAGTTTCGGGCTAGCTACCCGTTGTTTGTTGTAGTAAGGTAACAATGTCATGCGGCTTATAATAATCCAGATAACGAAAATACTGCTTTATGCATTGAAAACGATATATTGCCTGACTAGCAATACGGGGTCTTATTATTGATTTTATGTTCGTGTTTTGGTTTTATATAACCATATTCATATAACGGTTTTTATTTAATCTATACAACGTTATAAAACGTATTGTATGATGTTTTAACGACAATGGTTCGTATAATGATTTTGAAGGCGAAAGCCTATATTATGATTTTGATAAGGATTTGTATGAAATGACTTTGGCTATTTTATGGCCTATTACAATGATTTGTACAAAATGATTTTCGGTAATAATTTTATACCGATGTTATATAGATGGATTTTATTAAACTCTATGAATTCACTCGGCGTTATCGCTGACCTTTTCTTTTAACATGTTTTATCTCAGGTACTTGAAGGTAATTCTCGAGAAGACGACAAGAATTTATGGCCCGCACTTAAATAATAATTTCCATTCAAATGCTTTGTAAAACTTGTATGAAATACAATGACTTGGGACCTATGTAAAATTTGATATTTATGAATGGAAATGCTTTATTATTAAACGACGCGATTTTTAAGCGTTGTCTATGATGTGAGTAATGTGCTATCCCGTAACACCAACGAGTCTTCCGCTGTATTGAATTGTGTAAATCTGGGGGTGTTACAGTTTGGTACCAGAGCTCTCGTTATAGAGAACGAAAGATTTTTAAAACCAAGGTTTTGAATATAACATTTCAAAATCTTTTAACTATAAACATTTTTCACAAAATGTCTAAAAATCTTTTGACTATAACGGTGCCGAAGAATTCCCGAGTTACCGACAAGGCCAGACTGAGAAGTGTTATTTTAATATATATAACTTGGATTTTATATATATATATATATATATATATATATATATATATATATATATATATATATATATATATATATATATATATATATATATATATATATATATATATATATATATATATATATATATATATATATATATATATATATATGATGTAATTTTATTACATGATTGTTTGATGATTATTTTAATATTTATACGAGGTATTTATACGACGTAGATTGTCACAAGGAACCCTAAATCCCCTAGTAAATAAATCTAAGCTATTCTTATAGGAAATCTAGCTATTCCAGATCTAAACCAAGTTGTGGATATTTATGATCCCAACAAATGGTTGATACTCGTAGAAATGTATATATTAGTTGATTGCGATATTGAAAAAGAATTGGCAATATTAAAACTGTTATCGATGTCATGACGATCTTTCCTTATAGAGTGGAGTTTGACAAAACGTTACCACCTGGAAAGGTGTCATCTGATTCGTTGTCACCCAATTCTTAAATTGAAATCGAAAGGGTGAATGTTGCACTTGAGGCTGTTATTGGAACCATTACCCAAAAGCCTCATGACACTAGTACCTTTCCGAGAAGTCTATATGAATGTGTGAGTCATTTTATACTAGTGACTCATTTGATAATTATTGTTGTAAGAGATATAGGATTGGAAATTATGCGTTGATCATATTGAGCTTTTATCTCCCTATCATGGACTAAGAATAAGGTTGAAAGTATTGGAGAATGAAGTAGGATGTTGCATTGAGTATAAGTTAGTTGAAACTTGAATGAAGTAAAAATTTAACTTGTATGGAATATGAAATTGTTAAAAGGAAGTCGTTAAGTTCTGTTATTGAATTATAAGGTTTTAAATGATTGTTAGTTCGTGTTAAGTGTTGTTCCTAGGCCATTGTCCAATGATGAGGATGCCCAGTGTCCAATAAATAAATTGAAGAATTCTTCTTCTGAATTGGGACCGACGGATCTTCCAGGACAGGTGGGACACCTAATGACTCTTGTAGATTAGTATTCACTGTGGTATCTTTTAAAAAAAATAATCCCTAACTTAACTGAGACATCAGTTGGTAGGATGAGTTCTTGGAATTGTATGATATAGTGACACGTAATGTGTTACGGTACAATTCGGACTTGTTTGTGATTAATGAAAAGACTACTTTTGATTGCTAAATTCTACATGTATCAATGTTATCTATCTTTTATTGCTTCATCCTAATGTTCGCATTAGTGATGCAACCATTGAACAAGTACTCATCTCGAT
Source organism: Glebionis coronaria (assembly GCA_025667525.1). Lineage (NCBI taxonomy): Eukaryota > Viridiplantae > Streptophyta > Magnoliopsida > Asterales > Asteraceae > Glebionis > Glebionis coronaria. Next base: position 437,999,319 of record CM046881.1, read on the forward strand.
TTGAGTTACGTTGTGGATTATTCTTTTTGAGTACCATTGAGGTCATGAACCTCATGATTAATTGGCTAAGCTCATTTCCTATTATATTTTAGTTAGTTCTTGGTAAACAACTCTTCATCACTCTTTTGCAGATCACTCATTGTTTTTATAAGATAAAACATTATCCTTTGAGAAATTGAATTTTCATCACTATATGGATTATTTAAAGTGAGACTTATAAATAATCATTATTGAAATAAAGTTGATTATGAAATACCTTGGAAAACTTAATTGTTTTCATAACAAAGAAAATCTTTGTAAATTTATTTTTGATTCTTATTTAAGAATTAAGCATGAAAATGTTTTTATTATAAACATGATGATAAAATTTTGACGAACTAAGTATTGCATCGTTAATCTTGAAATTGTATATAGTTGCGCGCCTACATACAACTTGGAAGTGACCATGCAAGGCTGATTAGTAGTCATCATGAAATTATTAACAAACACTATATTTTCTTTGAAGTTGTGAAAGATTAAATTTAATGAGATCTACAAAAAGTGCAAAATAGGGATATATTGTTAGAGACATCTGCATATGTGCCCGTACCATTTATTCTTCTGAGTTGAATTTACTCATCTGTGAAAATTGTCTTTATTAACAATTGATATTCCCCTCCTTATCCAATTCTCCCGTGGTGATATTCTTTGAAGAAGTATCTGATTCCCGAGTGTTGATACCCGACTGGATGTATCGACATTCCTATCATTCCTTTTGATTTGATTTCATTTGAATGACCTGGGTAACGATCCGAGGAGCTTTCGAATGCGTACTCAAATTATGAAAACATGGGATATATTCATATTCATTAAATGTTTTCGTCCGTATCTGATTTGAAATTCTCTCGTGTAGATTATGCGTTGACCTTACTCTTTTAATGGTAGTTGTGTCTCCATATATCCTTGAATTTGTGAAGGATTATGAGTTATTATTAGTCTTTTGAGAAGTTCACATCTTATCAACGGTAACAAAACTGGAAAGTTGATAGTGCCAGTAGAATGGATTGATTGATTATGACATGACGACATTGTCTTAATTGATGGGAACTCGAATAGAATTCCCCTAAATGATAATATGTTGATTATCAAAAGTGATCTAAATAATTCTTGATGAATGACCATATCCTGCATTTAGACTTGAAATTATACCGTGAATGGTTGTGAACTAGTCATAGATATTGTAATCTAGAAAGAACATAAAGTAATTTTATTAAAAGATGTTTCTGTTAATTAAATATTTAGGAGGTATTTGTTGGTTAATTACCTAGACTTTCACCATTAAGGCAAGTTGAATTTGGTATCGATTATATTTCCGGTGCTGCACCTGTGGCGTGTGCACTGTACGTCAGCACCATCTGAATTAAAGGAATTACCGTACAACTGAGAGAGTTGTCGGAAAAAGATTTTATTCTACCAAGCTCATCATCATGAATAGCTATGGTGTTATTATTTATTTTATATATTGATTACCGTGAACTAGGTAAATTAACGATTAAAAATCTATATCTACTACCCAAGATGATAGATTTGTTCGATCATTTACAAGGTTCTAGCGTATATTCGAAGATTTAATCCACGGCATGGTTATCATCAACTTCGCATCTGCGAAAAAGATTGTCTATTCCAATCATTACATCTAGAACTTGTAATGACCATTATGAGTTTCACGTGATGTCGTTTGGATTGGCTAATACACATGTAGCATTCATAAATTTGGTTAATCACGTGTGTAGGCTGTAATTTGATAAATTCATGCTTGTGATCATTAAGGACCATATGTTTGTTTATAAGAATGAGAAGGAGTTAATAATTATTTATAGATTGTCCTGAATTGACCAAACAATGAAAACCTGTACCGTGAATATTTCAACATGAGATTTAATGCTTAATCGTTTACATAAAATGACCATTTGATTAATGATGGTAAGATATATATATATATATATATATATATATATATATATATATATATATATATATATATATATATATATATATATATATATATATATATATATATATATATATATATATATATATATATATATATATATATATATATATATATATATATATATATATATTGACTCTTCAAAAATTAGAAGTCATTTAAGACTTTGGGTTTTAATAAAAAAAATGGAAATATGTTTTGACAGATATTTTATCAAAGAAATTTTTAAGGGATTATTTCCTTATACCCAAAACATTTAACTAAACTCCTGTTTAGGGGTAATGTTTGTGTATACCTCAAGACAACCTAAGAGGGATTGAGGAAACCATTTAAACCATGACTTGAAATTTGAAACGATAATTTACGCTTTTAAAATTAAGAAAATTTTGACCAAAGTATAACCAAAGATTTTTCGAACATTTACGGATCTTATCAATTATTTTAATTATTTTCGATAAATCAACAATAATCTTGTTAATTAAATTCAAATTTATTTTGAACATTTTTATAATTGGTCGAACTAAGAAAATTAAAATTTTTACGTTACGTTTCATAAAAATTAAATATTTATTATTTAATTAGTTGTAATAATTATCGACGCTTTAAACGTCGGATTAAGCAAAACTGATAAAAATGATAGCTAAAACAAAACTGAAACTTAGAAAATATGAAGAAAGGTGAACGTAATTACTGACACATTATGTAGAAAATATAAAGAACCAATTAGGATGTATTTCTTAATAATGACTGTACAAAATAAATTGCCGAGCAATTTAATAAAAAATAGCCGATGTTTGTAAGAAGAATAATATAGATAATAAAAGGGGTTCACGGCTAATGTGAACCATTAGAATTGAGGAGCCGATAGCGTTAAATGATTAAAAGGCCACTTTAGGTTGCCTATATATGGAGGTTTGTGAGATTTAGTCATGTTGGAATCTCATAAGTATAAGTATCCTATTCCTGTAATTTCTGACTAAATGTATCTTTATCTGAAGAAGTTGTACTAATGGCAAATTATGAAGGCAGACATTGCCTCATACATTAGTAAACGTCTAGCTATTACAAAGGTCATCATCTGAATTTGATTCGATTTGGGTCATCGTCGACAGACTGACCAAATCTGCTAATATCATTCATGTTAATGATAGATTCTTGATGAAGAAATTGACTCTTTTGTATTTAAAGGAGTTATGTAAACATGGTGTTCCTGTATCGATCATCTCTATCAAGATCCTCGCTTCGCATCGAATTTCTAGAGATTTGCTCAGAAGTCATTGAGAACGAATCTTGATGAGAGTACTGTGTACCACCCCAATCGAAGGGACGAGGTAAAGTAACGATACAAAATACTAGAAGTCTTGTTTTATGTTTGAATGATTGACCTTTGGTAATGAACCGTATAATCTTTTTCCTTTGGAGATATTATCATTGAAAACTATCGTATTAGGATCGAGATCGAATCTTGTGAAGATATATATTAGAGCATCTGTAAGCAGGAGTTGGGATGAAGGCACCCGACATACACCCATTGTGAGTTGGACATGTCTTTTAGGTTTAAGGTTTCCTTTGATGACAAACCTAACCTTACAAAATACCCGACCCGCGAGACCTGAAATGATTGTTGAAATTAGGATCTGATTATTGACTGCCGGTTGTGGGCAGGAGGTTATGTGAATATGAAATGTAGATCTTGAAGTGCCAGATGGGTAGCGAAGTTATGCCAAAAATTTTAACTATGGAAAAATGAATTGATGATCTGAAAGATCATGGGATATAAGTCCCCGTTGTATAGGACCATGGAGATGATGGTTTGAAAGGCATATAAGCTGGATCTACCCTAGGACTTCAAGAGCTGCGTGAATTATGTTTCATATATAGAACTTGATAAAATGTCTATCAAGTGAGAATCTGATCACTTTTTGATGAAGTTTAGATCGGCGAAAAGTTGCATTCATCAAAAACCCGTGAACATCATGGATAGAGAAAGTAAGTCAACATTAAGCCTGATCTTATTCCCGTAGTCATGTCTGATGAAACTCGCGTATTGTAATGAATTACACTTGTGAGAAAAGACCGAATGTGGAGGAAATACCCACATGGCTTTAACTCTATAAGAAGCGAGTAGTAAGATAAGATGATCTTTGATGACAAAGATCCTGTTTAGGGGTAAATGCTGTGACAATTCGTCAATTTATGGTTTATATTTTATTCTCAAATATTATTTAAAAACAATATTTTAATGTTATATTATGAACTCACTTATTTTTGGGAAGTAATTTGGATTTACATCTTGAAGTAGCATCGACTACGTCTAAACCGGAGGATTCTACGTTACGTGCTTACGTTTACATACACCGTCTTTGGTGACAGTCCGACATTTCAAGAAATAAATTTATCCATGAATATTATTTTGGAATTTTAAATTTGTGTTGGTTCATAAACTCACAAATTTACGAGAAGAGATTAGGACTTACGTGAATAATTTAACGTCCTTTACGACTAAACCGGAAACCTTAGGATTACGTATTTACGTTTTCGAACTCCGTTTTTTATGAGAAAATTTTTATTAGATTCGTTTTGTGCCGTTGATTCATAATTTATAAAAACGTTTTTCGTAAAATGACCCGAGGGCACGCAAATCAAGGAAACTAGAATCGAGGAATACCCGTAAATTAGCGGGATGGGACAAAACAAGTTTATCCCACCCCACTATCTATGGGACGGCCCAAAGAGGACACCACATCTTTGATGTGGCACCCTTGTAACAAAATAGCTTACACTTGTAAGCATAAGCTTAACAAGTAAGCTACTTGTCCCACTAAACTAAAAAAACCACTCAGACTTAGCATTTGCTTATACCTACACATGAAAAACAACTCAAAACCCTCTCCTCCCACCCTCCATTGCCGTCCCACTTCACCATTCAACACCATCATTTGATCTTTTCTAGCCACAAGTTACATGTTATCTAGCCATATTATGGAGAAACCTTGAAGCCTTGATTGATTGGTGGCCATATTAACAACAAAGGAGGTGATTTGCTTGTGTCCTAGGGCTAATTTCTCAACAAACTATCTTGGTGGTTGATGATCTTGGAGATATATTTGGTGTTCATCAAGTTATTGTCATCCAAAAACAAGATATAATCTTGGTTGGTAAAGAAGATCATCCTTTCCATTTCTCTTGTTATTTTTGTAAAGATCAACTGTATTTTCTTTCTTATTGTATATGTATATGATGAATATATGATAACAAAAATGTTGTGTGGGGATCAAGTGTTGAAAAATATGCTTAAAAAGATGAATAACCATAAGAAACAAGGCTAAAATCATGCTTAAATTGTTGGCTGTATAAAAACAGTAAGTAACCAAGTCTTAAACTGATAAAATTGCATGGTGGAATCCATTTACAGTAAGTATAAGATTTCATACACATGTGAGAGTTGGCAATGCAATGGAATCATCAAAATGAGTGAGATATGATCAAAACAAGATGAGTGTGCTAATCTGAATAGTCTGTTTTGTAGGGACTGTTAAGGATAGTTAGACATGGAATGAGCAGTAGCTATAACTAACTTATTTTTAGCACATAATATTAAGTTTATTCCATCCAAAATGAGCTTCTATCTCATTATAGAACTCAAGATATGATAAAAATGGTGAAGATGAAACAAAAAATCAGATTTGGAAGAATTAATGTTTAATACTATTATATAAGCACTCAAATAATATAGTATAAAATGTGAAATTAAAACCCATTAACTTATAAATTTCATTTATATAAATATTTATAAGGTTAAATAAATGGACACTTTATAAAAATGGTAGTTGAATAAGATTTATAAGTTATAAAAATTATAAACATGATTTTTACGACTTTTTCGGCTATTACCGTAAAATTAACGTTTTTCGCCAATTAAAACTTAGACAATGAAACCCGTCTAATGTAAAGTTTTTAAAAGTCATATACTGATATATAAGTACCTAATACAAGTAAAAACCAATAAAACCCGAGCTTTACAACATATAGACATTAACGGGCCAACGTAGCCTTAATGGACAATAAACCCGACTAATTTGGTAAAACACTTATAAACTTATTTATTAGGCTTAACCCATTTGGGCCCAACATATAAAGTATAATACTGATAATAAAAGTATAATTGGGCTTGTAATGGGCCCATTGGGCCTCAAAATGTAAACAAGTTGAACTAGTGTAACTAGTCTTGAAAATTACCAACACATAAACACTATAATGAATGAGTAAAAATGTACAATCCCACTTCATCATCATATATATATAAAATCATCATATGTATATATAATTTTTATTTTTATAAAGTCATTGGACAAGAGTCTAAGACGAGTATTATTTGTCTAGGTTTCCGTGATTGAAGCACGTACCGTACATCCGAATCGCCGATAACCCGCCTTTCCCAATCAACGTGAGTTCATAGCCTCTGTGACAATCCGTCAATTTATGGTTGATATTTTATTCTCAATTATTATTTGAAAATATTATTTTAATGTTATATTATAAACTCACTTATTTTTGGGAAGTAATTTAGATTTACGTCTTGAAGTAGCGTCGACTACGTCTAAACCGGAGGATCAACGTTACGTGCTTACGTTTACATACACCGTCTTTGGTGACAGTCCGACATTTCAGAAAATAAATTTATCCGTGAATATTATTTTGGAATTTTAAATTTGTGTTGGTTCATAAACTCACGAATTTACGAGAAGAGATTAGGACTTACGATTATAATTTAACGTCCTTTACGACTAAACCGGAAACCTTAGGATTACATATTTACGTTTTCGAACTCCATTTTTGATGAGACAATTTTTATTAGATTCGTTTTGTGTCGTTGATTCATAATTTATAAAAACGTTTTTCGTAAAACGACCCGAGGGCACGCAAATCGAGGAAACTAGAATCAAGGAGTACCCGTAAATAAATGGGAATGAGACAAGTGGGACACTTGTCCCACCCCCACTCATAACCGGCCATAATACTACATCACACCAACATTTGGTGTCAAGTGTAAGCTAAGTAAGACACTTGTCTTACCAAGCTTACAAAGTAAGCTTTCTTACCACAAAACTAGCAACACAAACCACTAGTTTCATTTCCACTCATGCAAACACTCTCATCTCTCTCTCTAACCCCATTTATGCCGTCCACTTTCTCCCCTTAAACCACCACCAGTGATCAAAAGTAACCATGAAATCTCATGTTATTCATACACATGTTGAAGCCCTTTTGAAACCCTATTGATTGGTGGTGATTATAAAATCCAAGGAGTAGTTTCCATGGAGTCTTGGGGCTGATTTTCCACAAGGTGTTCATGAAGAATGGTGGTCTTGAAGATGGTCTTGGTTATCTACAAGTTTCTCCATCAAAATTCATGTTTTGATCACAACCTACATCATCATGGTGGTATAAAGATTGTTCTCCCCATCCTCTTGTTATTTTGATTATGTAATCATGTATTTTATTTCCTATTGTATATGTATATGATGATTATATGATAATAAAAATATTGTGTGAGGATTTGGTGTTGATAATCATGGGTAAAAAGATGAAAAACTATATGTACAAAGGTTAAAATCATGCTTAAAAATGATGGCTGTATAAAACAGTAAAGAACCATGTCATGAACTGATAAAATGGCACAGATTAATGGATATACAGTAAGTAATATGTCTTGTACACATGTGAGAGTTGGCCATGCAATGGAATCATTAGGATGAGTGAGATATGATCAAAACAAGTTTAGAGTACAAATCTGAGTTCACTGTTTTGGACGATTTTTAGAAAATACTTAGAGGCTGATTCAACAGTAGCTATAGTAGAGTTAAATGGATCACATATCATGTAGTTTATGTCATAAAAATTTGAGATTCTATCTCCATATAGAACTCTAGATATGGTTGTTTTGGTGAACATGAAAGTAAAAATCAAATTTTTGAAATTAAAGTATAATAGTATTATATAAGCACTCAAATAAAAATAGTATAAAATGTGAATTAAAACCCACTAACTCATATAATACATTTATATAAATATGTATAATGATAAATAAATGGACATTTTATAAAAATGGTAGTTTGATAAGTTTTATAAGTTATGAACATATAAACATGATTTTTACGACTTTTCGGCTATTACCGTAAAATTAACGTTTTTGTTAAATAAAACTTAGACGGTTGGACCCGTCTAATGTAAACTTTTATAAACTCATATACTGATATATAAACATATATATAACAAGTAAAAACCAATAAAACCCGAACTATAAAACATACGGACATTAATGGGCTAAGTTAACGTTATTGGATTAATAATACAACAAAATGGGCTAAAACACTTATAAACTTATTTATTGGGCTTAACCCATTTGGGCCCAACATGTAAAGTATAAATACTGATAATACAAGTATGAAATGGATTGATACAAGTTAATGAACTTATAATAGGCTTATTGGACCTAAAACACGTAAATAGGTAAAACTAGTAAACTAGTATAAAAGCTATCAACACATAACACTAAAATGAGCAAATGAGAATATGTAAAACCAATTGATCATCATATATATAAAATCATCATATGTATACATAATGGTTATTTTTATAAAGTCATTGGACAAGAGTCTAAGACGAGTATTATTTGTCTAGGTTTCCGTGATTGAAGCACGTACCGTACATCCAAATCGCCGATAATCGCCTTCCCACATCAACGTGAGTTCATAGCCTCGCTCTCTTTTAAATGTTTTTATGTAAAGTTTTATAAACCCGCGAGGGAGATAACATGTTAGTTTTTATAAAATAGGACATCATTTGTCCCGATTGTCTGTTTATTGATTTGGACCCGAATGATTGTATGACCCGATGAATGATTAAATGACCCGATAGATGAGATAAAATGGATTATTAAAGTTAGGTTATGTCACTAAAAGTCCCATTAGCATGAATTGTGAACTATCGGGATTTGGTAGACGCTTATGCATATAATAGTACTATTTGGGGACGATCACCCCAGTTCGCGCCTTGACGGTTGATCCCCGTCGTGCCACATTGATTGGTAAGCGAATTTATGTATGCGAAGATTTCCATAGCGTGACCTTTGTGACGACACGCTAATTTAGATGGGAAAATTGAGTTTCGGGCTAGCTACCCGTTGTTTGGTTTAGTAAGGTAACAATGTCATGCGGCTTATAATAATCCAATTAACGAAATACTACTATACGCACCGAATTACGTTGTATTGCCTAACTAGCAATACGGGGTCATACTATTGATATTATGTTCGTGTTTTGGTTTTCATAACCATATTCATATAACGGTTTTTATTTTCATACAACGTCCTAAGACATATTGTATGATGTTTTTTTTACGACATTGGCTCGTATAATGATTTTTAAGGCAAACGCCTATATTATGATTTTGATGAAGATTTGTATAAAATGACTTTGGCTATTTCATGGCCTATTAAAATGATTTGTACAAAATGACTTTCAGTAAAAATTTTATACTGATATTATATTGATGGATTTTATTAAACTCTATGAATTCACTCGGCGTTATCGCTGACCTTTTCTTTTAACATGTTTTATCTCAAGTACTTGAAGGTAATTGTTGGGAAGACAACAAGAATTCATGGCCCGCACTTAAACAATAATTTCCATTCAAATTCTTTGTAAAACTTTGTATGAAATGACTATGACTTGGGACCTATGTAACTTTGATATCTATGAATGGAAATGCTTTATTAATAAACGACGCGATGTTTAAGAGTTGTCTATGATGTGAGTAATGTGCTATCCCGTAACACCAACGAGTCTTCCACTATATTGAGTTGTATAAATTTGGGGGTGTTACAGTTTGGTACCAGAGCTCTCGTTATAGAGAACGAAAGATTTTTAAAACCAAGGTTTTGAATAAAACTTTTCAAAATCTTTTAATTATAAACATTTTTCTAAAAATGTCTAAAAATCTTTTGACTATAACGGTGCCGAAGAATTCCCGAGTTACCGACAAGGCCAGACTGAGAAGTGTTATTTTAATATATATATATAACTTGGATTATATATATATATATATATATGATGTAATTTTATTACATGATTGTTTGATGATTATTTTGATATTTATACGAGGTATTTATACGACATAGATTGTCACAAGGAACCCTAAATCCCTTAGTAAATTAATCGAAGCTATTCTCGTAGGAATTCTAGCTATCCTAGATCTAAACCAAGTTGTGGATATTTATGATCCCAACAAATGGTTGATATTCGTAGAAATGTAGATATTAGTTGATTGTGATGTTGAAAAAGAATTGGCGAGATTAAATCTGATATCGATGTCATGACGATCTTTCCTTATAGAGTGGAGTTTGACAAAACGTTACCACCTAGAAAGATGTCATCTGATTCGTTGTCATCCAATTCTTAAATTGAAATTGAAAGGGTGAATGTTTCACTTGAGGCTGTCATTGGAACCATTACCCAAAAGCCTCATGCCACTAGTACCTTTCCGAGAAGTCGTACTGAATGTGTGAATCATCTCATGCTAGTGACTCATTTGATAATTGTTGTTGTAGGAGTTATAGGATTGGAAATTAAGTGTTATTTATATTGAGCTTTTATTGCCCTTTTAAGGCCTAAGAATAAAGATTGAAAGTATTGGAGAATGAAGTAGGATATCGAATTGAGTATAAAATTGGTTGAAACTTGAATAAAGTAAAATTTAACCGATATGGAATATGAGATTGTTAAGAGGAAGTTGTTGAGATCTGTGATTGAATTATAAGATTTTTAAATGATTGTTAGTTCGTGTTAAGTGTTGTTCCTAGACCATTGTCCACTAACGAGGATGCCCAGTGTCCAAGAAATAAATTGAAGAAATCTTATTCTAAATTGGAACCGATGGATCTTCCAGGACAGGTGGGACACCTAATTACTCTTGTAGATTAGTAATCATTGTGGTATCTTTAAAAAATCCCTAACTTAACTGAAATATCAGTTGGTAGGATTAGTTTTGGAAATTGTATGACATAGTGACACGTAATGTGTTACGGTACAATTTGACTTGTTTGTGATTAATGAAAAGACTACCTTTGATTGCTAAACTCTACATGTATCGATGTTATCTATCTCTTATTGCTTCATCCTAATGTTCGCATTAGTGATGCAACCATCGAACAAGTACTCATCTTGATTTGAGTTACGTTGTGAATCATTCTTCGTGAGTGCCATCGAGGTCATGAACCTCATGATTATTTGGCTAAGCTCATTTCCTATTATATTGTAGTTAGTTCTTGGTGAACAACTTTTCATCACTCTTTTGCAGATCACTCATTGTTTTTATAAGATAAAATAGTATCATTTCAGGAAATTGAATTTTCATCACTATAAGGATTATTCAAAGTGAGATTTATAAGTGATCGTTATCGAAATAAAGTTGTTTATAAAACACCTTGGAAAACTTAATTGTTTTCATAACAAAGAAAATCCTTGTAAAATTATTTGTGATTCTTATTTAAGAATTAAACATGAAAATGTTTTTATTATAAACATGATGATAAAATTTTGACAAACTAAGTATTGCATCGTTAATCTTGAAATTGTATATAGTTGCGCGCCTACATACAATTTGGAATGGACCATGCAAGACTGATTAGTAGTCACCATAAAACTAATGAATAAGCACTACATTTTCTTTGAAGATTGTGAAAGATTAAATTTTATGTGATCTGCAAGAAGTAAAAAAAAAAAATAGGGACATAATGTTAGGGACACCTACATATGTGCCTGTACCATTTATTCTTCTGAGTCGAATTTACTCATCTGTGGAAATTGTCTTATTTGACAATTGACAATTCTTTCTTGTCCGATTTTCCCGTAGTGAGATTCTTAGGAAAAGTATTTGATTACCTAGTGTTGATACCCGACTGGATGTATTGACGTTCTTATCATTTCTTGTGATTTGATTTCATTTGAATGACCTGGGTAACGATCCGAGGAGCTTTCGAATGCGTACTCAAATTATGGAAACATGGGATATATTCATATTCGTTAAATGTTTTCGTCTGTATCTGATTTGAAATTCTCTCGTGTAGATTATGCGTTGACCTTACTCTTAGATGATAGTTGTGTCTCCATATATCCTTGAATTTGTGAAGGATTATGAATTATTATTAGTCTTTTGAGAAGTTCACATCTTATCAACGGCAATGAAACTGGAAAGTTGATAGTACCACTAGAATGGATTGATTGATTACGACATGACGACATTGTCTTAATTGATGGGAACTCGAGTAGAAATCCCCTAAATGATAAGATGTTGATTATCAAAAGTGATCTAAATAATTCTTGATGGATGAACGTATCCTGCATTAGACTTGAAATTATACCGTGAATGGTTGTGAATTAGTCATAGATATTATAATCTAGTAAGAAGTTAATATGAATTTGTTGAAAAGATAATTCTGTTATTTGAAACTTTAGTAAGTATTTGTTAATGAATTACCTAGACTTTCGCCATTAAGGCAAGTTGAAATTGGTATTGATTATATTTCCGGTGTTGCACCTGTGGCTTGTGCACTGTACGTCAGCACTATCTGAATTAAAGGAATTACCGTACGACTGAGAGAGTTGTCGGAAAAAGATTTTATTCTACCGAGCTCGTCATCATGAAGAGCTATGGTGTTATCATTCCTTATATTTATAGATTACTGTGAACTGAGTAAATTGACAATCGAAAACGATATCCATGACTCGAAATGGAAGATTTTTTCGATCATTTACAAGGTTCTAGTGTATGTTTTAAAGATTTGATCCACGGCATGGTTATTTACAACTTCGCCTCCGCGAAGGAGATTATCTATTCCAATCATTACATCCAGAACTTTTAATGAACATTATGAGTTTCACGTGATGTCGTTTGGATTGACCAATGCACATGTAGCATTCATAAATTGGTGAATTACGTGTGTAGGATGTAATTTGATAAATTCATGCTCGTGATCATTAAGGACCATTTGTTTGTTTATAAGAATAAGAATGAGTTAATAATTATTTATAGATTGCCCTGAATTGGCCGAACAATAAAAACTTGCATCTTGAATATTTAACATGTGATGAAAGACTTAATCCTTCACATTATTTGACCGTGCGATTAAAAGATAATTGAATCTATATTGACTCTTCAAAAATTTAGAGCCCTTTTAAGACTTTGGATTTTTACCAAAAAGAAAGTGCAAATATGTTTTGACAAATGTTTTATCAAAAAGAACTTTTGAGGGATTATTCCCTTATACCCAGAACATTTAACTAAACTCCTGTTTAGGGGTAAATGTTTGTGTATACCTCAAGACAACCTAAGAGGGATTGAGGAAACCTTTTAAACCATGACTTGAAATTTGAAACGATAATTTTTGCTTTTCAACTAAGAAAATTTTGACCAAAATATAAACAAAGATTTTTCGAATATTTACGAATCCTATTAACTATTTTCGATAAATCAACAAAAATCGTATTAATTAAATTCAAATTTATTTTGAACATTTTTATAATTGGTCAAACTAAGAAAAATTAAAAATTTTACGTTATGTTTCATAAAAATTAAATATTTATTATTTAATTAGTTGTAATAATTATCGACGCTTTAAACGTCGGATTTAAGCAAAACTGATAAAAATGATAGCTGAAACGAAATTGAAACTTAGAAAATATGAAGGAAGGTGAACGTAAATACTGACACCTTATATAAAAAGGATAAAGAATCAATTACGATGTATTTCTTAATAATGAAGGTGCAAAATAAATTGCCGAACAATTTAAAAAAAAATAGCCGATGATTGTAAAAAGGATAATATAGATAATAAAAAGTGGTTCGCGGCTAATGTGAACCATTAGAATTGAGAAGCCGATAGCGTTAAATGTATAAAAGGCCACTTGTGGTTGCCTAAATATGGAGATTGTGAGATATAGTTATGTTGGAATTTGTAAGTATAAGTATTCTATTTATGTCATTTATGACTAAAAGTATCTTTGTCTGAAGAAGTTGTACTGATGGCAATTATGAAGGCAGACATCGCCTCATACATTAGTAAACGTCTAGCTATTGCAAAGGTCATCATCTGAATTTGATTCGATTTGGGTCATCGTCGACAGACTGACCAAATCTGCTAATATCATTCCCGTTAATGATAAATGCAAAGGAGTTATGTAAACATAGTGTGCCTGTATCGAACATCTATATCAAGATCCTCGCTTCGCATTGAATTTCTAGAGATTTGCTCAGAAGTCATTGAGAACGAACCTTGATGAGAGTACTATATACCACCCCAAATCGAAGGGACGAGGTAAAGTAATGATACAAAGTAATATAAGTGCTATTTTATGTTTGAATGAATGACCTTTGGTAATAAATCGTATAATCGCTTTCCTTTGAAAGGATTACCATTGATAATCATCGTATTAGGATTGAGATCGAATCTTGTTAGGATCTAAATAATAGAGCATCTCTAAGCAGGAGTTGAGATGAAGACACCCGACATACACCCATTGTGAGTTGGACATGTCTTTTAGGCTTAAGGTTTCCTATGATGGCGAACCTAACCTTGCAAAATACTCGACCCACGAGACCTGGAATAATTGTTGAAATTAGGATCTGATTATTGACTGCCGGTAGTGGTCAAGAGGTTATGTGAATATGAAATGTAGATCTTGAAGTGCCAAATGGGTAGCGAAGTTATGCCAAAAATTTTAACCATGGAAAATGAATTGATGATCTGGAAGATCATGGGATATAAGTCCCCGTTGTATGGGACCATTGAGATGATGTAAAAGATTGGTTTGAAAGGCATATAAGCTGGATCTACCCTAGGACTTCAAGAGCTGCGTGAATTATGTTTCGTATATCGAACTTGATAAAATGCCTATCAAGTGAAAATCTGACTATTCCTTAATGAAGTTTAGATCGGCGAAAAGTTGCATTCATC
This sequence comes from Glebionis coronaria, assembly GCA_025667525.1. Taxonomy (NCBI): domain Eukaryota; kingdom Viridiplantae; phylum Streptophyta; class Magnoliopsida; order Asterales; family Asteraceae; genus Glebionis; species Glebionis coronaria. The sequence goes on from CM046881.1 coordinate 438,014,324, forward strand.
AAAAACCTGTGAACATCATGGATAGAGAAAGTAAGTCAAAAATAAGTCTGATCTTATTCCCGTAGTTATGTTGGATGAAACTCGCGTATTGTAATGAATTACACTTGTGAGAAAAGACCGAATGTGGAGGAAATACCCACATGGCTTTAACTCTATAAGAAGCGAGTAGTAAGATGATCTTTGAGGACAAAGATCCTGTTTAAGGGTAAATGCTGTGACAATCCGTCAATTTATGGTTGATATTTTATTCTCAATTATTATTTGAAAATATTATTTTAATGTTATATTATGAAGTCACTTATTTTGGGGAAGTAATTTGGATTTACGTCTTGAAGTAGCGTCGACTACGTCTAAACCGGAGGATTCAACGTTACGTGCTTACGTTTACATACACCGTCTTTGGTGACAGTCCGACATTTCAGAAAATAAATTTATCCGTGAATATTATTTTGGAATTTTAAATTTGTGTTGGTTCATAAACTCACGAATTTACGAGAAGAGATTAGGACTTACGATTATAATTTAACGTCCTTTACGACTAAACCAGAAACCTTAGGATTACGTATTTACGTTTTCGAACTCCATTTTTGATGAGACAATTTTTATTAGATTCATTTTGTGTCGTTGATTCATAATTTATAAAAACGTTTTTCGTAAAACGACCCGAGGGCACGCAAATCGAGGAAACTAGAATCGAGGAGTATCCGTAAATAAATGGGAATGAGACAAGTGGGACACTTGTCCCACCCCCACTCATAACCGGCCATAATACTACATCACACCAACATTTGGTGTCAAGTGTAAGCTAAGTAAGACACTTGTCTTACCAAGCTTACAAAGTAAGCTTTCTTACCACAAAACTAGCAACACAAACCACTAGTTCCATTTCCACTCATGCAAACACTCTCATCTCTCTCTCTAACCCCATTTATGCCGTCCACTTTCTCCCCTTAAACCACCACCAGTGATTCAAAGTAACCATGAAATCTCATGTTATTCATACACATGTTGAAGCCCTTTTGAAACCCTATTGATTGGTGGTGATTATAAAATCCAAGGAGGAGTTTCCATGGAGTCTTGGGGCTGATTTTCCACAAGGTGTTCATGAAGAATGGTGGTCTTGAAGATGGTCTTGGTTATCCACAAGTTTCTCCATCAAAATTCATGTTTTGATCACAACCTACATCATCATGGTGGTATAAAGATTGTTCTCCCCATCCTCTTGTTATTTTGATTATGTAATCATGTATTTTATTTCCTATTGTATATGTATATGATGATTATATGATGATAAAAATATTGTATGGGGATTTGGTGTTGATAATCATGGGTAAAAAGATGAAAAACTATATGTAAAAAGGTTAAAATCATGCTTAAAAATGATGGATGTATAAAACAGTAAAGAACCATGTCATGTAGTTTATGTCATACAAATTTGAGCTTCTATCTCCATATAGAACTCTAGATATGGCTGTTTTGGTGAACATGAAAGTAAAAATCAAATTTTGGAAATTAAAGTATAATAGTATTATATAAGCACTCAAATAAAAATAGTATAAAATGTGAATTAAAACCCATTAACTCATATAATACATTTATATAAATATGTATAATGATAAATAAATGCACATTTTATAAAAATGGTAGTTTGATAAGTTTTATAAGTTATGAAACTATAAACATGATTTTTACGACTTTTTCGGCTATTACCGTAAAATTAACGTTTTTGTTAAATAAAACTTAGACGGTTGGACCCGTCTAATGTAAACTTTTATAAACTCATATACTGATATATAAACATATATATAACAAGTAAAAACCGATAAAACCCAAACTATAAAACATACGGACATTAACGGGCTAAGTTAACGTTATTGGATTAATAATACAACAAAATGGGCTAAAACACTTATAAACTTATTTATTGGGCTTAACCCATTTGGGCCCAACATGTAAAGTATAAATACTGATAATACAAGTATGAAATGGATTGATACAAGTTAATGAACTTATAATAGGCTTATTGGACCTAAAACACGTAAATAGGTAAAACTAGTAAACTAGTATAAAAGCTATCAACACATAACACTAAAATGAGCAAATGAGAATATGTAAAACCACTTGATCATCATATATATAAAATCATCATATGTATACATAATGTTTATTTTTATAAAGTCATTGGACAAGAGTCTAAGACGAGTATTATTTGTCTAGGTTACCGTGATTGAAGCACGTACCGTACATCCAAATCGCCGATAATCGCCTTCGCACATCAACGTGAGTTCATAGCCTCGCTCTCTTTTAAATGTTTTTATGAAATGTTTTATAAACCCACGAGGGAGATAACATGTTAGTTTTTATAAAATAGGAAATCATTTGTCCCGATTGTCTGTTTATTGATTTGGACCCGAATGATTGTATGACCTGATGAATGATTAAATGACCCGATAGATGAGATTAAATGGATTATTAAAGTTAGGTTATGTCACTAAAAGTCCCATTAGCATGAATTGTGAACTACCGGGATTTGGTAGACGCTTATGCATATAATAGTACTATTTGGGGACGATCACCCCAGTTCGCGCCTTGACGGTTGGTCCCCGTCGTGCCACATTGATTGGTAAGCGAATTTATGTATGAGAAGATTTACATAGCGTGACCTTTGTGACGACACGCTAATTTAGATGGGCAAATTCAGTTTCCGGCTAGCTACCCGTTGTTTGGTTTAGTAAGGTAACAATGTCATGCGGCTTATAATAATCCAATTAACGAAATACTACTATACGCACCGAATTACGATGTATTGCCTGACTAGCAATACGGGGTCATACTATTGATATTATGTTCGTGTTTTGGTTTTCATAACCATATTCATATAACGGTTTTTATTTTCATACAACGTCCTAAGACGTATTGTATGATGTTTTTTTACGACATTGGCTCGTATAATGATTTTTAAGGCAAACGCCTATATTATGATTTTGATGAAGATTTGTATAAAATGACTTTGGCTATTTCATGTCCTATTAAAATGATTTGTACAAAATGACTTTCAGTAAAAATTTTATACTGATATTATATTGATGGATTTTATTAAACTCTATGAATTCACTCGGCGTTATCGCTGACCTTTTCTTTTAACATGTTTTATCTCAGGTACTTGAAGGTAATTCTCGGGAAGACAACAAGAATTTATGGCCCGCACTTAAACAATAATTTCCATTCAAATTCTTTATAAAACTTTGTATGAAATGACTATGACTTGGGACCTATGTAACTTTGATATTTATGAATGGAAATGCTTTATTAATAAACGACGCGATTTTTAAGCGTTGTCTATGATGTGAGTAATGTGCTATCCCGTAACACCAACGAGTCTTCCGCTGTATTGAGTTGTATAAATTTGGGGGTGTTACAGCCTCGCACTCTTTTAAATGTTTTTATGAAATGTTTTATAAACCTGCGAGGGAGATAACATGTTAGTTTTTATAAAATAGGATTGATTTGGACCCGAATGATTGTATGACCCGATGAATGATTAAATGACCCGATAGATGAAATAAAATGGATTATTAAAGTTAGGTTATGTCACTAAAAGTCCCATTAGCATGAATTGTGAACTACCGGGATTTGGTAGACGCTTATGCATATAATAGTACTATTTGGGGACGATCACCCCAGTTCGTGCCTTGACGGTTGATCCTCGTCGTGCCACATTGATTGGTAAGCGAATTTATGTATGAGAAGATTTACACAAGCGTGATTATTGTCACGACACGCTAATTTAGATGGGCAAATTGAGTTTCGGGCTAGCTACCTGTTGTTTGTTGTAGTAAGGTAACAATGTCATGCGGCTTATAATAATTCAGATAACGAAAATACTGCTTTATGCATTGAATAACGATATATTGCCCGATTAGCAATACGGGGTCTTATTATAAATTTTATGTTCGTGTTTTGGTTTTATATAACCATATTCATATAACGGTTTTTATTTAATCTATACAACGTTACAAAACGTATTGTATGATGTTTTTAACGACAATGGTTCGTATAATGATTTTGAAGGCGAAAGCCTATATTATGATTTTGATAAGGATTTGTATGAAATAACTTTGGCTATTTTATGGCCTATTACAATGATTTGTACAAAATGATTTTCGGTAATAATTATATAACGATGTTATATAGATGGATTTTATTAAACTCTATGAATTCACTCGGCGTTATCGCTGACCTTTTCTTTTAACATGTTTTATCTCAGGTACTTGAAGGTAATTCTCGGGAAGACGACAAGAATTCATGGCCCGCACTTAAATAATAATTTCCATTCTAATGCTTTGTAAAACTTGTATGAAATACAATGACTTGTGACCTATGTAAAATTTGATATTTATGAATGGAAATGCTTTATTATTAAGTGACGCGATTTTTAAGCGTTGTCTATGATGTGAGTAATGTGCTATCCCGTAACACCAACGAGTCTTCCGCTGTATTGAATTGTGTAAATTTGGGGGTGTTACAATTGCAATACTTGTTACCAAGTATTGAAATCTTCCAGTATCAAAAGGTTTAGTTAATAAATCAGACACATTTTCTTCTGTGTCAACCCTATCTGGTTGTATTAAACCTTTTTCAAAACAATCTCTTATAAAATGATGTCTAATTTCTATGTGTTTTGTTTTAGAGTGATGTACATGATTTTTAATAATGCATAAAGTACTGTTATTGTCTACAAAAATCTTAGTATGCATGAAATTATACCCATAATCCAACAGCTGGTTTTGAATCCATAAGACTTGTCCACAACAAGCAGCTGCAGCAACATACTCTACTTCAGTTGTAGAATTGGCCACCACTGTTTGTTTCTTGCATTGCCAAGATATCAATCTACTCCCAAGAAATTGGCATCCACCAGTTGTGGATTTTCTATCAAACTTGTCACCACCATAATCACTGTCTGAATATGCAATAAGCTCCAATGGAGAATCTTTTGGATACCATAATCCCAAGTCTGGATAACACCTAAGGTACCTAAAAATCCTCTTGACAGTATGAAGATGACACTCTTTGTGAGTCACTTGATGGCGTGCACATGCACACACAGCAAACATAATGTCAGGTCTTGAAGTTGTGAGATACATCAATGAACCAATCATTGACCTATAATGCCTAACATCCATCTCTTTTCCATCTCCAACCTTTCCCCAAGGGTGTTCCCTATCCATAGGTGTGCTAGCCCATTTCTCATGTGGAGTGAAATTGAGATTTTTGCTAGTTGAAAAAGTTCGTTTTATCGGTGTCTTAACGAATTGATTTCCGGTTCAAAGTGTGACTCAATTGTTTTTGGTTAAGAAAAAGGGAAGTTGATTATCTATAACTAATTAAAAAGTAAATGTGAAAAGTATTTAAAAAAACAAACTAAAGACAAGTACAACTAATAAAACTAAAACAAGGTGAACATTAAAAACTAAAAATTAAAACGATATTAAAACGAATATTAAAACAAATAATAAAACAAAATTTAAAGCGAAACAATTAATAAAAATAAAACTAAATGACGAAATCAACTATCGACTCGAAAATAAAGTTTACTAAATGAAAAAGGAGAGAATAAAACCAAAATGGTACTTTAAAGCTAAACGAGGGAAAACCTAAAGCGGGTACTAAATAAAAGATAAAACTTGAACTTTACGAAAAAATATTAATACTAAAAATCGACGAAAAATTCAACTAAAAATACGTAACTTTCAGAAATAAAATCGGAACAACTTTCAGATAAAACTAAACAATAACGGAACAATACTATTAAATAAACAAGCTAGCTGCTTAATTGGCGGCAAAAATGAGTAAGCTAGCAAGCTAGCTGGTCACTTCCATCGTACTTTACCATGGTACTTCCATCGTACTATTGTTAAGCTAGCAGGCTAGCTGGTCACTTCCATCGTACCATGCATCGTACTCATGCATCGTACTCATGCATCGTACTCATGCATCGTAGCCAAGGATCGTAGCCACGGATCGCACCCACGGATCGCACCCACGATCGTAACAAGTGATCGTGGTGAGGATTATGGAGTGTGATTGTGGTGACGATCGTACTAAGGATCGCAGTAATGGATCGCAAGTAGAAACCCTCGGGGTTTATACGATCACACTTACTGGATCGTACTGGTAAAACCCTTAAGCATTACAATGGCATACAATAAGCAAATAAGTAAATACCAAATAAGCACTTATCTAAAAACTTAACCAAATCAAATTTAAGAAAAAGCTAATAGACCAAAATTTAAAAACTTTTAAAAATACTAAATAATAAAAAATATTTAAAAACAACTTTTTATAAAAATTAACTAAAAGCACTCAATCAAAAATAAGAAAATTAACACAGTAAGCACTAAAACACTTTAAGCTATAAAAATCAAACATTAAAAGATCAATAAGCATAAATTTGAAAACTTTTAAATTAAGAAATAAGCAAACTTTAAAAAGACCAAACTTTTTAAGAAAACTAAAAAGTAAATAAGCTAAATACAAAATAAGCCAATAAGATTGTCAAACTTATAGCTTAATTCGTATAAAAGCTTAGATGAAACAAAAAGATGAACTTTTTAATCAAACATCAAAATCAACAAGACATTTATATAAAGAGATCGGATTTAAGATCATATATAAAAAAAAACTAAGAAAGATAGAATAAGATTAAGATTAAAATAAGAATTAAGCTATTTGAAAGTAAAGTTTTGATTACAAACAAGAAAGGAAGATAAAAGATTGAGATCCTAGTGAGAGAAACTGTCACTTTCTCTCTCTAGAATCACCTACCAAAATGAAAATGAAAACTACCCTAAACTAAAACTAACCAACCCTCCTAAATGAGTTTAGGAGGGTATTTATAGGAAATGGGGAGGTGCATGTGTTGCCTCCTCTTTCTTTCTTTCTTCACGTCTTCTCGTCTTTTAAGTTCTTCGACTTTATCGACTTTGTCTCGGGATTAATTAAACTCGTCTTATAATTTATTTATTTATTAGACTCGAGTTCTTCGGCTTTATTAAACTTCCGTCTTTTAGACTTGTTCTTCGATAAATCTTCAGAATAGGTCTTGGACTTCCGTTCTTTTTGCATTCTTGATCTCTTGACTTCGTCTTTTTGTCGTTTTCTTCGATAAAAGCCCGTGAAAGCCCGTGTTTTCTTCCCTTTTCACATTTTGGTCCTAAATCACAACAAAAACACAAACCACGCATAATTCTGACATTTACGACATAAATACACGTTTTGGCTTGGTTATTATTGTAATTAAGTGGTAAAAGGATGGGTGTTTTCACACCTATCAAATCCCCTACACTTGACCATTGCAATGCCCTCATGCAATGCATTAATTTCAAAGCACGGTTTACATTTTTCATCATGGATAACCTACCTTGGCCTTTATTAAATACTAAACACTAAGAAAACTTTAAAGAACAAAACAAGTAGAGAAATCGAAGACTTAAATTGGGTTTTTTTGGTTGTCATGAATATTCATCATTCTCAAGTTTCACGTTCCCCATACCAAGCTTAAAAACGAGATCATTGTTATTATAAGTTAGCAAACTAACACGAATTCATGTGGGCCAATTATTTACTTAGACTCCCTTATTCCTAGGTGTATCTCTTATATTTTATTTTTGTCTTGAATGATCACGAGGATGCATTGTTTGACTTATTTCGATAGTTATTTAGGCCAAAAATAAAGTGGACGATTTAACCAATAGTTAGCTAAAGGACAAAATCTTTTAAAACTGCTTCTCGGGACCTCTTATAGTTCATATCTTGGCATAACTCGCTTCACGATTTGAGACCTTTCTCGGACCGATATTTGGCAGCGACTTCATACTTCAAATCTTTGAGAGACGTTCTTGAAATTATGGTCTTCTCTTCATAATAGGAATTTCTTCACTTGAAGTTTTGAGAGATTCTTCATCTTTGGACCACGACTTCTTCATTTTTCTCCAATCTTTATTTTGGTCTTTTATATGCAACGATCCGCCTCCTTTTAGGACTTGGATCTATTTATCCTCATACCTTGTTAGGGCCTTTTTGGATAGACTTCTCCATGGTCTTTTGGGGAGTTTTTGCTTTTCGTCGTGTGTCTCGATCCTTCATATTGATTTTCGATAAATGATTCTTCACATCACTTTTGGATCTTTAGATACAAAATGTAGCCCTCGTGCCTTGTTAGGGCCTTTTCCGACTCGCCAATCTTCGCATCCCGCTTCAATAAGTTATGCCTTGGGCTTGAGCATTCACCAAGTAAATCTTTTCCTTAAACCAAGTGTCGTCCCTTCTCCTCTTAGGCTGCTTGCATTCTCGGGCCATGTGCCCTTCCCCTTTGCAGTTTTAGCAAGTAACCACCTTCATTTTACCAGTGCTGTTGGCCCTTGTAGCCGTAGTATTGGATGAACGTGCACCAGCATTAGACGAATTTGATCTCCCTTGAAGTGGTTGCACCATGACCCTGCCGTCCTGAATTGTTGCCTGTTGTCGAGAGTTAGACGAGTTCTGTAACTGATTGTTAGTTGGTGCTGAACCTCGGTAACCTCTTTTGTTTAAAGTTTGACTTAAAAATGCAGACAACAGAGCTAGGACTTCAGTATGGCTATCTCCTTGTTTAAATTCAGGGACAGGGATGTCATCTTCACAGTATAATGCTGATGCTGGTTGAGCAACAAACTGATTGGTTGGAACACTTTCTTGATGTGAGTAATGATGTTGAGGAGCCTCGAGTTGTGGATAGGTACTAACAGGGTTGGTGGTAGGTTGATACGGTGAATACTGATGTGAAGCTCCTTGTGATGATGATGTTGCTTGTTGGTGATAAGATGTTGGTGGCGGTGGCAGAATCGAGTACTGTGGAAAGCTTGGTGTTTGATACACAGGTTGATATGAAGATTTGTGTCCTACAGCAAGCTGAGAGTTGTGATATGACAGTGTAGGATGATTTGCCAATAATGCCATTGGTTCATGATAAGGTCCTTGAGAGATTCGGTTTTGGATCACATGCTTCTCATGTTGTTGTAAGAAAGCATATAGTTGATCTAAATTGGACTTGTGGAGATCACGAATCATTTTGACATCCGTCACATATTGACTCCATTCAGGGGGTAGTGTGTTCAAAAACTTGGTGTTTAACTGAAATTGTTCAATCCTTAGATTATAGACATTCATGTCATTCATCAGAGTAGTAAAACGCCAGTAAAAATCATGAAGAGTCTCCCCTGGAATGTATTGGAATCTATCAAACAAATCATATAATTGACATTCTCGTTCTTGCTTAGTGAGAGATGTCCCTTGTAGCAAAACCGCAAGTCGATCCCAAAGATTCTTAGCCACTTTATGTTCACTCACCATTCTGAAGATATCAGGTGGAAGGGCTTGAAGAATTGTCTGAACAGCCCTTTCATCGGCATCTGCAATAGCTTTGTTGGCATCGGTTAACTCATGATACTGCCTTGGCCTTGTCACATTGTTGATTGTAACCTCTCCCCAATCTAATGGACCTTTGTCAATTGATTCTAGCATAAGTCGACCACTTTGTTTGCCCATGATGTATGTTCTCATTCGACTTTGCCATGATTCAAATAAGTCTTTGATGAGCAAAGGCGGGCGAGTATCGGTACCCGAAATGATCGAAATATCGGTGAGTGAAGTCATGGTTGGCATAAATGAATGTGAATTCATTTTGTGATCCCTTGAATAAGATTATCAGAGATGATCGAACAATGAAATAAAGTTATGAGTTTTTTGTGTTGTTAACTAAAAAGTTTTGTTATCTTGTTGTTGTATTAGCTTTTTGAACGTTTCCAAATTAAATGCCAAATAGAAGAAAATCCACTAAGTATCTAAAACCAGTTCTGTCGCAATGTTTTTCTGTCGGAATACTTAGATCGGAAAATCTCACTATCGGAATCAGCTCAGATCGTAATGATTTTAGATCGCAATGTAACCTTGTGGCAATGATGATGGTATCGGAATGTTTCAGATCGCAATGCGATGTCTGTCGGAATGCTTCAGATCGCAATGAGATATCTATCGGAATGCTTCAGATCGCAAAGTGGTTAACAAAATTTGAGCAGAGTAACGACTTAACACACCTTCCTTATACCCGTCGGAATCTCAGATCGCAAAAGCTATCGGAATGATTCAGATCGGAATAAGTAATGAAAATCCAATGATCGCAAAGTAGGACCCTAACCCTTTCCGATGGTTAAGGTATTGCGATGGAGGCCAAAGTACTTTTTGTACTTTCCGATGGATGCGTCTGCTGAAATTTCGGAATGAAGAAAAACACACTTTCTTGCACTTTTGATCCAAGAAACCTGAAGTTTTAATGAAATCTAAGATACCAAGAACACGTTTAAGCCCAAATTCCTATGTTACACTACTTATCACTATGATCAAACGAAAAAAATTTGAAAGTTTCGGCCAAAAAGGTAGTTTATACTCTACGAATATAAATACACAACTCAACACAAAGAACAAGCCTTTATCTCATCCCATGCTCTTGATACCAATTGTAGAAAAGCTAAATATGATCCGGTGGTCTAATGTGGTGGTAAGTGGTGGTGGAAGCCATTGATGGCTTAGAGAGAGAGAAAGAGAGGTTGAATGTGAAATGTGTGTGTTCCTTGAATGAACAAAAATACAATCAACACCCCTCCTTGGAAGCTAAGGAGGGGTATATATAGTCACGCACTTTACAAAGGGCCTAGTCTAGACTAATTGTGCGTGACTATGATAACTAACGGGAATTCTTAAATGTCGTCACATAAAGTGAGTTTCCAACATTAAGGATACTCGCTAGAGTAAACTTAGATAAGTAAACTCGGGTTGAGTCAAAATATTCACGACTTTGAAGAATTTAAAACCACTTTATTGAAAATTTATTCTGGCAAGGAAAGAAAATAACCATAACAAAGGAAAATACAACTATACAACTAGGCCAAAATAGATTAAAAATTTTGAAAAATGTCGAAAAATCAAATTTTCCGGTTAAAATGAGGGCAAATTCATGGAAAAGACCACTTAACTTCGATAGAAGTCCCCCTACACTTAATATAAACATTGTCCTCAATGTTTAAGCATGTGGGAGTGAACTCCCCTACACTTAGGACATTGTGCACTTTGTTTAAATCTTGCTAAGGAAAGGACAACTAAAGTGATTCCTATTTTAATATTGAGAAATATAAAATAGTGAATCGAAAAGAGTTTAGGATAGAACCGAGAAGACGGGAACACGGAATCACGAGTCGTCAAAAGTCATCAAGAGTGTGTCTTTGAAGTTATAATCCCTGCACATGATAAGAAAGAAAACAAGAAACACCAACGGGGCTCCCCTACACTTATGATGAAAACAGATAAAGTTAGATAATCGGGTTGCCTCTCGAAGAGCGCTTGTTTATTATAAACTGAGTCACGAGCCTGACTCGTCCCCGAATTAAATGGTCCATGGGGAAGCCTTGAATGTAATACCGGGATCAAAGACCTTGTCCTCGTTCCCGGAGGAAAATAATAAAGGAGAGGCCGGAGGATAAGTTTTGAAAGGTAGAAAAGTCCTTTCAACATACGAGAAGTATGTGAAGTCTTGATCCATGGTAGGTGGGGTGGGTAAAGGAGACAAATTGTCATCCCCCAAAGACAATGGATGGTCACTATTCGGCAAAGCCGTAAAGGTATCAATCATAGAATGGTCATTGTCACCTCCCGGGTCAAAGCACTCATCCTCATTTCCCGGTATGAAACGAGGAGAGTAAAAGCGATACATCACCCGCTTGGGTGTGCACGCGGTAGGATGAGGTGGCAATATAATATGAGAAGTATGAGAATAATTACCTTCCACCTGCGTCCCTTTTTCAGTAGAGTCAAGTCTTTCCACCTCTGCGATAGAAGGAGGCATGGCTAACAAAGTATGCTCATTAATAGCAAGAGAATTAGGGCTATCAATGTCCTCAATCCCTTCGTCAAAGAGAGGATTCACCTCACTAGATATGTAGGCGTCATCAAAATCAAATAAAGGGTTCGAATAAATCTTGAAAGTTTCTTTCGGAACGTCTTCATCAGATAGTGACTCGTCATCACTAGAAGTAAAATCATCATCTTGATCAAAAAGAGGATTAGAGAAAGCCAAAGAATCATCTCCCGAAGTGTTGGTGGAAGGAACATCATCATTAAGAGCGACCTCTTCCGTAAGCTCCTTAAAAGTTATCACATCACAAACCTCATCAAAAAATTTATCAAGACCAAAATAACTAATCTCACTCGAAGTATCACAATCCTTAGAGGCATTGGGGGGAAGAGAGGGAAGTGAAATTGCGCTAGGACATTGAGCAACTAGATCATCCCAAGAAATAGTATTCTCATCGTCATCATCATCATAATAGTATGGACGCACAAGAGGAGGGGTATAATCACTAAGATTAGATACTTGCTCTTGTTGCTGTCGCTTTTCCTCCTCCCTAACTTCTTTTAGTAGAACAACGACTTCTTGAAGTCGCAAAATAATGGCTTGTGTTTCGTCATTCAAAGTAGTGAGTTGTTGGGCAATACGAATTCTCTGAGAGGATTGATGATTGAGGGTGGGATGTGGGGGCTCACAGTTATGAAAACCCGAACTATAGCACGGATGTGGCTCATAGGAAGTCATCGGTTGAGAAGAATTAGAACACGGATTTGGTTTATAATAATCCATCGGTGAAGAAAAATGAGGACACAGATTTGGCTCATAATAATTCATTGGCTGACAATAAGAAGTATCGTGAGGGCCCCCACAATTTTGGCAACATAGGTATGGAGAAAAATCCGGTGAGTTTTGTGGATAGCTATTTCCATTGTCATAATTGTAACCCGGTTCTTGCCCGTGATCATACGGGTATCGAACCGGACACGAAACATGCCAATGAGAATCGCTTCCACAATAGATGCAAGGGGGAATAGGAGGTGGATTAGAAAAGGACGAATTAGTCGAGTTGCACGATGGACAAAATCCGAATTGTGTATTATCGATATCGTTTCTGCACCGCTCACATGTACACCATTGACATGAGTCGTTCTCGTATAATGGTCTCCCACACCCGACGCAATGGACATAAGGATCCATAAAGAAAAATAAATAAGCAAGAAGAATATTTTTGGTGCAAGACTTTGAAAAAGAGATGCTTTTATGATTTTTCAAATGTTTTTGGATTTTTGAAAATTTTTGACACGAAAAATAACGTTCACGAGTGAACGGATCCCAAAATCTAACGCGTCTCTCACAGAAAACCGTTAATCTTCACGAAAAGAGCCGGCAGCGGCGCCATTTGAAATTGAGATTTTTGCTAGTTGAAAAAGTTCGTTTTATCGGTGTCTTAACGAATTGATTTCCGGTTCAAAGTGCGACTCAATTGTTTTTGGTTAAGAAAAAGGGAAGTTGATTATCTATAACTAATTAAAAAGTAAATGTGAAAAGTATTTAAAAAACAAACTAACGACAAGTACAACTAATAAAACTCAAACAAGGTGAATATTAAAAACTAAAAATTAAAACGATATTAAAACGAATATTAAAACAAATAATAAAACGAAACTTAAAGCGAAACAATTAATAAAAATAAAACTAAAGGACGAAATCAACTATCGACTCGAAAATAAAGTTTACTAAATGAAAAAGGAGAGAATAAAACTAAAATGGTACTTTAAAGCTAATCGAGGGAAACCCTAAAGCGAGTACTAAATAAAAGATAAAACTTGAACTTTACGAAAAATATTAATACTAAAAATCGACGAAAAATTCAACTAAAAATACGTAACTTTCAGAAATAAAATTGGATCAACTTTCAGATAAAACTAAACAATTACGGAAGAAGACTATTAAATAAACAAGCTAGCAGGCTAGCTGCTGGAAGCTAGCAAGCTAGCTGCTTAATTGGCGGCAAAAATGAGTAAGCTAGCAAGCTAGCTGGTCACTTCCATCGTACTTTACCATCGTACTTCCATCGTAATATTGTTAAGCTAGCAGGCTAGCTGGTCACTTCCATCGTACCATGCATCGTACTCATGCATCGTACTCATGGATCGTAGCCAAGGATCGTAGCCACGGATCGCACCCACGGATCGCAACAAGTGATCGTGGTGAGGATTATGGAGTGTGATCGTGGTGACGATCGTAGTAATGGATCGCAAGTAGAAACCCTCGGGGTTTATGCGATCACACTTACTGGATCGTACTGGTAAAACCCTTAAGCATTACGATGGCATCCAATAAGCAAATAAGTAAATACCAAATAAGCACTTATCTAAAAACTTAACCAAATCAAATTTAAGAAAAAGCTAATAGACCAAAATTTAAAAACTTTTAAAAATACTAAATAATAAAAAATATTTAAAAACAAATTTTTATAAAAATTAACTAAAAAGCACTCAATCAAAAATAAGAAAATTAACACAATAAGCACTAAAACACTTTAAGCTAAAAAAATCAAACATTATAAGATCAATAAGCATAAATTTGAAAACCTTTAAATTACGAAATAAGCAAACTTTAAAAAGACCAAACTTTTTAAGAAAACTAAAAAGTAAATAAGCTAAATACAAAATAAGCCAATAAGATTGTTAAACTTATAGCTTAATTCGTATAAAAGTTTAGATGAAACAAAAAGATGAACTTTTTAATCAAACATCAAAATCAACAAGACATGTATATAAAGAGATCGGATTTAAGATCATATATAAAAAAACTAAGAAAGATAGAATAAGATTAAGATTAAAATAAGAATTAAGCTATTTGAAAGTAAAGTTTTGATTACAAACAAGAAAGGAAGATAAAAGATTGAGATCCTAGTGAGAGAAACTGTCACTTTCTCTCTCTAGAATCACCTACCAAAATGAAAATGAAAACTACCCTAAACTAAAACTAACCAACCCTCCTAAATGAGTTTAGGAGGGTATTTATAGGAAATGGGGAGGTGCATGTGTTGCCTCCTCTTTCTTTCTTTCTTCACGTCTTCTCGTCTTTTAAGTTCTTCGACTTTATCGACTTTGTCTCGGGATTAATTAAACTCGTCTTATAATTTATTTATTTATTAGACTCGAGTTCTTTGGCTTTATTAAACTTCCGTCTTTTAGACTTGTTCTTCGATAAATCTTCAGAATAGGCCTTGGACTTCCGTTCTTTTTGCATTCTTGATCTCTTGACTTCGTCTTTTTGTCGTTTTCTTCTATAAAAGCCCGTGAAAGCCCGTGTTTTCTTCCCTTTTCACATTTTGGTCCTAAATCACAACAAAAACACAAACCACACATAATTCCGACATTTACGACATAAAATTCACGTTTTGGCTGGGTTATTATTGTAATTAAGTGGTAAAAGGATGGGTGTTTTCACACCTATCATGGAGAAAAGCCAAACTTCTTCAAGATTTCTGCTACATATTTATCTTGAGAGATGAAGATACCATCTTCTTTCTGCTGTACTTGTAACCCTAGAAAGAAGTTCATCTCCCCCATTGCACTCATCTTGAACTTGTCTGTCACGAGTTTGGATAAATCTTCACTCATCTTTGGACTAGAAGAGCCAAAGATGATATCATCCACATAGACATGTACAAGTAAGAAATCGTTACCAGTCTTCTTTGTAAACAAGGCGTGGTCTATGGTGCCCCTTTTAAATCTATTTTCCACTAGATAGGTGGACAATGTGCCATACCATGTTCTTGGGGCTTGATGAAGTCCATACATAGCTTTCTTCACTCTATACACCTTGTCTGGATGTTCTAAATCTTCAAAACCAGGAGGCTGCATTACATAAACCACCTCTGCAATTGTGCCATAAAGAAAAGCACTCTTCACATCCATTTGATAGACTATAAATCCCATGCAGGAAGCATAGGCTAGAAAAATCCTTATAGCCTAAATCCTTGCAACAGTTGCAAAGACCTCCTCATAGTCTATCCCTTCTTCTTGTGTATATCCTTGTGCCACTAAATGTGCCTTGTTTCTGACCAGAATGCCTCTCTTATCCTTTTTGTTTCTAAGAACCCATCTTGTCCCAATAGGTCTAACATATGTGGGACAATCAACCAACTCCCAAACATCCTGAATAGCAAATTAGTGAAGCTCGTCCTGCATTGCTTCCACCCAACTTGGTTCTTTGAGAGCATCAAAAATCTTCTTGGGTTTCTGTTGCGACAGAAAACATGCAAACAAACATGCTTGAACAAGAGGGGTATCAACCTTCTTGTGAATATTGGCAATAAATCCTCCATGATTCTGATGAGACCTTCTAGTTTGTACCGGAGTCATCACATCACCAATAATTAGAGAAGGAGGATGATTTTTTATTGTAGAGGTAAGCACTCCTCCTTCAATAATTGTGTTGTCCTCAATCTCATCTTCCAAGTTACCAATATCCTCTTCAGACTCTCTTCCATCATCATCTGAATGAACCCCTCCATGACTGTTTAAAGGTTCACCTTGTTCAAAATTATTGGAAGAGAAAATATGGTCAAAAGATCTGTCAACGCTGAACCAAGGATGTCAATGTTTGAGCCATCAACGCCTGAATTTGTCTTGTCAGCGATAGAATTTCCTTTTTTAGCGCCTGAAGGATCATGCATGTTTTCAACTGGTGATACTTGTGGACCACCTTTTTCCTTTCCAGCAGCAGCAGCAAATGCACTTGTCCATATAGGAATGGTAACATACTCAAGTATGGGAGATCTTTTGTCTGCTTGTGATCCAACCTCTTTATCAACCTGTGTACCTGAAATTTCAGGAACTTGTTCTTCCACAACATTTGAAGTTACCTTCACAATGTCTGGATTAGCAACATGCACATAATTCAATGTTCTAGATAGAGGTTCCAAGTCAAATAACTAATTTGGACCACTCTCAGTATCACTAGGTTTACTTTCTAAAAACCTAACATGTACCTTTTCAAGTATACGTTTTTCTTTCTTAAGGTAAACTATATATCCTCTACTTTGAACAAATAACCCATTAAGTAGCCTTCATCACCTTTAGCACTAAACTTACCTAAGGCATCACTAGTGTCCAAGACAACTACATGACATCCAAAAGGTTTAAGAAAACCAGTATTAGGTTTCCTGCCCCAAAATAGCTCATAAGGTGTTTTGTTATGGATCTTGTTGATTAATGCCCTATTCTGAACATAACAAGCTGTATTCACAGCCTCAGCCCAAAAAGCAATGGGAAAGTGAGCATCAACCAACATAGTCCTAGCTGCTTCTATGAGTGTTCTATTCTTTCTCTCAGCTACCCCATTTTGTTGTGGGGTTCTAGCTATACTAAACTGTCTAGTAATCCCTTTCTTGGCACAAAAGTCATCTAACAACTTATTTCTAAACTCACCACCATTATCACTTCTAAGCATCTTAACCTCATTACCAGACTTCTTTTCTATTTGGGTAATAAAGTTAATCAAAGTATCAGTAGTGTCACTTTTCAAAGCTAAAAAGAAAGCCCAAGTAAATCTAGAAAAATCATCAGTGATGACAAAACAGTAGGATTTACCATTTAAGCTTTCTATATTAGTTGGACCAAACAAGTCCATATGCAGTAAGTGAAGAGGTTTAGAACTAGAATGCACAAGTTTAGACTTAAATGAGACCTTGTGATGTTTGCCTTTGAGGCATGCAACACAAGAATGGTCATTGTGGAAAGCCTTTTCAGGCAAACCATCAACTAAACCATGTCTCACAAGTCTATTTGTATTCTTAAAATTAATGTGCCCTAATCTTCTGTGCCAAAGATTACTCTCATCAACTGAAGCTTAGCATATAGACATGACAGATTATTATTCATCCTAATTCCATTAAGATTCAAATTACAAATGTCCTTATGCCTAGGTGTTCTATAATCAATGAAATTCTCATCTGGTATTTTAGAATCTTTGCTCAACACCAAGCATTCAATATCAGTGAAAAGAACCTTATTTTTGATATCACACACCTGTGATACACTGAACAGATTATAGTCAAGTTCTTTTACCAAAAACACGTTTTCAAAACGCAAATTGTTTGTGAGAAGAGTGCCTTTGCCAGTGATAGTTCCATATCCTCCTCCAAAGTATACTTTGTCACCATCTTTAATGGGGATAAAATTTGTCAGATAATCTTCCTTCCCCGTCATGTGCCTAGAGCATCCACTATCCCAATAGCCATAATCATTAACCTGCTTTTGAAT
Organism: Glebionis coronaria; assembly: GCA_025667525.1. Classification (NCBI taxonomy): domain Eukaryota; kingdom Viridiplantae; phylum Streptophyta; class Magnoliopsida; order Asterales; family Asteraceae; genus Glebionis; species Glebionis coronaria. The sequence continues at coordinate 438,032,543 of CM046881.1, forward strand.
GCCCTGCACATAAAGAAAACAAATTAGTTTTCTTTGGGAACCCAAGCCTGAGCAGACTTGGATTCATTTGATTGTTCAACAAGAACAGACTTAGTCCTTATGACAATCCCTTGTTCATCCCTTTTTAGATTAAACACCCAGTTAACCCTAATTGGTTTTGTTATGACCTTTGAAATATAATGAAATTTGTTACAGGTCATAGAAATCCCATCTGAATTAGGGTTTTGGTCTTGCTTAGGTCTCCATGTCAAGCTAGAAGAAGCTTTAGACCCCTTTTCCTTTGGTTGTAAATATTTTCCATTACTTGGTCTGGCAACGTTTCTGTCAGCGTTTAATTTGTTCTTGTCAACGCTGAAATTACCCTTATCAGCGTTGAACCTAGGGTTTGTTACAGGAACCCATTGTCTGTTAGACCACGTATTGGTCTTCTGAAAAGGTCTTTGTCCATAAGTATTAGACCCTTTAGTAAAGAATGGGGCTGGTCTAACAACTTGTGGACTTTGCTGGACAAAAGGTTTAGGTTTGATAGTGTTTGACTTTCTTTCAGCGTTGACCTTTGAATCATTGACACACTTATAAGCTAAATGTGAAAAACTTCCACAAGAATAACAGGCTTTTCTAGACATAGCTCTAGGTCTAGAAGAAAAGAAACCTGTCCCATTATCACTAATTTGGCTTTTTGGTGACCTAGGTTTTCTATACATTTCTGCATATTTAATACTAGGTTTTCTATCAATGTTTAAGCCAAGGTCAATAGTCTTGCCAGTAGTAGGATTGGTCACTTTTATGGGTGTAGACTCATTTGGGCTGTCACTAAGCATGCCACCCTTAACAAACAAGGTAGGGTTGGCTTTCTTCCATTGGTCCAAATCAGTCAACTTCTGCTTGTATTCCTCTACTGGGGTAAGAACTCTTGGTGGAGGAATAAATTCCTCTTCTTAGAGTTCTGGTATACCAGTCCAAGACAAGTCCTTTCTAAGGACACCATAGAAGTTACCAGCAGGTGGTGGAACACCACCATACTATTTCATCCCAATCCCAGTCATATCCCTAGAATCCCTTTGTTCACTGACACATTTTTCTAGGGTTTGTGAAGCTTTATCAAATCTCGGAATTTTAAGATCTACATTATCTTTGTTTTTGAAAGCCTCATCTAACTTAGCCTGTAAGGCACCATTTGCTTTTTCCAAAATGTTTCTAACCTCAACACTAACATTTAAATCATGAGTTAAAATGTTGATTTGATCTTTTAGGTCAAACTCCATTTTCTTATATTCAGGCACAGTCTTTTCAGTTTGAGTAAGAGCAAGTTGATAATTACATAACTTGCATCTTTCATTAACGACATCTGTTGTTAATTTTAAGACTTCTTTTTTAAGCTTTTCAGTATTTAGACGACAACCCTTACTACAAAATGCATCATCATATACCTCATTGTCTGATGAAGATGAAGAGTGTTCCATGAGAGCATAGTGAACATGCTCCTCTTCTTCCTTTTCTGCAACCAAAGCTCTGTTCTCTTCCTCATCCTTGGCCAAATAGCTCCAATCCCAGCCAACACCATCAATGTCTTGCATAGAAACCATAGCTTTGGAATCCTAAGCCTTGATGATTTGGCTTGAGGGTTTTCCAGCATCAGATCTTCATAGAGATGTGCATTCTCTCATAAAGTGTCCCATTCAATGACAATTATAACACTCAACCTTGGATTTATCAAATCCAGTAATGTCCTTAGCATTAAAAGTCATCTTCTTCTTAAATCTTCGATTCCATGTATTTTCCCTTATGCTTGCAAAATCCATATTCCACTTTATGTCCATCTCCTCCAAATGCTCATCACTAATTTGCTCAAGGTCCTCATATGTAATCACTTAACCATTGGGCAATGAAGCAATGTATGCACACACGTATCTAGATCAATACCAGCAGGCTTAACTCTTGGTGAGTCAACATTGTATGTGTCAGCGTCTGAATGTTAGGCGTTGACAAAGCTTGATCCAACGTCGACACAAGGTGATCCAGTAACGGGGTGCATGTAGGACTCTCTTTGATCAAATTGACCTTCACTGTGTGAGAAGAAGGCCATGTTTCCATTGGTAGACTTGCTTCCTTGATCCAAAAGGATTTCATTCTCTACAAGCCTTAGTTTATTGTAAACATCATCAAAATTGGAACTTTTGTGAGTATTATTAGCAATCATAAACCTTCCTTCAATCTTCCATGCATCACCAAGACTTTTAAGAAAAGTGGTGGTGATATCAACATCACCAAGCACTGTTCCCATAAAGGACAACTTGCTTGTAATGTCAAGAAGTCTGCTTCTCACTCCAGTTAGCTTTTCATTGGGTTGAGCTATAAAAACAGCATACTCATGTAAGAGTTGCTTCTTTTTCTCTTGTAGAATATCAGCATTACCACCATAAGAAACTTCAAGGGCCGCCCAAAGATCTTTTGCAGACACATAGCCTCTATATTTGTGCTGATTGGCTTGTCCCAAAGAGAGTTTGAGGATGCTTATGGTTTTCAAGTCGTTCCTTCTCTTCCCAACGTCCTCAGCTGAGACAACTCTTCCATCTTTAGGTTTTTCTTTTCGATCCTCTTCTGAAGAACCTAGAGTTGATCTTACCAAGATAGCAGCTGCAATCTTGGCAGCCTTATTGAATGTGTTTCCATATTCAATAATTTCTCATAGGGTGTGGTCATGGATTTGAAGATACTGTTCAAAGTTAAACTTCCACAGCTCAAAATTATCAGGGTCTAGCATGGGAATCTTGATGTTAGGGGTTGAGGAGGAGGAGGTTAACTCTAGAGTAGACATGGAGTTTTAGTTTTAGGGTTTCTTGAAAATTAGGGATTTTGGCGATTTAGGGTTTTTGTGTTCTTTAGATCAAGGTTTCTCAACAAGCTCTGATACCACTTGTTGATCCAAAACTTAGATCGATTTAGCTTGTGTAAACGAGATTAAATCAAGTTAAACACGTATAGAAACTTTGTTGTATATGTAACAATTCAAGTGTTACGCGGAATTAATACTTAAACAAGAACACACAAACAAGGTAGACCAAACTTTCACTTTGGTTGATAAATCGAACTTGTGTACAATGAAAGTGTTAAAACGTATGAAAAACTTATTTTTAACAAAACCTAAAGGCCTCCTTTTATAGATTAAGGAACCTTGTACAAGAGTCTACGTATCAGCTATTCTTGGTAAAGATAAACATAAGAAATACATTGTCGAACATATCTTTACTAGAAACATACTAGAAACATAATACGTTTAGACTAAGTCTCCTATCAGTGCTTGACTTCTTCTTATCAACGCTTGACTTCTTCTTGTCAATGCTTGCCCTGTCAACGCTTGATTTCTTCTTATCAACGTCGAGATTGCTCTTGTCAGCGTCCAAGTTATTGGCTACATTTTATTCCCAACAATTCTCCTCCTCATTCTCATCCGCATCCTCATCCTCATCCTCATCCTCATCCTCATCCTCATCCTTATCCTCATCCTCATTCTCATCCTCATTGTCATCCTCTTCTTCTTCATTCTTATCAGAATGTTCTTCCTCCTCCTCATTCTCTTCCTCTTCTTCCTCATTTTCTTCCTCATCTTCATTTTCAGGCTCCTAACGTTTCCTTTTCTTTGAAGATTGGGGAACTTCAATGTCTTCTAATGGTGATGTGTTGGAAGCTTCCATTATGACTTTAGCAAGAGCTCTTTGCAATTTGTGTTGAACTTTTGTTTTTGGTAACTCAATGTTCGTTAATCGAGTCTCCAAAGTCTGCATTAATTGCAAGTCAGTAAGGCCTTTAGTGAACAATGCTGGAAGCTCCTGATGTACACATGACCTAACTTCACGCTGAATGATGTTAGTCATGGTATCATTGATGGAGTTAAGGAAGACATTGTTTTCTTTATCACGTGCTTCCTTTTCGGCAATGAACTTCTTATGTTGCTCTTGAAGTTTTAACACACCGTCGTATGCATCGTCAAGGTTGGAATGCAATCTGTTGTGTCTCATCTGCCAATTGTTTTGGAAGTTCTGAATGAGTGGATCATTGATCGTGAGAAATGGGTTGGAGGTGGATGGTAATTGTATTGTTGTTGTTGGTGAAGGAGTTACCACAAGTGCTAGAGAGCTTGTGGATTGGATGGTGGTTTGTACAGGTTGTTCGAGGATAGGTGGCGGTGTCGGTACAATCACTGGGTCAGTGGTTGGTACTGGTTGATCGTTGATCGGTGGAGGTGTTGGTGTAATTACTTGGGCGGTGGTTGGTACATGTTGATGGATGATCAGTGGAGGTGTTGGTGTAATTACTTTGGCGGTGGTTGGTACTGGTTGATGGATGATCGGTGGAGGTGTTGGTGTAATTACTTGGGCAGTGGATGGTACTTGTTGAACGGTTTAGATTGCAGGTTGAACGGTTTCGATTGTAGGTTGAACGGTTTCGATTGTAGGTTCAATCGGGGGGACGGTTGTCACGAAAGTGTTGAATACTAGTGGTGGAGGAGGTGTTTGTTGTTGGATAGGAAACATCGTCAGATGAGCGTCTTCTGCTGCTATCATTGCTGAAGGAGTAGGAAGTGGTTTGCTAAGGTTGACGTCCTTGTACAGGAATGTTTCCATATCTTCTCCTCCACCTAAAGATTGGTCTTCATAATCATAGTTGATATAATCATCTACGAAGTCATCATCTTGGTTTGTTTGGTCTGTGGTTCTTTTCTCTAGTCTGAAATCTTGGTCTTCTTCATCGTTTGAGTCATCTGGATTTCCAAAAGCTTCCAGGGCTAATTCTTCAAGAGTTTTAGATCCAGAACCACTACCTGTTTTCTTAGCCTATGCCTCCATCCTACTTTTCTTACGTGCTATTCGCATCTATTTTTCTTCAGACATTAATGCTGTAGAATCTTCTTGTTTGTCTGCCGCCTCTTCATCACGTAGTTGCTCTTTCCCTTTAGCCTTGCCTCTGGTTTAGGGTGAGGAAGTCTTTTGGCGTTTGACAGCAGTCTTTTTCCTTTTACCCTTTTGCTTTTCAGATGGATCTTCGTTTGCTCTTTTAAACTGTGCATCAATATCCGTGAGCATTTGTTTGTAAGGTCTACTGTCCTTGATCCCTTCATTGATCATTGTGTCTGGCACTAAAGCTGGACGCAGGGAGTACTTAGTGTAATAACCGTCTTCAGTCATTTGATCCAACACATAATCATTGTCTGATGTATGGTAGAAGAAATTCCCACGCCTGTTTATGGTTGGAATACTTTCCATGAAATGGTTAATGATGATTTTGGTGAACCGTGGAAATGGAAGATGCGTCGACTTCTTCTTGGTGCCGGTAAATTGATAGCATAATTCTTCCCAAAGAAGTAGGGCGTAGTCCACTTTAGATGCAGTGTAGAGACCCCAAAATATATGATTCTGAGGGGGTCTCATTACATCAGATCCACGAATCTTTGAAGTGAAGCACTTGATGATGATAGTGAATATCGCTTTCCATGGTTGCCCGATGTTGGAGGTGTGAAACTGAGACAAGTTAAGAATCGTTCCCTGATAGTTCAAATCACGAATAACTTGAAGCATCGCTGCTATATTTGGATTAGGCACATACTTTTCACCGGGTTCTAACCTATGGAACTTGAACAAATGCCTAAACTGAGATAAATTAAGGGTTAATTCCTGCTTGTTGATTTAGAAAGTAATCACCCATAATTGTTTTCCCGGGGAGAGTGATGCGGTGGCCTAAAATTCTTGCATATAAATTTCGGGAACTGATGTTGTGACTCTAAGGGCATGCTTCAAGGGTGACATGTCTAGGATATCCATGGCTACTTTTAAAGCTGCATAGTTTGGATCAAAGTCCTCTTTCAAACGAAAGTTTTTCTCTACAGTTGGGAGCCTAGCGTTAAGGGGAACTAGTGTGATGTCTAGTTCTTGTTGTTGTTCTTCGGTGATTGACATGGTTCCTACTTAAGATCATATAGGCAAAATTGATATATACAAGCATATACATCGAATTATCCATGAAAATCCATGGCATGGTGAATATAGCTCAACAAATGTCATCACAGTAAACATATTAAGGTAATACAGACAATGTTCAGATGAAATACAATCATACATTTAGATTAAAAAACTAAAGGCATGGTAGTGTAGCACAGACATGTTATTCTAGGGACCCAACAACCTAGCTTTAGTTACTTGAAGATTTAGGTTTCCTAGTTGTCATAACCACTACTTCAGTGGGAGAACTAGTAAAAAGCAGACTACAAAGTTCCACAACCACTTCAGTAGGCCTAGGCATTACTACAACCTCAATAGGTGTTGGTGTTGGTAAAACCTCAACCTCAGTAGGTGTTGGCAAAACCTCAACCTCAGTAGGTGTTGGCAAAACCTCAATCTCAGTAGGTTTGAACTCAGCGGTTGCTTCCATTGCCTGAGAACAAAACACAATATATGGAATAAATAATTTTATCTCTTTAGTTTACAGAAATATCAACTTATAAGATAAGATGAATTTTTGTGATAAGAAACCTTTCAAGTATTCTTATGAGAAAAAATTAATTAACTCCAATCAAAGATTGTGTTCGTTTTAAAGGCCCTAATTCTAACGTCCTCGAAAAGCCTGAGTATACATCTAAATCGAATGCATAAGGAATGATCGAACTATCTTAACAGTTTAGTGAGACATAGTACTTAACAACACCCAACATATCGCAAAGACTATAAGACATATGTTCCCTCTCAATAGCAGACATCTATCCATCGCAATGACCACCATTTAGTACCTTCGTAATATCCTACTAGAGATTCTATCGCAATGACAGTCATTCTATCGCAATAGATCACCCATCGCAATATATCACCCATCGTAATATATCACCCATCGTAATATAACATCCATCGCAATATCCATCGCAAACACTAGCGCAATGTCCATCGCAATAAAGTATCGCAATGTTCCATTGCAAAAGCATCATCGCAATTCAATCGTAATATTCCATCGCAATAGGGCATCGCAATATTCCATCGCAATGACCATCACAATGAGGCATCGCAATACTCATCGCAACCTGTCATCGCAATGATCGTCGCAATGTAGCATCGCAATACCCCCATCGCAAAGATCATCGTAATCTGGGCGATAAAAGCAATGCAAATCTTGGGGATTCGATTTTGGGTTCGATACTGAATATTAAGCTTAGCCAATTAAAACCTATGTAAATCCAGATCAAATAAATGAAACTCCTCACTCAATTTCACGATACGAGCACAAATCAAATTGAAACCCTAATTAGATAAGATGATCTGAATTGGACGAGATACATGAATAGGCACAGTTTGTATAGTGTTAAGCATTCAATTAGATGATACATATATAGATACCACAACAGTTTATCACAGCAATGAAGGATTGGAAGATCTTAGCTATGGCGGCAAGTAATTAGGATATGTGTGTGTTATGAAACGAGAATGAAGAAACAGGGGGGGAGGAGTGTTTGACTTAGGTCAACTTCTCAAGCCAAGTTTGCCAAAAGTGCAAATTGGTCCCCCCATTTTTCAAAAATGTAAAAACTTGTAATATAAAAAGTTAACAACACATTTTCCCGAATCCTTTTAAATTGCAAATACAAACACGCCACTAATATTTGTATCGATAGGACTTAAGGCATGTGAGGTATAACCTAAGGCCAAATCAATATCCACACAAGGCACACGTTGCACATAAGGCACATAAAGTAAGATTTCTAAAGAGATATTTGAAGACCAATTCATTTTCAAAACGATTTGATATTTGCTCCCCCTCAAACGCTGACCTGTTTTCTATTTAAAGAGATGTAGTCATTGTTTTTAAAGAGACAAATATCCATGAAAACCTTTTTCATTTTGTGATTTTATGGAATGATTCTGGTGGAAATAAGATTTCTCTTATTTAAACAATATAAGTGCACTGAAGCGTACAGTAATTTGTGTTCGACCAAGTTATAAAGTAAACTTGATCCGTTACAAGGTTTTTAAGTAAACCTTGCCCGAGAAAATTAATTCCCGTTGTGAGCCAATGTTTTCAAAAGAAATACATGACTTTAATGCGAAAAGCGGGTTGCAGTCAGAAATAACTACAAGCCATATGGGCATGTTTTAAAATATGTACAACTTTTATACGGACTCTATTTATGGCGCCGTGTCAATTTTAATCGACATTTCTAAGGCCGTAAATATTACCGTACTAAAAGACATGCCCGATTTAAAATGAAAAATATTTTTGGATTTTCTTCATTTTATATTTTTTATGGTTTTTGTATGCTTTATATTTTTGTATTTTTCTTTTGGTGGTTTATATATATACGATAATATACAAGATCACGATAAAGGATACTCTAGAATAGTTTACCACCACTATTCAGCAGATTCTTCTACCAACTCCTTAAGTGTTTCCGGTGAGAATGATTTCAGGCACAGCTTTTCGATCAAAAACTCGATACGTCCTCGATCTAAGGCCTTTGTGAATATATCCGCCAGCTGATACTCAGTGTTGACAAAATATAGCTCAATCACTCCATTTTCCACTTGCTCTTTAATGAAGTGGTAGCGTATGTCGATTTGCTTCGCCCAGGAATGTTGAACGTAGTTGCAGCAAAGGGCAATTGCACTTTTGTTATCACAGTACATCGGGATTTTGTTGAATCCAATACCGTAGTCAGTTAATTATGATCTCATCCAAAGAACTTGAGCACAACAACCGGACATAGCAATGTATTCAGCTTATGTACTGGATCTCGCAACACTTTTCTGCCTTTTGGATGCCCAACTAATCAGTCTATCTCCAAGAAGTTACCCATTGTCAGAAGTGCTACGTCGAGTATCTTGACACCTAGCATAATCCGCATCTGCAAATGATATTAGTGCAATAGAGGAATCCTTCGGATACCATAGACCACGATTAAGTGTTCCTTTAAGATATCGAAAGATCCTTTTCATAACATGTAAGTGCTTTTCGGTAGGTCGAGCCTGATACCGGGCACAGATGCATATAGCAAATTACAAATCAGGCCTACTAGTAGTCAGATAGAGAAGGGTGACAATCATTCCACGGTAAAGTTTAGGATCGACAACAATCCCATCCCTATCCTCATCTAACTTGGATCTCTACACCATTGGAGTATCCACGGGGTCACAATTTTTAGAATGATACTTTTTTAAAGATTCAAGAGCATATTTGGATTGATTAATGAAGATGCCTCTGGGATTTTGAGAAATTTGAAATCCTAAGAAAAATGAAATTTTTCCCATCATCGACATCTTAAAACGTGTGGACATGATTTTCTCAAAATGGTCAGACAGTCTTTGAGTAGTGGCAGCAAATATTATATCGTCAACATAAATTTGTACCAGTATCATGTCGTTGTCCTCCTTGAGACTGAATAATTTTGGGTCCACTTTGCCTTTGGAGAAGCCTTCCGCGATCAGATAAGACGATAGGAGATCGTACCACGCGCGTGGAGCTTGTTTCAACCCATAAAGAGCCTTCTTGATCTTATACACGTGATTAGGATACTCCGAGTTGACGAATCCATTCAGTTGGCTTACGTAGATATCTTCCCTTAATTCACCATTAAGAAATGCCGTCTTGACATCCATTTGATAGACGATCATATTCATGTGAGCAGCATAAGCATGGAATAGTCTAATCTCCTCCAAACGTGCAACAGGAGCAAAGGATTCTTCAGAGTCAATACCCAATCTAGCTTTGTTCTTTAACACACCACCTAACTCATCGAGTTTAACCTTATATACCCACAACAAAGTAAGGATGTCAACGTTGTCGGTAGAGGAACTAATTCCCATACTTCAAGGCGTTGAAATTCATTATGTTCGTCTTGCATTGCTTCAATCCAAGATGGTTGTGTCATAGCTTGTTGCCAATTTTTAGGTTCAATGTCAGAAAGAAATGCATCAAAGTAACAGTATAATGCATGTTCTTGTAGTTGATGGCGTGTTGAGACTGGTCGATCGACGTCACCAATAATGTTACGGATTGGATGATCCTTTGTCTATTTTGTATTGTGATTTTCAATCCGTGGTGGTCTGGAGTGAACAAGTGCAGGAGCTTCCTCTGAGGTAAATGCACCGATAGGGTTTTCGGGTATTTGTGAAGCAAAGAATGGAAGCTCTTGTAGGTGAGCAAGTTCCAAATCATGATCATAGAAATCCTCTTCAACATCATTAGCAACGAGTGGGGGTGATGATTCGGGTGTAGTTTGAGAATTTATAGGAGATGGTGCATCTGGTTCAATAGTAACAGTACATGCATCAGACTGATTTCCATTAACTTGAACAACAACTTCGGGAATCGGAGCTACTACTGTAGGTGCTAAAGAATCATCACTAGGTGGATCAAAGAATTCATCAAAAATAGGTTGAAATAACTCATCCCACTCGGGCCTTATAGGTGGTGTAAATGATGGAGAAATAGGATTGTTGGGAGTTAATCCGGAACTAATAGCACCGGTTCCCATCTCACGAAGTGCGGGTTCAGAGCTGTGTTGCTCAGAAGCCATCATTGTCAGCTCATCAAAATCGGCATCCAAAGTTTCTACTATCTTGCCAAGACGACGGTTATAAATTTGGAAAGTTTCTCTGCGGGTGAATAGCCAATGAAGATTCCAATATTAGCCTTCAGTTGAAGTTTGCCCGAATTCTCACTATTAGTATTTGGATAACATAGTGCCCCAAACACATGAAAGAATGAAATATCGGGTTTATGTCCATGAATTAGCTCATATGGAGTTTTACCATGGCGTTTACGAATGATGGAGCGGTTTTGGGTATAACATGCGGTTGCTACTGCTTCAGCCCATAAGAATAAAGGAGCATTCGCATAAATCAACATAGTTCTAGCAGCTTCCATAAGTGTACGGTTACGTCTTTCCACGACACCATTTTGTTGTGGAGTACGAGCAACTGAAGTTTCATGTGAAATACCTACCTCTTCATAATAATCTCGTAGAGTCTAATTAACGAACTCAGTTCCATTATCAGTTCGAATGCGGCGAACAGTAGCCTTAAGACGCACTTGGATCATTTTTAGAAAAGTAATAATATAGTTTGGTACTTGATCCTTGGTTGATAAGAACTTTACCCATGTAAACCTTGAGAAATCATCCACCATGACGAGGATGTATTTTCTACCACTCACACTAGTCGTACGCTTTGGCCCGCAAAGATCTATATTGTAACACCCCCGATTTCACAAGGCAGCGAAATATCAACATTGGATGTTACTTCATAGCACATCACACATAGTCATAGAAAACGACCTCAAAGAGACGTTTTATAAAATATACCATTCGACAAAATCAGAGTTCAATAAAAGAGGTCCCATTAATTTATACAAACTTTAATAAAAATAAAGATTTGTCAAGTGTATCGAATGGAAATTGTTTGTTTTGCCTTTACTTATCTCGCGTGGCTCCATGCTCCAGCTACTCTTAAACCTATACACATGAGAATACATGCTAAAATGTCAACACAACGGTTGAGTGAATTCATAGGTTTTTAAATAAACAATAATTGGTTTTAAATAAACTATAAAGCTTTTGAACACAAGAATCTCATCCATTGGCGATATTGCAACACATACAATACCTATATTCCACACTAGTATGCTAAGCTCATGACACCGATGCCTTAATCAATATATTTGCCCTAGTCAGGTATCTTGCCAAATACCCCATACCTCACGTACAACACACCCGGCTGAGCCTCCAACTCACAGGTGCGACCTGCCCGGGTGGGGGTCATCATTCCTAATGGATCCATTCGTCTGTACGAGCGCCTACCCATCATAGGTAGTTAACGGTTCACGATTTATAGGGACTTTTCACTGGCAATAAGCAACTTAGCCTTACTAATAGTGGCTCATTACCTATACAATCAGCGCTTGTGTTCATTTTCCAAAGGCATTAAATCAAACGTCTTTACGTTTATTAACAACAGCTTCTACTCATTCAAAGCATATATTCCAACAACGAATGTTTATTCATAATCATGTATCCTTTCAAAAGGATACAACGCGTATGCTTATTTACCAAGAGCATGTATTCCCCCTCGCGGGTTTATAAACACATATAAAGCAGTAAAAGCGAGGCTATGAACTCACCTGATATAGCTATAACATGTAGATCAAGGAACAAAACTTCACGAGATATCAATCGCTCATTGATCGAGAATGAGATGCCCAACGATCGACATATAACCGAACGAGACCTATAATGACGAGACGCGTCTTAGGTTCGAGACTATACATAAGTCATATACATATATATATATATATATATATATATATATATATATATATATATATATATATATATATATATATATATATATATATATATATATATATATATATATATATATATATATATATATACATATATACATATATATATATATATATATATATATATATATATATATATATATATATATATGTATATAGTTTACTTTAGTAAGTTTGGACATTGCATAAGTTTTATAAAACTTTTGATAACAATTTACCATGTATTATCCCATTATGGTCATTAAGCTCATTAAGGCCCATTAGTGGCCCATTACACTTTTATATAACTTAAGGCCATTTGAAAATGAGTATTAGACTCCAATTTGATTATTAATCTTAGGCCCAATAATTTCCCAATAGCAATTACAAGTGTAAGTTGGGCTTTTGTGGCCCAAGTCTACTTTATATGTATTACGGGTTCTGAAAACGCCTCAAACGACATCAACTTAATATCTCACTTTGGTTCGGTCTTGGGTTCTATAATTATCAGTATACAAATGACTCTGTAATTCCCGATAAGTGGGTCCTACCACCACGTGTTATATAAAAATGGTCAAGTTTTACGTTATATTTAAATGGTTCAACTTTTATAATTTCTCCATACCCCGTAAATTTGATCGTTTCTCCTAAACCGTAAGTCTTCTACGTGACTTATTTATATCAAAATTAATCTCAACTCGTGTACTTTACTGATATCAAGCATATATGACCTTAATTTATGCTTTACATAGCTTAGATGTTCATTTTATAATTAAAAATATGGGCTGTGATTCGCAGCCAATTTTAGTTCTACCGTTTTGGCCGCCATTTCCAAACCGTTTATCCGTAGAAAACCATCTGATTCGTGTGTGTTCTACATAAGTTTATCTACAACCCGTAGTTTATCATTTTTCGATGGTTCGGGGTTCTAAAATGATTTCTCAGTCTGTTCACACAGCATGTTCAGAATCGATACTTTTTACAATTTTGGCCATATCTAATTCATCGAGTATCGTCACGGGACGAGTCACCCGGCAAAATAGCCGCAAAACACAGTCCTATAACCCTCTATTTATTTCCAGGGTCCAATACCTACTGATTTCCCATATTGGTCACGTCCTTGCCACTGTTCTATATTCTTATGGTCCAAATCCATCTTTGGGCTTGTTTAACTTGCTCTTTTGTGTTACAAATTCATATACAATGTCCAAGACCCATAAATCAACTATCACATATTCAATATCAGTAGGGAAATGATTTATACATACACTTAATAAATGTATACAAATTTAATCAAAAGAAATAGATATAAAAACCTTTAGTGATGAAGTACAAAATCTAACCATTCATCATCATTACCGAGCTTCTAAAATCAAACCAAAGACCACTTGACCATTAGATTTTACCAAGCTTTAAACCCTCCATCTTGGATATTATCCCAACCTCAATCGTCTCAAATATCTCTACCACCAAGGTTAATTTGTGAAGGATGTAATTAAAAAGATGTGCTAATAATCAAGACCTTCAAAGTATATTGAAAGTTTAACTTGTAAATAAAAATGATAATCTTGTTTTGGCTTGTGTTTTGGAACGTCAACAACAAAGCAAAAGAAGATGAATTTGATTTAGTTTATAATAAAATGAGTAATTGAAAGTCGGTATGGTGTTTTATCCAAGACACGCAAGATTAGATATGATAAACAAAAGACATGTGTGTGTGTGATTTGTTTTATATGTATGACACTTAAGGTTTCAAGTGTATGAGACGTGTAGCATGAATAAGTGGGGTGAAGATTTATAAACTTTTCCCCACAATCGCTAAAGCGGGTATTATCGATATTCGATATTTTAAAAGTTACGCGATTTGAAAGATACTCGTTAAGTATGGAAAATAAACTATCAATATGAAATAAAAATATCGACATTCGGAGAACATTTATATTTCGATATATAAGGGAGGGCTTATAACTTAATATATGTTAATGTTTTATATAAACGAACGACGCCTAATGTTTTATCGTCAACTACGAAGAATGCTCGTAAAACGAGAAATTAAAACGATGACAACCAAAAATATTTATATGTCATAACGAGGATATTTACAGTCGATAACGGACATAGACTTTGTCAGTAAATAATAAATTACATGTATTCAATACGTTAAACCTTAACCTTGCCCATTAGCCGAGAAATCAATATTATTAGTCGAACGATCATGACAAATAAAAGTCGGGTAATAAATATTGGTCCAAATATTAGAAATAAGATTAAATCTTAGTATAAATGTTGATTTTAAAGTTCGGGTAATTACATCATCTACCCCTTTAGGAAGCGATGTCCCAGCGCTTAATTCGTCTTAATAGTCTTCGGTTTAATGGCGAAGATATGAGGAATAAGAAACTCATTTCCAAGGTTCCTAACGAAGGTTGGATGAACGAAACACAAAACGGTGAGTACATGTAACGGCACAAGTGAACGACTTGAATGTATCTTCATACCTAACTCGAAGGAGAAGCCATTGGAAGCGGAAAGTTAACAAGTCGTAAATTATTAGAATTGCTTCAAAGTACATTACTACTAGCTTATCAAACATGTAGCAGTCGATATAAGTTTGAAAATGTCCAAATGACAAGTGATGAATCAAAACAAGTGGGCGCATTTGAAAACTTTTCAATGCGACAATCAATTAGAAATTATCAGTGATCACATCGATCAAATCAAAACATATATCATCCACGAGTTTCAATTAAAGGAATCACGTTATAAAAAGAAAATCGCATGGATAGTACATAACTCCATTGGAAACGTTACACAATATGCAAGACGAGGTAATTATTACTATTAGTACAAATTCGCCTAGTTGCATGATCTCAAACATGCATGCCTATTTCGTCAAAAGGGAATTCATCGATACAAAAATCGTTTAGAGTATACATTACTCTATCGAAAGTACTACGATCCAAGTCAAACACAAACCCATCACTAAGCACATATAATCACATTACGACATGATTGTAAAATACTCAAGCCATGTTAAATCAATAAGTTTAATCATGTTAACTCGTGCTTGCTAAATAGCCAAGCAATGATAAATAAAAATATTTGACAGGATTTTCGTATAAGTCCAGTCAAAGGAAAGTTTGCATGTTAAAGGATGTTCACGATCTTGATCGCATAGATGCAAATCAAAAAATATTTTCGTCATCAAAGGGTGCTCACACACGGATCCATACCCAAATGACATTACAGGGTGCTCACAAACGGATCCATACCCAAAAGATAATTCTCATTACATCTGAAAAATTATTCGATGAACCATCTGTAATAATAAGCAAAATTTCAAAATCTTTTCATCCAAGATAAGCTATCAGTGATAACTTAATCGTCGGTCGGTCCACAAGTACACACTTAAATAATAGTGTCGATTAAACAAGTCGTCTATCCTTGGAACGTGTAATGGTTCTTAATGTAGAGATTTTGCTAGTTGAAAGTTTGTTTTCTCGGAATCTCTTCGAATTGATCTCTGGTTAATTGTATGACTCAGTTGTTCTTGGTGAATCAAATAAAAGAGTTGTCGTTGTTTAAAACTAATTAAAAGTAAAAACTTGAAACAATAAAAATAAAAATAAAGTAAAGACGGTAAAAGAAGAAACAAAGAAAGATTGAAAACTTGGCGAAAAGTAAATTGCGAGAAAATTAAAAGGTAAATAAAGTAAATGACGCGAAATAAAACTTAAATAAAAGGAAAGCAAGTAAAAGTGCAAATAAAGAAAAAGGCGGGAAAAATAGAGTTTAAAACTTAAAACTGAAAAATATAAAATTGCAAAAGACTGGAAACTTATTCGGAATGAACCACTACTCGGAATAAATGCCTATTCGGAATAATTGAACATTCCGAATAAGGGTTCTATGCGGAATAAAAACAGAAAAATACTCTACTCGGAAAAACAGCTATGCGGAATAAAATGCCTACCCGAAATAATAAGGCTATTCGGAATATGGAGCTTATGTGGAATAAGTCTGCTACTCGAAATAAAATGCCTATTCGGAATAACCTAATATTCCGCATAAACATCCTATTCGGAATAACTGATATTCCGCATAAACGTCCTATTCGGAATAACTGATATTCCGTATAAGTAACAATGAAAATAGATGATCCGGAATAACAGGGCAAGATACAGTAAACACAAACATGAAGAACAGTAAGGAGAAAAGAAGCACGAATTTAACAAAATCTACCAAGATACACCAAAAGATTAAACCAAAACAACCAATAAGCATCAACTAACAATAATCAATCAAAACAAATCAACAAAATTAACAAACATAACCAAATTAATCAAAACCCACTTGATCATAACCATAAAAACTCAAGAACATGAACAATCAAAATGAAGAACAAATCAAACAAGAAAGGTAGAAGGAGATTAGCAATAAGGTAAAGATTAACAACAATTAAAGGTAAACTTACTTGGAATTAAAAGAAAATTAAAGGTGCGTTACATGAGAATTAAAGTGCATAAAATTAAGGAACATGAAAATGAAAATGGGGAAGAGAGGCTTGTCAGGCCTCCAACAACCTAAACAAAATGAAAGTGGACACTATATATAGGGGGATTAGGGAGGAGCTTAGGAAGCTTCCTCCCTCTTTCTTCTTTCTCTTAATTGCACACTTAAGTCCTTGATCTTCTTAATCTTTTGTTAATCTTCTTAATACTTGGACTTTGTCTTGGGATTTCTTCAAACTCGTCTTGTAATTTTCAATAAATTAGACTTGAGTTCTTCAGCTTTTTAGTAAACTTCCGTCTTTTGACTTTTTCTTCGATAAATCTTCAGAATTGGTCTTGGACTTCCGTTCTTTTTCCACTTTTGATCTTTCGACTTTGTCTTTTGTCTTTTTCTTCGATAAAAGCCCGTGAAATCCCGTGTTTTCTCCACTTTTCACCTTTTCGTCCTAAATCACAACAAAAACACAAACCACGCATAATTCCGACATAAATGACATAAAATACACGTTTTGGCTCAGTTATTATTGTAATTAAGTGGTAAAAAGGATGGGTGTTTTCACACCTATCAAATCCCCTACACTTAACCATTGCAATGTCCTCATGCAATGCATTAGTTACAAAGCAAGATTACATTTTCCATCATAATCAATCCACGTTGGCCTTTATTAAAGAGATAGAAAATTATTAACATACAAAGTAAAGAAATCAAAAACATACCTTCGGGTTTGGAAATGTTGTGAATGATCATCATCCTCAAGTTTTCACTTTCTCCAAACCAAGCTTAAAAACGAGATCATTGTTATTATAAGTTAGCAAACCAACACGAACTCATGTGGGCCAATTATTCACTTAGACTCCCTTATTCCTAGGTGTATCTCTTATATTTTATTGCTGTCTTGAATGATCACGAGGATGCATTGTTTGACTTATTTCGATAATTATTAAGTCTGAAAATAAAGTGAACGATTTAATCAATAGTTAGCTAAAGGACAAAATCTTTTAAAACTGCTTCTCGGGACCTCATAAAGTTCATATCTTGGCATAATTCGCTTCGCGATTTGAGACCTTTCTCGGACCGATATTTGGCATGTACTTCATACTTCATATCTTCGAGAGACGTTTTTGAGATAATGGTCTTCTCTTCATAATAGGAATTTCTTCACTTGAAGTTTTGAGAGATTCTTCATAAATGGACCACGACTTTTTCATTTTTCTCCAATCATTACTTTGGACTTTGATATACAACGATCCGCCTCCTTTTAGGACTTGGATCTATTTATCCTCATACCTTGCTAGGGTCTTTTCGGATAGACTTCTCCATGACTTTTGGGGAGTATTTGCTTTTCGTCGTGTGTCTCGATCCTTCATATTGATTTTCGATAAATGACTCTTCACATCACTTGGGATCTTTAGCAACAAAATGTAGCCCTCATGCCTTGTTAGGGCCTTTTCGGACTCGCCAATCTTCACATCCCGCTTCAATAAGTTATGCCTTGGCTATGAACTCTAATCCGTACCGAGAAACTTTTAAACGATCTTGGGCTAGAAGCTAAGTAACCTTTTAAATCGTACAACCTTATTTATTGCAGATAAATTTATTAACAAGCGAAGGGAGAATAGGCTTATAAATTACTCACATAAATTCACGAAAGAATACCGAACATATAATTGACTCTATCATCTCTTGTTCTCCACAGTTTAAAATCTCAAGGAATGAGACTCGTGGATGCTTAGCCTATTAAATCAAAGTTTTGGGTTTTCGAGTCGCCTATAGGATCTTGCAATTTCTTAGACTTTTTCAAGTTTTAGAAATCGCATTTTAAAGTTCCCTTGATAAACGACTCTCTAGTATCAATTATAGGAACTTGCGAAAAGTTCTTGTTCTTAACCCGTGAGAGTTAAGACTTTCGCGTTTTATAGCTCCCTATATAAACGCCTAGCAAAACTTGACTTAAACACGTTAAGGTTACTAGCTAGAGTAAACTTAGATAAGTAAACTCGGGTTGAGTCAAAAGATTTACAGCGTTTGAAAATTAAAACCACTTTATTCAAAATTTATTCTAGCAAAGAGAGAAAATAACTATACAAAGGGAAAAACTAATGGGCCAAAATAGATCAAAAATTTTGAAAAATGTCGAAAAATTGATTTTCCGGTTAAAATGAGGACAAATACAAGGAAAAGGCCACTTAACTTCGATAGAAGTCCCCCTACACTTAACATAAACATTGTCCTCAATGTTTAAGCATGTGGGAGTAAACTCCCCTGCACTTAGGACATTGTGCACTTTGTTTAAATCTTGCTAAGGAAGAGACAACTAAAGAGATTCCTATTTAAATATTGAGAAATATAAAATAGTGAATCGAAAAGAGTTTAGGATAGAACCAGGAAGAAGGGAAAACGGAATCACGGTTCGTCAAAAGTCATCAAGAGTGTGTCTTTGAAGCTCGAATCCCTGCAGATGATACGAAAGAAAGGAAGAAACACCAACGGGGCTCCCCCTACACTTATGGTGAAAACAGGTAAAGATAGATTGATAATTGGGTTGCCTCCCAAAAAGCGTTTTTTTTTGTTAACCGAGTCACGAGCCTGACTCGTCCCCGTATTAAATAGTCCATGGGGAAGCCTCGAATGTGATACCGGGATCAAAGACCTTGTCCTCGTTCCCGGTTAACATCAACAAAGGAGAGGCGGGGGGATAAGTCTTGAATGGGAGAAAAACCCTTTCGACATACGAAAAGTATGTGAAATCAAGATCCACGGGAGGTGGGTTGGGTAAAGTAAGCACATTGTCCTCCCCCAAAGACAATGGATGCTGAGCAAACGGCAAAGCCGTAATGGTATCAATCATAACATAATCAATGTCACCTCCCGGGTCAAAGCACTCATCCTCCGTGATGGTCTCTAACGGAGTGGATGAAAGGTGCTCGAGAGGGGGACTTGGGACAATACCCTCCTGCAGCAAATTATCAAAAATAATGTCCCCCTCCGTGTCATAATCATCAATACCTGGAGGGATGGAGTGGATATCGATTTCTTCCAGTAATGGGTCATTATCTTCAACGGGAGGAATAGATGGAGGTGAAGAATCGGAAAGAGAAGGAGAAGTCAACTCTTCGATTTGAGCAATAAGAAGGTGCACTTTCTGTAATCTATCGCGAAGAAGCACGTCTTCCACCTCATCCACAAGATCAAGTTCGTCGGTGAACTTCTCGTAAGCCGAAGAGAATAAATCGTCATCACCCGCATCTCCCGGTGGAGATTGAGAAATTTCAAAAGTGAAATTCTCATAGCTGAGAGAAGAATCGTCATCACTAGGATCGACCTCTTCCGTAAGAGCAACGTCGTCCTCAGGCTCCATAGCAGGTTAGTCACAAACCTCATCATCCAATACCTTGTCGAGACCAACATCACTAAGCTCATTCAATGAATCTAGATCCTTAGGCGCAATAGGAACATCGAGAGTAGGAGCAGCAACTTCAGAAGATTGGTTGAAAGTGTAGACATCATCGTCGTCGTCATCATCATAATAGATGGGACGAGTCCAGTTAGGAGTGACGTAGTCGGCTAACTCTTCCTTGATAACCTCCACATCTTTAAGAAGCTCATGCAACAACTTTTGTTGTTCATCTCCCCGAGTATGTTCAATTTCACCAATTCTATCCCACGCTGTAATTAAACATTTTGGTGTAGAAAAGAAGGGAAAACGACTAAATTGGCTCAAAAAGGTGTCGGTGGTTTTCAAGGTTTCGTCCACATCAAGCAAAGGTTGCTTTTCCGGATGCAAGTCAGCTCAAAGTTGAGCTATACTTTCTAGAATGCCATTCAAAGTAGTGAGTTGTTGATCAAGACTAATTTGCTGAGAGGATTGATGATTGAGGGTGGGATGTGGGGGCTCAAAGTTATAGACACTAGGATGATAGCACGTTACTTTCTCAAAGACTTGCGACGGATCACAAAAAGAAGCATCGTGAGGGCCCCCACAAATATAGCACCATGGGTGTGGAGAGAAACTGGGTGCTTCTTGTGGATAGCTATTACCATTGTCATTTTTGTACCCCGGTTCTTGCTCGTGACCATACGGGTATCAAACCGGGCACGAAACATGCCAATGAGAATCACTTCCACAATAGATGCACGGGGGAACAGGAGGAGGTGGGTTCAAAAAGGACGAATTAGTCGAGTTGCACAAAGGACAAAATCCGAATAGGAATTGTGTATTGTCGATATCGTTTCCGCACCGCTCACATGTACACCATTGACAAGAGTCGTTCCCGTACAATCGTCTCCCTCACCCGACGCAATGGACATAAAAATCCATAAAGAAAGATAGATAAGTAAGAAGAATATTTTTGGAGCAAAACTTTGAAAAAGAAATGCTTTTTATGATTTTTCAAATGTTTTTGGGATTTTTAAAAATTTTTGACACGAAAAATAACGTTCACAAGTGAACGGATCCCAAAAGCCAACGCGTCTCTCACAAAAAACCTTTAATCCTCACGAAAAGAGCCGGCAGCGGCGCCATTTTAATGTAGAGATTTTGCTAGTTGAAAGTTCATTTTCTCGGAATCTCTTCGAATTGATCTCTGGTTAATTGTGTGACTCAGTTGTTCTTGGTGAATCAAATAAAAGAGTTTTCGTTGTTCAAAACTAATTAAAAGTAAAAACTTGAAACAATAAAAATAAAAATAAAAATAAAGTAAAGACGGTAAAAGAAGAAACAAAGAAAGATTGAAAACTTGGCGAAAAGTAAATTGCGAGAAAATTAAAAGGTAAATAAAGTAAATTACGCGAAATAAAACTTAAATAAAAGGAAAGCAAGTAAAAGTGCAAATAAAGAAAAAGGCGGGAAAAATAGAGTTGAAAACTTAAAACTGAAAAATATAAAATTGCAAAAGAGTGGAAACTTATTCGGAATGAACCACTACTCGGAATAAATGCCTATTCGGAATAATTGAACATTCCGAATAAGGGTTCTATGCGGAATAAAAAGAGAAAAATACTCTACTCGGAATAACAGCTATGCGGAATAAAATGCCTACCCGGAATAATAAGGCTATTCAGAATATGGAGCTTATGCGGAATAAGTCTGCTACTCGGAATAAAATGCCTATTCGGAATAACCTAATATTCCGCATAAACATCCTATTCGGAAGAACTGATATTCCGCATAAACGTCCTATTCGGAATAACTGATATTCCGTATAAGTAACAATGAAAACAGATGATCCGGAATAACAGGGCAAGATACAGTAAACACAAACATGAAGAACAGTAAGGAGAAAAGAAGCACGAATTTAACAAAATCTACCAATATACACCAAAAGATTAAACCAAAACAACCAATAAGCATCAACTAACAATAATCAATCAAAACAAATCAACAAAATTAACAAACATAACCAAATTAATCAAAACCCACTTGATCATAACCATAAAAACTCAAGAACATGAACAATGAAAATGAAGAACAAATCAAACAAGAAAGGTAGAAGGAGATTAGCAATAAGGTAAAGATTAACAACAATTAAAGGTAAACTTACTTGGAATTAAAAGAAAATTAAAGGTGCGTTACATGAGAATTAAAGTGCATAAAATTAAGGAACATGAAAATGAAAATGGGGAAGAGAGGCTTGTCAGGCCTCCAACAACCTAAACAAAATGAAAGTGGACACTATATATAGGGGGATTAGGGAGGAGCTTAGGAAGCTTCCTTCCTCTTTCTTTTTTCTCTTAATTGCACACTTAAGTCCTTGATCTTCTTAATCTTTTGTTAATCTTCTTAATACTTGGACTTTGTCTTGGGATTTCTTCAAACTCGTCTTCTAATTTTCAATAAATTAGACTTGAGTTCTTCGGCTTTTTAGTAAACTTTCATCTTTTGACTTTTTCTTCGATAAATCTTCAGAATTGGTCTTGGACTTCCGTTCTTTTTCCACTTTTGATCTTTCGACTTTGTCTTTTGTCTTTTTCTTTGATAAAAGCCCGTGAAATCCCGTGTTTTCTCCACTTTTCACCTTTTCGTCCTAAATCACAACAAAAACACAAACCACACATAATTCCGACATAAATGACATAAAATACACGTTTTGGCTTAGTTATTATTGTAATTAAGTGGTAAAAAGGATGGGTGTTTTCACACCTATCAGTTCTTAACGATCAGCTTATCAAGCTTACGATAGTCGGGACACATTATAAATGGTCCATAATGACACATCACAACTTGGGAAAATACTAATGGGTTACTCGTACATAGACGATAATCAATAATAACCATAAGGAAGATCGTAATGAACGAATCATACCAACGAAACACAAGTCACGTGAAATATGTCCGTATACAAAAATAATCGCAAACCAAGTCAAGCACTCTTGAGCCCACTTATTTATAATTTCTTGTTTACATCCAAAGGCTTCCCAATCCATGTAAACAAGAATTATAATTTTATGGTTCGGGAATTTATAACTTTCTTGTTCAAATAAAAAGGCGTCCCAATTTATTTCAACAAGACGATTATAAATCATCCTACTCAGGCAATACAGTCACAAGACACGATATCATAACAAAATCAAATGCCAAGATAAGTACAGTGTGTCAAACTTACTCCATGATTTGTGTATTCAAACGCCCCATACCATTTGAATAAATAAACCATCGACAATCTAAGGTCCAGTGGTTTAAAACATTCTTATTCAAATGTCCCAATCCATTTCAATAAGAGAACCTTAAACGACACATAGTTGGGCGATTTAAAATCATTATATTTAAATGTCCAATTCCATTTAAATACAAAGTATTAAATTTCTCAACTAATGACTACTATGAGCATATCTTTGTTGTACCCAAATTATATATAGTTGATTTGGGTATATATATATTTTAGGTCCAACTTTGGCATCCTCCTTTTCGCCACAAAACGTAATCAAACACAATTAAATTAAACGTTATATTACGTAGAAGATGTCTCCTTGAAGAAATGATTATCCAAAGTCATAAGGAGTGTAGAAATATAATAATACGCTTATCAATTACGTTACAAAAGGAGATGTCCTAAAATGGCACATCACAATGCGATGACAAAATCGAGCTTAAATTAGTCGACATGCGATAGATTATGAAACAATATATATGTACCCAAAATACCAAACGAGTTCCATACTCGTATTTGGATAATAAATTAATTATCGAGAAAAGTGATTGGAGGCGAGGCCAAACTCTCTATAAAACCGTATCATAAAATGTACGATAATCACACAAGGACCATTGCTTCATGCGCAATACAATTAAATACCATAGTATATATACATTCATATACATACAACCATTTCTACATAGACATAGGATCACATTATCACAACCAAGCATTGGTTTCAAGGAGCCATGAGTGCGCAGATACTTTGTAAGGCAATCAAACAATTTTACAAAAGAGCAGTTATAGTCTAGGTTTTAAAAAAATACCTACTTCGCTATAACTAGTGCTCTGATACCAATCTGTAACACCCCCGATTTCACAAGGCAGCGGAATATCAACATTGGATGTTACTTCATAGCACATCACACATAGTCATAGAAAACGACCTCAAAGAGACATTTTATAAAATATACCATTCGACAAAATCAGAGTTCAATAAAAGAGGTCCCATTAATTTATACAAACTTTAATAAAAATAAAGATTTGTCAAGTGTATCGAATGGAAATTGTTTGTTTTGCCTTTACTTATCTCGCGTGGCTCCATGCTCCAGCTACTCTTAAACCTATACACCTGAGAATACATGCTAAAATGTCAACACAACAATTGAGTGAATTCATAGGTTTTTAAATAAACAATAATGGGTTTTAAATAAAATATAAAGCTTTTGAACACAAGAATCTCATCCATTGGCGATATTGCAACACATACAATACCTATATTCCACACTATTATGCTAAGCTCATGACACCGATGCCTTAATCAATATATCTGCCCTAGTCAGGTATCTTGCCAAATACCCCATACCTCACGTACAACACACCCGGCTGAGCCTCCAACTCACAGGTGCGACCTGCCCGGGTGGGGGTCATCATTCCCAATGGATCCATTCGTCTGTACGAGCGCCTACCCATCATAGGTAGTTAACGGTTCACGATTTATAGGGACTTTTCACTGGCAATAAGCAACTTAGCCTTACTAATAGTGGCTCATTACCTATACAATCAACGCTTGTGTTCATTTTCCAAAGGCATTCAATCAAACGTCTTTACGTTTATTAACAACAGCTTGTACTCATTCAAAGCATATATTCCAACAACGAATGTTTATTCATAATCATGTATCCTTTCAAAAGGATACAACACGTATGCTTATTTACTAAGAGCATGTATTCCCCCTCGCGGGTTTATAAACACATATAAAGCAGTAAAAGCGAGGATATGAACTCACCTGATATAGCTATAACATGTAGATCAAGGAACAAAACTTCACGAGATATCAATCACTCATAGATCGAGAACGAGATGCCCAACGATCGACATATAACCGAACGAGACCTATAATGACGAGACGCGTCTTAGGTTCGAGACTATACATAAGTCATATATATATATATATATATATATATATATATATATATATATATATATATATATATATATATATATATATATATATATATATATATATATATATATATATATATATATATATATATATATATATATATATATATATATATATATATATATATATATATATATATATATATATATATATATAGATATGTATATATATATATATATATATATATATATATATATATATATATATATATATATATATATATATATATATATATATATATATATATATATATATATATATATATATATATATATATATATATATATATATATATATATATATATATATATATATATATATATATATATATATATATATATGTATATATATATGTATATATATATATATATATATATATATATATATATATATATATATATATATATGTATATGTATATATATATATGTATATATATATATATATATATATATATATATATATATATATATATATATATATATATATATATATGTATATGTATATATATATATATATATATATATATATATATATATATATATATATATATATATATATATATATATATATATATATATATATATATATATATATATATATATATATATGTAAATAGTTTACTTTAGTAAGTTTGGACATTTCATAAGTTTTATAAAACTTTTGATAACAATTTACCATGTGTTATCCCATTATGGTCATTAAGCTCATTAAGGCCCATTAGTGGCCCATTACACTTTTATATAACTTAAGGCCATTTGAAAATGAGTATTAGACTCCAATTTGGTTATTAATCTTAGGCCCAATAATTTCCCAATAGCAATTACAAGTGTAAGTTGGGCTTTTGTGGCCCAAGTCTACTTTATATGTATTACGGGTTCTGAAAACGCCTCAAACGACATCAACTTAATATCTCACTTTGGTTCGGTCTTGGGTTCTATAATTATCATTATACAAATGACTCTGTAATTCCCGATAAGTGGGTCCTACCACCACGTGTTATATAAAAATGGTCAAGTTTTACGTTATATTAATATGGTTCAACTTTTATAATTTCTCGACATACCCCGTAAATTTGATCGTTTCTCCTAAACCGTAAGTCTTCTACGTGACTTATTTATATCAAAATTAATCTCAACTCGTGTACTTTACTGATATCAAGCATATATGACCTTAATTTATGCTTTACATAGCTTAGATGTTCATTTTATAATTAAATATATGGGCTGTGATTCGCAGCCAACTTTAGTTCTACCGTTTTGGCCGCCATTTCCAAACCGTTTATCCGTAGAAAACCATCCGATTCGTGTGTGTTCTACGTAAGTTTATCTACAACCCGTAGTTTAACATTTTTCAATGGTTCTGGTTTCTAAAATGATTTCTCAGTCTGTTCATACAGCATGTTCAGAATCGACACTTTTTACAATTTTGGCCATATCTAATTCATCGAGTATCGTCACGGGACGAGTCACCCGGAAAAATAGCCGCAAAACACAGGCCTATAAGCGTCTATTTTTTTCCAGGGTCCAATACCTACTGATTTCCCATATTGGTCACGTCCTTGCCACTGTTCTATATTCTTATGGTCCAAATCCATCTTTGGGCTTGTTTAACTTGCTCTTTTGTGTTACAAATTCATATACAATGTCCAAGACCCATAAATCAACTATCACATATTCAATATCAGTAGGAAAATAATTTATACATACACTTAATAAATGTATACAAATTTAATCAAAAGAAATAGATATAAAAACCTTTAGTGATGAAGTACAAAATCTAACCATTCATCATCATCACCAAGCTTCTAAAATCAAACCAAAGACCACTTGACCATTAGATTTTACCAAGCTTTAAACCCTCCATCTTGGAGATTATCCCAACCTCAATCGTCTCAAATATCTCTACCACCAAGGTTAGTTTGTGAAGGATGTAATTAAAAAGATGTGCTAATAATCAAGACCTTCAAAGTATATTGAAAGTTTAACTTGTAAATAAAAATGAAAATCTTGTTTTGGCTTGTGTTTTGGAACGTCAACAACAAAGCAAAAGGAGAAGAATTTGATTTAGTTTATAATAAAATGAGTAATTGAAAGTCGGTATGGTGTTTTATCCAAGACACGCAAGATTAGATATGATAAACAAAAGACATGTGTGTGTGTGATTTGTTTTATATGTATGACACTTAAGGTTTCAAGTGTATGAGACGTGTAGCATGAATAAGTGGGGTGAAGATTTATAAACTTTTCCCCACAATCGCTAAAGCGGGTATTATCGATGTTCGATATTTTAAAAGTTACGCGATTTAAAAGATACTCGTTAAGTATGGAAAATAAACTCTCAATATGAAATAAAAATATCGACATTCGGAGAACATTTATATTTCGATATATAAGGAAGGGCTTATAACTTAATATATGTTAATGTTTTATATAAACGAACGACGCCTAATGTTTTATCGTCAATTACGAAGAATGCTCGTAAAACGAGAAATTAAAACGATGACAACAAAAAATATTTATATGTCATAACGAGGATATTTACAGTCGATAACGGACATAGACTTTGTCAGTAAATAATAAATTACATGTATTCAATACGTTAAACCTTAACCTTGCCAATTAGCCGAGAAATCAATATTATTAGTCGAACGAACATGACAAATAAATGTCGGGTAATAAATATTGGTCCAAATATTAGAAATAAGATTAAATCTTAGTATAAATGTTGATTTTAAAGTTCGGGTTATTACACATATGCAAAAGATGCAGTGGTTCTTGGTTGTGTCTTTAGCTTTAGGTTTGTATGATTTCTTGGTGCTTTTCCCCAAAGAACACGCACAACATAAATGATCCTTGTCGAACTTAAGTTTTGGAAGACCACGAACAAGCTCGTTTTTAGCCAAATGGTTAATAGCATCAAAGTTAAGATGAGATAACCGACGATGCCACAACCATGACTTGGTCTTAGAAGCTTTGGAGATAAGGCATACAGGAGAAGCGGACATCATGTTTTGAATGGACAGTATGTAGAGATTATCCCCTCGAGAACCTTTTAACAGATCATTTCCTACTAGATCGCGAATGAAGCAAGTATGTTGTCGAAAAGTGATAGGTGTGAAAACACCCATCCTTTTACCACTTATTTCTTGCTAAAACAAGACCAAAACGCGTATTTAATGTCATTTGTTTGGAATTATGCGTGGTTTGTGTGTTTGTTGTGTTTTCAGAGCCGACCGGATAAATATTGGAGAAAACATGGGATTGCACGGGTTTTATCGAGGAAAAAGACGAAAAGATGAAGTCTATAGTCCAAGAGGTGCAAAAGATTTGAAGTCAATGGGCCTATTTGAAGATTTATCGAAGAAAAGGACCAAAGACGGAAGATTTACCTATGTCGAAGAAACTAAAGTCTATTAAATGAAGAAATTAAAAGACGAGTTGAAATTATTCGTCGACAAATCCCGAATCGAAATTGAAAACGTCAACTTTTCTGAAAACACGAGAAGACAAAAAGAAAGGAAGAAAGCCCACTCACCAACCAAGGGAGAAGCCTATAAATACTCCTCCCATTCAAGACTCCACTAGTTCTTTTTCTGTTATTTTCTTTCCGAGTTCTTAGGAAGAAACCATCTCCCTTAAGGAGTGGTTTCCATTTTTCTTTTTCTTCTTCCAATCTTGTAAGTTTAATCTTTCCACTTGTTTGTTGAATCCTAACGAGTCCACTTTTAATCTTTCTATCATCTTGTTCTTCATCTCTTGGTGATTCTAGTTCTCAAGTTTTCATTTTATTGGTTTGATCATCATAAGTAAGTGGGTTTTATGATTTCGTGGTTTTAGATTGATGTTTACCTAGGGTAAAATATTAGTAGTAAAATTGGTTTTAGTTTTGGTTAAAAACTTGGTGATTTTTGAGTCAAGTTCGTGTTCATAAGGATCCCCTGTTCTTCGTGTTCTTCACTGTGATTGCCAGATTCCGTATAGAAGTTCTTGATTGTCTTGGTTATTCGGAATATCAAACATTCCGAGTAGGGTGAAATTTTCTTGGTTACTCGGAATTTCTAAATTTTCCGCATAGTGTTTCTCTTTAAAATATTCCGAGTAGAAATTGATTTTCCGCATAGTGTTCTCTAACAAAATATTCCGCATAAGCTTTCTTATAAAATTATTCCGCATAAGGGTTTTGTCGAAAACATTCCGCATAGTATAAACATTCCGCGTAGGGATTGGATTTTGTTAATTATTCGGAATGTCCACATATTCCGGATAGGGAGTTTTTCCGAGTAGAACTATTATTCAGAATAGGATATTATTCCGCATAGGGAAATTATTCCTCGTAGGGTTTTTATTCCGCATCACCCAACATTCCGCATAGCCTTACTTGTATTCCGCATAGCTCAAATGTTCAACATAGCCAAATATTCCGCACAGGGTCATCATTCCGCATAGCTTGTTATTCCGGATGGCCGTATTATTCCGAGTAATACCAAATGTTCCAGATAGACTAAAACATTCCGAATAGAGATTGCCAGTTTTATTCTACGTTGAGGTACTTACTTACTGTTTCATTTAAATTCTGAATTTATTCTCAGTTCTTGTTTCTAGTTTAATTTTATTATTACTTGCCCTTATCATTTTAGTAGATTTAGACCAAAGCTCCCCCTTTTTAGTCACCAATTGCAACTATTCCACTTTTGACCGTGATCAATTCGAGAAGATACCGAGAACGAAACAACGACATATATCAATTGGGTACGAGCAACGCAAAGAAAGATCTTGCAAAAGCAACATTTTTAATCAACTAAAATAACAGTTAGCAAAATGGCGCCGCTGCCGGCTCTTTTCGTAAGGATCAACGGTTTCTTGTGAGAAAAATTGGATTTTGGGATCCGTTCTTTCGGGAACGTTTTTTTCAAGCACAAAAATTTTCAAAAAACCCATAAAAATATAAAATTTTCAAAAATACAAAAACATTAAAAAACCTATAAAAACCAAAAATATTTTCTCTTGCATTTTCTTTTTAGTGTATGCGTACTCGATCAACGTCTTATTCAGAGCCCGAGACTCTCGAAGATTTAGACATGGCCGGTGTACACAACAACAATAATAATCCACCCCTCCCAAATAACAACAATAATAATCATCCACCCTACCAAAACATGAATAATCCACCCTTACCCGACCTACGAACCATGGAGGAGCTATGTCAACCCACGATGAACGGACGTGGAGGCCCGATTGCACCGATGCATGTTACGGCTCAGGAGTTTTCGTTAAAGCATCACATGATCCAGCAAGTGCAAACTAACCCATTTCGTGGAATTCCGGATGATGATGCCAACAAACACCTCGACAAATTCATAACCATCACCCAAAGCATGAAGTCCCCAGGTGTTTCTATGGATGACCTTCGCCTTCAACTCTTTCCCCACTCGCTTTCTCACCATGCCGAAAAATGGTTTGACCGTCTCCCAAAGAACTCTATTCATACTTGGGAGGACATGACTCAACGCTTTTTGTCGCGCTACTTCCCACCATCCATGGTCACGAGCCTTCGTAACCAAATTAGTGGATTCATGCAAGACAATGATGAATCGCTTTTTGATGCTTGGGAACGGTACAATGATTTGATCGACCGCTGTCCTAATCACAATATGCTCCCCGTCACTCTCATTGATACCTTCTACAATGGTCTCACTTTTCGTGATCGTGACACGATCAATGCCGCCGCCGGTGGTACTTTTATGAAAAGGAGACCGGAGGAGTGTCGAGAGTTGATTGAAAACATGACTACTCATAACAAGAATTGGGATTCATCCGCATCTTCAAGATCTAACTCGAGAGTCAATGTTTCTTCTACTACTTCCAATCCTGAGATGACTGAAATTTCTCGACAACTCGCTGAGATGAACAAGAATTTCATGACCATGGCCACAAACCACTTTCAACAAGCTAAAGCCGTTGCTATTTCTTGTGACACATGTGGTGGTCCTCATTCTTATAATGATTGTCCTTCTACCCAAGGCAATTATTCTAAAAACGTTAACGCAGCATATGGTACTTATCCCACGGGAGGCTATCAAGCTCGTCCTCAAGGAGACCGTAGCTTGCTAAGTTATCGTTCCAATAATTACCTTGCTCCACCCGGTTTCCCTCCTGCAAACCAAAACCAACAACAAAGCTATAACCGAAACAACCAATCCCAACCTCGTGCTCAAAATCAATATCAATCCGAAAGAAACCCATACCCAACTCAAGGAAATTCTCAAGCTTACCAAGCTCCACCTCTCAATCAACCGATGGCAGTGAATCAAGACGTCGAGACGTTCATGAAGACTAATCGTGAGATGGTGACGAATCTTCAGAGTCAATTTGTCAACTTGAAGAATGACATGGTGAAACAAGGGAGCGATATTCGAGCCGAGCTAAGGAATGATATGGCCAAACACAGTAATGAAATTAATGCAAACATGAGAGACTCTTTTAATAATCAAGCGGTTCACCTTCGTGATATGATTAGTTCGCTCATCCAAGGTAATCAACCCTCTCCTTCGGGTACTCTTCCGAGTAATACCGTTACGAATCCAAGAGGGGAGATGAAAGCAATCACCACTCGTAGTGGAAAAGGTTATATGGAACCCGAGCTTCCTACACCTCCACCCGTGATTGTGAACAAGGAAAAAGAGCAACTTTCCTCACCTCCTTCACCTTCTATCCCCATTTCCCCACCACCCGTGGTTGTGAGTGATCCTACTCCCATAAAGCCTTCTTCTTCATCCAATATACCTTATCCCTCAAGGTTGAGGAAAGAGAAGCAAAAGAGCAAGGATGATATTCAAGTTTCAAACTTTCTTAAAATGTTTAAACAACTGAATTTTAACATCTCCTTTGCCGAGGCTCTCGCTCACATGCCCAAAAACGCTAAGATGTTTAAAGATCTTCTAAGTGATAAGGAAAAGCTTCTCGACATCGCTCAGACCCAACTCAATGAGAACTGCTCCGCAGTGCTCTTAAGGAAATTGCCCACCAAACTTGGTGATCCGGGTCGCTTCTTGATTCCTTGCAACTTCCCGTGAGTAGAGAATTGCATGGCCCTAGCCGATCTAGGTGCCAGTATAAACTTAATGCCTTTAAGTGTTTGGAAGCAATTATCTTTCCCCAAGCTAGTCCCCACCAAAATGACTTTGGAATTAGCCAACCGTACGGTTGCTTATCCAGTGGGGATAGCCGAAGATGTCTTTGTTGGCGTCGACAAATTCACCTTCCTGGCGGATTTTGTTGTCGTTGACTACGAGATGGATCCTCGTGTTCCATTAATCGTTGGACGTCCATTCCTGAGGACCGGTCGCACTCTCATTGATGTAGCCGCATGCGAAATAATCATGAGAGTTGGTGATGACAAAATTGTCTTCAACATGGGTAAGATTTCTAAGCAACCTTATTCATATGAGAGTGTTAATGCTATTGATGTTCTCGATGAGGCTTGTGAAGAACATTTTCATGATGCTTGCAAAAGTACTCTCTCTTCTCTACCCAATGTTGAGACCGTTGCCTCAATTGCTCCGGCATTGACTCCTTTTGGAGAAAGTGACTTAGATGATTTCGAAGCTAGCTTGGGTCCTCTCGATATTAAGTATGATGATTCTTCCACTAATTGGGATGAAGACATTCGTACTATTGAGAGACTTCTCAATGAAGACCCGTTTCCTCCTCCCTCTCCTAAAGAGGTGACTAATGATGATCCATCGTTAATTACACCATCTATTGAGGATCCTCCTACTCTTGAGCTTAAGGACCTACCTCCTCATCTTGAGTACGTTTTCCTTGAAGACAACGAGAAGTTACCGGTCATCATCGCGAAGGACTTGAAAGAAGAAGAAAAAGCTCGACTTGTCGCCGTGTTGAAAAAGCATAAAAGAGCTATCGCTCGGAAAATCTTCGACATTCGCGGAATTGATCCTCACTTCTGCACACATAAAATTCTCATGGAGGACGACTTTAAGCCCACAATTCAAAGCCAACGAAGGGTGAATCCTAAAATCCATGAAGTCATCAAAAAAGAGGTTATCAAACTTCTTGATGCGGGTATGATTTACCCTATTTCGGATTCACCATGGGTTAGTCCAGTCCATTGTGTGCCTAAGAAAGGCGGAATTACCGTTGTGCCCAATGCGAACAACGAGTTGATTCCTACCCGTCTCGTTACTGGGTGGAGAGTTTGTATAGACTACCGCAAACATAATGATGCCACGAGAAAGGATAATTTCCCTCTACCTTTTATGGACCAAATGCTTGAACGTTTAGCGGGTAATGAATATTACTGCTTTCTTGATGGTTTCTCGGGTTATATCCAAATACCCATCGATCCCCAAGATCAAGAGAAAATAACATTTACTTGTCCCTATGGCACATTTGCTTACAAAAGGATGCCTTTTGGCTTATGCAATGCCCCCGGGACTTTCCAAAGGTGCATGTTGGCTATCTTCCATGACATGGTTGAGCAAACCATGGAATCTTCATGGATGATTTCTCGGTCTTCGGGGATTCCTTCTCTTCTTGCCTTGCCAATTTGGAACGTATGCTTAAGCGGTGCGAAGACACTCGCCTTGTTCTGAATTGGGAAAAATGCCATTTTATGGTAAAAGAAGGCATTGTGCTAGGACACAAAATCTCTAAAGCCGGTCTTGAAGTCGACCGTGCTAAAGTAAATGTCATAGCCAAATTACCTCCACCTTCAACCGTGAAGGGTGAGAAGTTTTTTGGGTCATGCGGGCTTTTATCGTCGATTCATTCAGGATTTCTCTAAAATCGCTCGCCCGATGACCCACCTCTTGGAAAAAGATACTCCTTTTATCTTTTCTAAAGAGTGTATCGAAGCCTTCAATCTTCTTAAGGATAAGCTAACTAAGGCACCGGTCTTGGTTACCCCTAATTGGGAGCTACCCTTTGAATTGATGTGCGATGCTAGCGACTTCGCTATTGGTGCGATTTTGGGACAAAGGATTAACAAACATTTCCAACCAATCCACTATGCTAGCAAAACAATGACGGGGGCTCAATTGCATTATACGACAACCGAAAAAGAGCTTTTAGCTGTTGTCTATGCTTTTGAAAAATTCCGCCCCTATCTTGTTCTATCCACCACCAGCGTATACACGGACCATTCCGCGTTGAAGTACCTGATGACTAAACACGACTCTAAGCCAAGACTTCTTTGCTGGGTTTTACTCCTTCAAGAATTCAAAATTTAAATTCGTGACAAGAAGGGTGCTGAAAACCTAGCCGCGGATCATCTGAGTAGACTTGAGGATCCATATCAAGGGGATCATCCGAACAAAGAGATCAATGACTCTTTCCCCCTTGAAACCTTAATGTCTTTAAATCTCAATCTTGATGGCACCCCGTGGTTTGCCGATATTGCAAACTACTTAGCGGGTGGTGTTCTCATCCAAGGGTTAACATCCCAACAAAATAAGAAGTTCTTGAACGATGTTAAGACTTACTTTTGGGATGACCCTTTTCTATTCAAACAATGCGCTGACTTGATTATTCGCCGATGTGTTGACGGACAGACAGCTTTTGACATTCTCCAAGCTTGCCACAAAGGACCCACCGGTGGTCACTTTGGTCCCAACTACACCGCCAAAAAAGTGTTTGACTCGGGATTCTATTGGCCCACCATTTATCGTGATGCTCACGAGATGGTTAAACATTGTGATGCTTGCCAAAAACAAGGCAAGATCACACATAAAGATGAGATGCCTCAAAATTTCATACAAGAATGTGAAATCTTTGATGTATGGGGCATCGACTTTATGGGGCCATTCCCTTCTTCTAAAGGCAACAAATACATCCTTGTCGATGTCGACTACGTTTCTAAATGGGTTGAAGCCAAAGCTTTACCTACTAATGACGCGAGGGTGGTTTGTAATTTCTTGAAACAGCTGTTTGCTCGTTTCGGTGTTCCTCGTGCTATTATCAGTGACCGTGGGACTCATTTTTGCAACGATCAATTTGCAAGAGTCATGGCAAAGTATGGTGTCAATCACCGTCTTTCCACCGCTTATCATCCTCAAACCAACGGTCAAGCCGAGATATCCAACCGTGGATTGAAGAGAATTTTGGAACGTACTGTGGGAGAGCATCGTGCCTCATGGGCCGATAAACTTGATGATGCTCTGTGGGCATTCCGTACCGCCTATAAGACAACGATTGGTTGTACACCTTATCGTCTTGTGTACGGGAAAGCCTGCCATCTCCCCATCGAGCTGGAACATAAGGCATACTGGGCCTTGAAGTGGGCTAACTTCGACATCAACAAAGCCGGTGATTTTCGCAAGATTCAACTCAACGAGCTACAAGAATTGAGGAATCAAGCTTACGAGAACTCATTGATCTATAAGGAGAAGACCAAGATTATCTACGATGCTAAAATCAAGAACCGAGAATTCCACGTTGGTGATCAAGTCTTACTCTTTAACTCTCGGTTGAAGATCTTCTCAGGCAAGTTGAAGAGCCGCTGGTCTGGTCCTTTCACCATCGCTAATGTTTTTCCCTATGGCACCATTGAGCTTTCTCAGCCAAATGGGCCCAACTTCAAGGTGAATGGCCAGCGTTTGAAATTGTACTTTGGTGAGGACATCTCTCACGAGATGATTCCATCCCTCACCACGTTTCCCTTGAATTAGTTCGGGACCGAGTCAGGCTCGCGACTCGGTGAACAAAAACAAGCGCTCCTCGGGAGGCAACCCGAGTATCTATCCCCCTTTCCCGTTTTTCATCATAAGTGTAGGGGGAGCTATATAGGTTGCTTGTTTTTGGATGGTGATGTGATTACAGGGATCAGTGCACTCTTAGAATCTTTTAAGAACCGTGCTCCCATGTTATCCGCAATACCGGTTCTATCTCTCAACTATCGTGATTCAATTGTCTTCATACTCACATTTGAAATTGATCACTTTAGTCGTCTCTTCCTTAGCTTGATTTAACCAACGTGCAAAATGTCATAAGTGTAGGGGAGACTTTTTCCCACATGCTTAAACATTGAGGACAATGTTTATCTTAAGTGTAGGGGAGACTTCTATCGAAGTTTTAAGTGGACTTTTCCATTAAAATGTCTTCATTTAACCAGAAAATCATCTTTTTCAACATTTTTCAAATTTTTAATTAACTTTG
The DNA here is from genome assembly GCA_025667525.1 of Glebionis coronaria. Taxonomy (NCBI): domain Eukaryota; kingdom Viridiplantae; phylum Streptophyta; class Magnoliopsida; order Asterales; family Asteraceae; genus Glebionis; species Glebionis coronaria. Next base: position 438,069,137 of record CM046881.1, read on the forward strand.
GCCATTTTTGTCGTAATTTTTAAATTTTTGTCGTTGCTTTCATATGTATATATCCCGCAATAAAGTCAAAAATATTAATAAAGTGGTGTGGCTAGTTTTGAAATCTTTGACATATTAGGCCCGTTGCGATTATTTTGACTCAACCCGAATAGACTTATTCAAGTTTATTCTAGCTAGTATCCTTAACCATGTAGATCTTAATTGGTTTATTAGGCTAAGTATCCACGAGTCTCATTACTTGAGATTTTAAATTGTGGAGGACGAGAAATGATAGAGTCAATTATAAGTCGGTATTCTTGCACAAGCTCACTTGGCGTAATTATTTGCCTATTCTCCCATCACTTGCTAATAATTTATCTGCAATAAGTAAGGTCGTACGATTTGAAAGGTTACTTAGCTTCTAGCCCAAGATCGTTTAAAAGTTGCTCGGTAATGATAAGAGTTCATAGCCAAGGCATAACTTATGAAGCGGGGCGCGAAGATTGGCGAGTCCAAAAAGGCCCTAACAAGGCATGAGGATTCCATTTTATTGCTAAAGATCCAAGGTGATGTGGAAAGCATTATTCCCAAAATCGATATGAAGGATCAAGACTCACGACGAAAAGCAGTCAACTCCCATAAAGATCATGGAGAAGTCTATCCGAAAAGACCCTAACAAGGTATGAGGATAAATAGATCCAAGTCCGAAAAGGAGGCGGATCGTTGTATCTCAAAATCCCAATTAGAGATTGAAGAAATAATCATGAAGTCGTGGTCAACAAAGTTGGAGTACCCCTCAAAAGTCTCCAAGAGAAGAAACTCTATTAACGAAGAGAAGACCATTATCTCAAGAACGTCTCTCGAAGATATGAAGTATGAAGTACATGCCAAATATCGGCTCGAGAAAGGTCTCAAATCGTGAACCAAGTTATGCCAAGATATGAACTTTTTGATATCCCGAGAAGCAGTTTTAAGAGATTTTGTCCTTTAGCTAACTATTGATCAAATCGTCCTACTTTGCTTTCAGCCTAAATAAACTATCGAAATAAGTCCAAAAATGCATCTTCATGATCATTCTAAGACAAAAATAAAATATAAGAGATACACCTAGGAATAAAGGAGTTTAAGCATATAATTAAGCCATGTGTGTAAGTGTTTGAATTGCTAACTTATAATAACAATGATCTCGTTTTTAAGCTTAGTTTGGAGAACGTGAAACTTGAGGGTGATAAATCTTTGCAGCACCAAAGCCCTAATGTAAGTCCTTGATCTCTTTGCAAGTTATTTCCATCCTTTAGTTTATTTTAAAGTTTTAGTTTCTCTTAGTACTTTAATTTTTGTTTAGTAGAATGTTAATAAGGCCAAGGTTGATTAATTATGAGAAAAATGTAAATTTGCTTTATCACTAAGCATTGCATGAGGGCATGGCAATGGTTAAGTGTAGGGGATTTGATAGGTGTGAAAACACCCATCCTTTTACCACTTATTTCTTGCTAAAACAAGACCAAAACGCGTATTTAATGTCATTTGTTTGGAATTATGCGTGGTTTGTGTGTTTGTTGTGTTTTCAGAGCCGACCGGATAAATATTGGAGAAAACATGGGATTGCACGGGTTTTATCGAGGAAAAAGACGAAAAGATGAAGTCTATAGTCCAAGAGGTGCAAAATATTTGAAGTCAATGGGCCTATTTGAAGATTTATCGAAGAAAAGGACCAAAGACGGAAGATTTACCTATGTCGAAGAAACTCAAGTCTATTAAATGAAGAAATTAAAAGACGAGTTGAAATTATTTGTCGACAAATCCCGAATCGAAATTGAAAACGTCAACTTTTCTGAAAAGACGAGAAGACAAAAAGAAAGGAAGAAAGCCCACTCACCAACCAAGGGAGAAGCCTATAAATACTCCTCCCATTCAAGACTCCACTAGTTCTTTTTCTGTTATTTTCTTTCCGAGTTCTTAGGAAGAAACCATCTCCCTTAAGGAGTGGTTTCCATTTTTCTTTTTCTTCTTCCAATCTTGTAAGTTTAATCTTTCCACTTGTTTGTTGAATCCTAAATCATTAATACGAGTCCACTTTTAATCTTTCTATCATCTTGTTCTTCATCTCTTGGTGATTCTAGTTCTCAAGTATTCATTTTATTGGTTTGATCATCATAAGTAAGTGAGTTTTATGATTTCGTAGTTTTGGATTGATGTTTACCTAGGGTAAAAGATTAATAGTAAAATTGGTTTTAGTTTTGGTTAAAAACTTGGTGATTTTTGAGTCAAGTTCGTGTTCATAAGGATCCCCTGTTCTTCGTGTTCTTCACTGTGATTGCCAGATTCCGTATAGAAGTTCTTGATTGTCTTGGTTATTCGGAATATCAAACATTCCGAGTAGGGTGAAATTTTCTTGGTTACTCAGAATTTCTAAATTTTCCGCATAGTGTTTCTCTTTAAAATATTCCGAGTAGAAATTGATTTTCCGCATAGTGTTCTCTAACAAAATATTCCGCATAAGCTTTCTTACAAAATTATTCCGCATAAGGGTTTTGTCGAAAACATTCCGCATAGTATAAACATTGCGCGTAGGGATTGGATTTTGTTAATTATTCGGAATGTCCACATATTCCGGATAGGGAGTTTTTCCGAGTAGAACTATTATTCAGAATAGGATATTATTCCGCATAGGGAAATTATTCCTCGTAGGGTTTTTATTCCGCATCACCCAACATTCCGCATAGCCTTACTTGTATTCCGCATAGCTCAAATGTTCAGCATAGCCAAATATTCCGCACAGGGTCATCATTCCGCATAGCTTGTTATTCCGGATGGCCGTATTATTCCGAGTAAGACCAAATGTTCCAGATAGACTAAAACATTCCGAATAGAGATTGCCAGTTTTATTCTACGTTGAGGTACTTACTTACTATTTCATTTAAATTTTGAATTTATTCTCAGTTCTTGTTTCTAGTTTAATTTTATTATTACTTGCCCTTATCATTTTAGTAGATTTAGACCAAAGCTCCCCCTTTTTAGTCACCAATTGCAACTATTACACTTTTGACCGTGATCAATTCGAGAAGATACCGAGAACGAAACAACGACATATATCAATTGGGTACGAGCAACACAAAGAAAGATCTTGCAAAAGAAACATTTTTAATCAACTAAAATAACAGTTAGCAAAAAGCAACCTCAAGGTTTGAATCGTAAAATTGTCCCACTAAAAATAAATTTTGACCAAGTCCCTCCACATAATATACCCTTGAAATCGTAACATTCCCAATTTGATATTCACCATAACCCATGATCTTCGCAATATGGTCGTTGCCGAATTTAACCGTTCCTAGAAACTTGGCGACGAAATTTTGGAGCATCGAGCGGTCTTCGGTCATATGCTTTGAGCATCCAAAGTCCAAGTACTAGAGGATGATTTGGACCACCTGAAAATATCACCAAACGAAGACAATGTATCGGAATCTAAATGTTCCTCTGTGTTAGCAGGTACAGATATATTTATCTTAGATTTGCTATCAGAGGAGGTCTTAGGCTTCCAAATTTGTTTCCTAGATGTTGGCTTAAATTCTAGTTTTCTAATAACCTGAGGCACTTCTTCACTGGTAGGCACAATAGTGGATGCAGACCTAGTTAAAGGGCGCTTTTTCCATTTCTTAGTGCCGGATTTCCTATTTAAAGGACGCTAAGACCTAACTTCAGTGGATGTGATCCTAGTTAAAGGGCACTTAGTTCCATTTGTTGTAAAGGTCCTACCAGTGGGTTTCCATTGCCAACCAACTTGGGTGAATTTCTTCCCCGTTGGAATCCATTCAAGATTGTTCCTAATGGTATACATTTCATTCACGTGATCAACAAGGCATAAATCATGACGCTAAGAAAACATACATTCATTATAATTCCAACATCTCAATTTAGAATTCACATTTTGCTTAGACGTCTGCATAGAGGCAGAGCCTTTTGTCTTAGGTACATGATTCTTTTTATTTTAAACTGAAATAACATTCCTAGGGTGAACTTCTACTTTCTTCTTCGCAGTCCTACTAGTGGAAGGCTTGATCCTATCTTTCTTGTCTTGAGATCCTTTAGCCTTAGTAGACATAATTACACCTGTAGAAGCCAAGGGAACAATTGTGACAGATTTTGATTTTTGCCTTAATGGGTGTATTTAAAACAGGCTTAGCTCTTGGAGTCTTATTGAATGGAGTTATGGCAATAGTGTGGGTTTGTTGTTTAGAGGGTGCAGGTATCGGTTGACCTATATACTCTAAGTTTGCTAAACAATCTTGAACGTGATCCACATATAAAAAAAGCTCATATAGAATATGACTTATGGGATCTAGTTTACGCATATCATCAATGGTCTCTCTAGCTAGATCTGCATGTTCTAAGGCATTTTTCATGTATGTTACAAACTTAGTTGGACTATGCTTAAATTTTGGGTCCCGATAAAGCACATGTGGGTTGGGTTTGGGAGCACTAGAGGTCGGTGCAGAGATGGTAGCTGAGTTATTAGTAACTTTTCGTTCTTTGAGTTGAAGTGTCTCCTTTAAGTCAACTATAACCATGTTTTTATCTATGAGTTGAATATTTAAGTCAGAGATTTCCTCACATTTCTTGTTCAGTTGGTCAATAAGTGACTTTTGCTCTGCCGCATTAAAAGCAAAGCGTTGTTCTATTGAACCAGAAACTTGTGAGACACCCTGCCTTACTCTTTCCAACTCCCCTAGCATAGAAGAAATTCTATTTTCTAGGGCATGGTTTTTAATCTCTGTGGCCTCTAGTTCCACTTTGTCATTTAATGACTCTCTCTTAAGTCTTACAATTTCTTCCTCTAAAGCCTGAACCACCTGAATCATCTTGTCACTCGTCTCAACGGTGTTTTCACAATCATTTATTTTTTAAAGAGTTTCATTTTTAGATTGATTTTCAATTTCAAGAGATATACAATGTTGTTGAAGCTCATTAAAACGTTTTGAAAGTGAGTTATATGAATCTTGAAGTTTTAAAAATTCAGCGTTAGATTCGTGACAAGAATGATTATCTACATTATTCACAAGTTCAACAATATTCACAAAGATATTATGCACATCATCACATTTATTCACAGCAAATGTCATCTCAAAAGCATATTCAATAGTAACAACTTGCATCACTTCGAGAGACACTATATGTTCCAAGAATCGGTCATATTCAGAAAAAATCTTTTCTTTATCAATTAGATGTTGCTCATAAGCATCATCTATTTCATAAAAAACTTTTCGACCTTCTTTAACATTGTTTACAAACGGAACGATCTCTTTCTCAAACACCATTTTCATGTGTTCAAAAGCCCATTCTCCAGCCATTTGAGCCGTTGAATTCGTACATTCCGTGATGACCTTGTCAAATCCGGTAAGGTATCGCCTAATCTCTTTCAAGCTTAGCAATACATACTCACCGATGGAAGATCCTTTGGAACTTCCTTAGGTTCATTTGGATTGATAAGTGTAGGAAATATACTAAGGCTTTCTCTAGTAGACATGAAAGTTGGTGTATGGATAAATTCCTTTTGTATGTTAAAGCAAATTCTAAGATCCGTTTTTGAATTCTCTGCATTAAGGTGTGCATAATCGTACTTAGGATATGTAAAAATCACTTTTGATCGATTCTCTTCATGTAGTGATAAATTCTCGGATTCATTCGGAAACACAATCAGATCTAATACCAATCCTAACTTGGTTGCAGCGTAAAGTCATGGGTTGTGGTTAAGTGCTTGCTTTGCATACCTCGGGTTAGGTGGTAAGTCTATTAGACGCGATAGAGTGAATTCCTTAAAAGATGAATTAAACAAGTGTACTAAATGTGAAGCAGAGTATGGTTTTAAAAGCAAAACTTCAGTCTTTTTAACTTTCTCAGACGCCTTAATTTCTGTTTCAACCCTTTTAGACTCGAGAATTTCGAAATCCGTATGAAGTTTTTGAAAATTATTAACGACTGACTCTTTTTCTTTAAGTTATTTTGAAATATTTGCTCTAAAACTTTCAATTTCTAGCAAGTTATCCATTTGGACTTTCCTAAACTTATCAAATTCTGGATTGGTTAAGGTACTGGTCACTAGAGTTAATTCCAAGGTGTTAACCTTTTCCTTATACAAAGCAAGCTCGGCTGATAGTGTCTGATTAACACCAAGGGTTTCAAGGACCGCATTGTTCATTTGGCCAAGCAAAGATGCTGACACCATAACCATATCTTGCTGAGCAGACGAATTTGTAGACGTAATAGCTCTCAGTTGTGTTTCACTCAAAGTCTAAGGACTTGCATTGATATTGCTATCATTGTTTGTCTCCTTCTTTGAATTACTAACCACCAGAGGCTGTTCCAGATACTCTGGCACTTGCTCAACTTGATAAGGTACAATACTAGTATCATTTGTAGTATTTGGTACCTCAGAGATTTTGTCAGCTCCATAAAGTAAAAGATTTCCCATGAGAGCTGCCTTGGCGGTACTGAGATCATCACAGTCCGAATCGTATGCATCAAGATCATCACATTGGTATGATGCATTGTTGGTAGAAGCTACTGTGAGGCAACTCTTGAATCTGCAAGGAATGTTAACTCTTCTTCATCGAGATCTCGACCTTGTGCTTGAGCATTCACCAAGTATATATTTTCCTGAAACCATGTGCCATCCCTCTTCCTCTTAGGTTGCTTGCACACCCGAGCCATGTGTCCTTCCCCTTTGTAGTTATAACAGATGATCATCTTAATTTTCCCAGTGTTATTTCCCCTTGTAGTAGTGTTGAATGGACGTGCACCAGTATTGGATAAACTTGGTCTCCCCTGAAGTGGTTGCACAGTAACTCTGCCATCTTGGATTGTATCTTGTTGATAAGAGTTAGAAGAATTCCTCAACTGATTATTTGTTGGAGATGGTCCTCTATAACCTCTTTTGTTCAACGCTTGAGTGATGTAATCAGACATTTGAGCAAGTATATCAATAGGATTATCCCCTTGTCTAAACTCATGAAATGGAATCTCATCATCACAATAGAATACTGGTGCTGGTTGAGCTACAAACACATTTGAAGGAGTACTGACATGTTGTGAGTAATGGGGTTGAGGAACCTCATCTTACTGGTAAGTGATGGCAGGGTTTGTTGGAGGTTGATAAGGGGAGTATGGTTGTGAAGCATAAGGTAAATGATGTGAGTCTCCTTGTGATGATATTGCTGGTTGCTGGTATTGTTGCTGATAAGATGTAGGTGGTTGTGGCAAGATCGAATACTGTAGAAATCTTGGAGTCTGGAACATGGGCTTGTGATAAGATTGTTGTCCCATAGCATACGGAGTGTTGTTGTATGACAGTGTTGGATGATTTGCCATTATTGCCAGTGGTTCAGAATAAGATCCTTGAGACATGCGTTTCTGGAGCACATGCTTCTCATGTTGCTGCAAGAAAGCATAAAGCTGATCTAAATTTGATTTGTGAAAATCCCGAATCAATTTAACATCCGTGACATATTGGCTCCATTCTTGGGGTAACGTGTTCAAAAACTTGGTGTTGATTTGTGATGAGATGGCATTTGTACATGATCTCATCATTCTTTTCGGGCTTTAAATGCATAAAAATGTCATAAAATACCATATATATGCTTGTATTTGTTTACTTGTGTGTTTTAGGTATGGATATCGTGAAAAAGACAAAATAAAACAAGAAACAAGGAAAAACGGACACGAGAAACGAAGCCGTACAAAGAACCGGGCCCTAGTTCATGAATTATCCAAGATTAACCCTTGAAGACTTGAAGATGTACAAGATTGATCCTCAAAATATGAAGAAATGATACTTAAAACCCTTGTATATTCATAATTACAAGTTTGGTCCCTTAAGTTTGTCAAAATTACAAAATGGTCCTTCAACTTTGAAAAATTGGCAAGTTTAGTCCCTAAACAATTCTAATTTGTCAATTATGGTCCCTCATGAAGTCAAAGAACCAATGAAGACCTTTGAAGATCAAGAATGTCCAAAATCAGTCCCTCAAATATTCAAACATGGCAAAAATAACCCTTGAAATCTTATTTGCAAAGTTTTGTGGCCAAAGTATAAACTTTGAAAGTTTATTAACAAAGGGAATCAAGTTTGTAGGCTGAAAAACGTGTTTTACCCATTTCACCAAAACACAAGGACCATATCTGTCATTTCCCTAAGTTCAAACTAAACAAACACGCGCCAAACACCTTTTTCTGTACAAAAACAGATCAAACTAGTTACTGTTTACCATGAAGAACCCAGGATTTACCTTCACTTAAACAAAGGGTAAATTGAGATTAACCCTACCCACGCTTGATTCACACATGCAGAAACTCATCCCACACCCAAAACCCTCACTCCCACTCACCAAAGGGCCCCACCATTCAAGCCGTCCACCTATCACATCACAACTTAACCTCCAAGGCATGACACGTGGCCAAATCAACAGCCAAGACTCAATGCTTAACTAGAAAGATAAAATGAACGATTTGGATGCATTTGGACAGCTCAACAACACAATTCGTCTAGAAGATTCAAGGGCATTTTAGGGACTTCATAGCTTGGGTTTTCTCATTGTAATCTCAGCCCTTGTGGCCTATATAAGGACTCCTCAACTTGTGAGAGAGCCTTGTTCCAGTTTTACCTTTTAAACATTGTAATTCCTTTTTGAATTTTATAAAAGTTGGTATTTTGAGAAAATTGTAATTCCTTTTTATGTTTTTGAAAGTTGGTGTTGTTTAAGGGTAATTCTGAGTTCCATTATATGTTATAAGTGTGCTTGAATCTTGTGGTTCAAGGACGTTTATGTTTGGTAAGGTTTTCAGGTTTGAAATAAGTTTGAAAAGTGGTTTCTGATTCTGCTATTTATCTTGTACTAGTCCTTGACCAAAAGCTATAAGCTCTTACAAGCTTGTTGACACCAAGCTTGTGAAGGGATTGGAGCCTTTGGTTAGGCTGTTTGTTCATTGTGTTGAAGAAATCAAGTCCTTGAGTTTCTACTTTGAAACATCAACCAATGCAGTCATTCATCTCCTTTGTTGAAGTACCTTGGTCTTGTTCTAGTTGTTGAACAAGGTCCAAGGAGCATTGCTGGTCCTCCTAGGATGTTGTGGAGGACAGGTATAACCTCTTGTTAAGATTCCTCTAAAAATTACATGATATTGACTGTTTTATGTTTTGCTATGTGATTTGGTGATTTTGTGTTTGTGCTTTGTGTTTTATGGTTGGTATCTGTTAGTTGTCACCTAGTGTAGCTATTTTATCATTAAAATCAGTAGGTTGTTTGTAGAATTAAGAAGTTGCTTTGAAAAAGGTCTTATAAAAGGCTGTTTGGGTTTACTTGTTCATAAGGCCTTGTGGCCTTGTGCCCTTGGTTCTTACTAGGGACGAAGCTAGGACAAAATGTTACCGGGTGCACAAAATTTTTTGAACCGTAATATAACAGATGTAAAAAGTGAATTAAAACGAAGAGTAGAAACACGTTTCAATTGACTGGGTGCATTATGCATTTAGGAAAAATCGATGTTTTCTTCACAAATTAACACTACCCGGAAAAAATCCATACGGTTTGGGAGGTCTAAACAAGTCATATTAAGCAAGTTGTAGTCATTGGTTAAGTTTCTGAAAGTTTGGAAAAGGGATTTCAAGTTTTGCAAAATTTTGATAAAAAGTGTTTTGAAATTGGTCAAACACATCAGATCCAATAACTTCTTTGTTTGTTGGATCTAAGGTCTAAAATCAGGTTTGGGAATAGTTTAGGTGATAATATATCTTTGCATTATCTGCTTGTTGAATTTGGTGGCTTATTGAAGGAGCTAGGGCTTATCAAAGTTGGCTGAAGTGGTCATTTGCATCAGCAAAGTGAATACCTCATTTTGTGCTTGCATTTGTAATCCTAGTGTATGCATTGTTGTTTTATTGCTTGGAACTTGATATTGTGCTGCTTATGAGTGAATTTTGCTATTTGGTGTGCCTTGTATCTGGCTTAAAAGCTCACTGGCTTATTAAGCCTTATTTGCCAAAATCTGTCATCAATTGGTCAACTGACCTCTTGATTCACAAGGATTCCTCCTTGAGTTCTTCACAAAAGTTGCTTATAATAAGCCTATATACCATCCCTGATCATTTGGTGAACTTTGGAGTACTTTGACTTTTGGTCAAATAAGCACAAATTGGCTTATTTTTTATAATTTCTTATTGGTACATGCAACAACTTGTCTTTTGTAATAGAACTCATTTTTCATAGCTTAATAACAAGTTTGGAAGGTTACAAGTCTTTTGGTTAAGCTTTTGCTAGGAAACTAGCTTATTTGGCTTTTTCAGCCAGCTTATTGGTTCACACAGCTTATTCTACATGGCTTTTTGTGATTTTCTTGATTGATTATTCTTAGTTAAGCTATTTGTGAGCTTTTGCAACAAACCAGAGCTTCTGAAACAACCTAGAACTCTAACCTGACTTTTTTGTCTTTTAGTGAAATTGTTCTTTGCTTATTTCTAGCTTATTGAGTGTGCTTTTTCAAAATTTCTTTTCACAGATCTCTTAGGCATCTCAAAAGAAGGCGGTGTGTTTAAGCATAGCTTATGGCATTGGCTTATTGCTTAATGGGCTTATTGGCCCAATAAGAATAAGTTGTTTGCTATTTAAGCTGTGATAAGCTCAAAATCAGCTTTTGGGCCTTCAAACTTTTGTGCTTAGAATTGCATTTTGAGTCAGATAGGGCTTTTCCAGGTCATTTGGGCCTAGTTTGACTTTTTGGGCCCAAAAGCCCATTAGTGTTGGCTGTTTTTGGTTTTAGCCCATTTGGGGGCCCATTAGGGGTATTTTAGCAATTTCACTTTTATTTTCTGATTTTATGTTAAAATAAACTAGTTTGCAAGTTTTTATAATTTTTTATAATTTTTGGATTTTTAATATTATTTTAATATTATTTTATTATTATTTTTCAAATTTCACATTTTTATACTTTTTATATTTTTCTAAGCTTTAATACATTAAAATAGGATTTTTGAAACTCTTAGATTAATTTTATCATCATTAGATTTTTTTTATAATTATTTTAAGTTTTAATAGTTTTTAAATCATTTTAAATAGTTTTTCTTAGTTTAAAAATTTACAAAAATAGTTTTTAATCTTTTTAGGTCATTTTAGAGGTTTACCAATTGAAAAAACTTTATTTGGACTTTTTTATAATTAATTTGATTTTTAGGGCTTTAATTAGCATTTAAAAATTAATATTTAATTAATTAAAAGGTTTGGAAAAGTTTTGATCATTGGTAAACTCTTAGTTTATTTATTTTGATTTTTGGTAATTTTTTGGAATTTTTAGAATTTGTTTTTATTTTAGCTATTTTACGGTTTTACGTTTAGTCGTCGTAGTAATTAATTTCACGTCTTCGTCAATCTATTTTGTCATCCCCTTCTATCCAATATTAATCTCAAATCAATTACGAATTATTCACACACATATACCTCCTTGGGAAACGAACTTTCACCTTAGGGTCATTTGTACACGGTTTTCCTAAACCGTCGTATTTAATACATTCCCTATTTACCTCCTTTCCTAAAGGTGTGGTAAAACACTACAATCATTTTGGCGCCGCTGCCGGGGAGGTGTGTCATGATTAATTTGTCTTGTTGTTTTTACTATTAACCATAAATAGTATTTGTATTAGTAGAAATCTACTAATACGTATTATCGGTTTTTTTTCGTTTTTCTTGTGAAATTATTATTACTATATTGTATTAAGTATCACAATCAATACAAAATATCTCCAAAAGTGTGAAAACACAACCTTAATTGGTATTTGATCTCCTAATTATTGTATTCGAAACTCAAACAAAAAAGAAAAAGGCAAAAATAGATAAATACTTTCGTGAAGCTCGATTTTGAAAAATACAAACTATAAGGTGGGTATAAGGCGGGTATTATAAAATATACCCTAAGAAAAAAGGCTCTTAAGTGCTTCGCGCCGCCTCGTTTCCCCGCTTTCTTGTGAGTATTTTGAGACTGAAGGCTAATCGAGGGATTTGCCGCCCAAAGTATTATTACATATCATATATATTAGCTTGGTTTTCTTTGTGATTATACCCACTTGAACAATTTGGTTTTCACCAAAGTTCTAAAGTCATTCGAAGGCGTTCACTCCATGTGATCGTTTTCATTCTTTTGAGGCTTCTTTAATTAAGAGTTTGATTCGAGGAGAGATTTGGTAGATTGTTGTCTACGAAGATACACCAAAATCCAAAAAAAATTAAAAACAATCAAAAACACAAAAAAATTGAAAATCCACAAAACACCCAAAAAGAATCTTCTTTGCTCACCTCCCATTCTACGTGAAGTTTATGCTAACTCGTAGTCAAGCAAAACAAGCTCGTAAACGTCGTCAAAATCAAGGAAATCAAGAGACGTTGATTGAAGAACAAACTCCAATTGTTGAACCTATTGTAGAACAAGAAGTCGTCATGGCTAATCGTACTATGATGGAGTTGCTTCAAGCACCCACCGCGGGTTTTGGAGAGGCCATTGTGATTCCTTCTATCCTTGCGGAGAATTTCGAGATTAAGACGGGTTTAATGTCGATGTTGCAAGCAAATAAGTTTAGAGGTCATGAGAAAGACAACCCCATTACCACATAAGGAATTTTAATCGTCTCACCGCAACTAGCAAATTTAAGGATGTTCCACATGACGCCATTAAGATGATGTTGTTTCCATACTCGTTAGATGGACCCGCTAAAATTTGGCTCGAGAAAGAACCGCCAAATTCGATTTTGACATGGGGTGATCTCGTTTCTAAGTTTGTGAACAAATTTTTCCCACCATCTAAAACAACACATTTGAAAAATGAGATTTCAAGATTTGTACAACGAAATAATGAAAGTTTTTCAATGGCATGGGAACGATTTAAGGAAATGTTACATGAATGTCCACACCATGATTTTTCGGAATTTCATCAAGTTGATACTTTTTATAATGGGCTTAATGATCATGAACGAGATTATTTGAATGCCGCCGCGGGTGGTAATTTTTTGTGATGACTGATGAAGCTTTAAAGATTATCGAGAATATATCTAAGGTTTACAACCCTCGTAACACACCGAGTGTTGCCAATATGGGTTCGTCATCGTCGTCATCGTCTCGTAGCATTAATGCCTTACATGATGAAGCTAATGAGGAAAATCGGTTTTTTGATAGGTTTTCGAATCTTATGACTCATTGGAAAGCACAAGATGCTTTGAATTCCGCTTCGGTTAAAGCGGTTGATAAGAGTTGTTTGTCTTGTGGTGGAGCTCATGATCTTTCTGAGTGCATTACCGCCGGTGGTAACACTTCGAGTGCTTACATAGCAACGGGAACTTACAACCAAAACGGCCAAGGTTCCCGCCCAAATCAAGCTCCAACAAATCAAAATGTTAACAACTATCGAAACAACAACCAAAATGGTGGTTATCAAGGCAATTCACGTAACTACAACAAAGGGAATTATCAAAGTGGGAATGGACAAGTTACTAATCAAAACCAAAACCGTGATTTTTAAAACACTACACAAGGTTTTCAAAATGCTCACACTAAAAATCTTCAAGGAGAATTTTTGGATTATGCTAAAGCAAATGATGCTAAGTTTGATAATATGCAACGTGAGATGATTAGCTTAAGAACCGAGTTGAAAAACGAGCTTAAAAACGAACTTGCTAATGAACTTAAAACTCATGCAAATAAAATGGAAGGAAATGTTCAACGTCTTCAACAAAATCAACAAAAGATGGAACAAGGACAACATGAGATTAAGCAAGAATTGTTAAAAGCGGATTTAAGGCAATCAAATTTGAAGACCGAATGGAAACAATGTTTGAAGCAATCATGTATAAACCCTCTTCCTCTGGTGGTCTTCCTAATGATACCATTGCAAACCCGAAGGGAGAAATGAAGGTTATTACTACACGAAGTGGTAAAACTTTCAAGGAACCAATCTCTCGTCCAAGTACTTCTACGGAGAAGGAAATCGAGAAAGAGCCCGAGGTGATGGTCGAAAAGGAGCATATCACAAGCCCATGAAGAACCGCTCAAACCACACCTACGGTTGAACCAATACCAATCATGGAACTCGAGTTTCCAAGGCCGTTGCCTAATTTCCAACCCACACCACCCTTACATTACCCTTCGAAACGAAACAAAGGAAATTGCAAGAACGTAACAAACAACAAATCGAGCTTTTTATAAAAATGTTTCAACAAGTGCATTTTGATGTGAGTTTAGCCGACGCGTTGTTATATATGCCTCGTTTCGCTTCCACTTTTAAAAGTATGAAGAGCGATAAGGAAAAGCTTTCAAAGCTTGCTAATTGTTCTTCGGTATATCTTAACCGCATACCGAAAAAAGTTGGTGACCCCGAAAAGTTTCTCATTCCTTGTGACATACAAGATATGAAAGAATGCCTCGCCTTGGCCGATCTTGGTGCGAGCATTAATTTGATGCCATTTTCCATTTGGAAATCGCTTTTGCTTCCGGCTCTTACTCCTTCGAACATGTCTATCGAGATGGCCGATCATTCTACGATTTTAGCATGTGGAGTAGTCGAGGATGTTTTCGTGAAAGAAGGGAAGTTCTGCTATCCCGTTGATTTTATAGTAGTTGACATCCCCGCGGATCCTCTAGTTCCTCTAATTTTAGGTCATCCATTTTTAGACACCTCGAGATCGCTTATCGACGTTCATGCAAGAACTATCACTTTGAGATTCAACGAAGAGGAACTTGTAATAAACGCTACTCAAAACTCAAAACCTTCTCATGTTTATGCAATCGCTACCATCAATCACATTGACTTAGTTGATGTGGTTTGCGATGAGTTTTCACAAGAAGTGTTAGGTTTTTCCGATAGCTCGTCAAGTGGTAATCCCACTATTTTGGATCCGATTCTTGCTAATTCTACACCAAATCTCACTCCATTCCAAGGAGGCTATTTTACTTCAAATAAAATCGACAATGAAGATGAGGTGACTATTAGTGATGATACTTCTATTCCACCATTTCTTCCGCCGATGGAAGTTATGAGTGTTGAGCAAAAATCTTCAATCGAGGAACCGCCTATCCTTGAATTGAAAGATCTTCCATCTCACCTTGAATACGCATTTTTGGAAGGTGATGAGAAGTTGCCCGTTATTGAAAGAGGTCTTGCTAATGATGAAAAAACCGAGCTCTTGAAAGTTCTTAAAGCTCATAAAGGGCAATTGCGTAGAAAATTTCCGACATTAAGGGTATTGACCCAAAATTTTGTACTCACAAGATTTTAATGGGGGAGGACTACAAACCCGCAATTCAAAGTCAAAGAAGGGTAAAACCCAAAATTCACGATGTCATTAAAAAGGAAGTCTTGAAACTTCTTGACGCGGGGAATGATTTATCCTATCTCTGATAGACCATGGGTGAGCCCAATCCATTGTGTCCCTAAAAAGGGAGCAATGACCGTTGTGCCTAATGGAAACAACGAGTTAATTCCCACTCGTGTTGTGACCGGTTGGAGGGTGTTTATTGACTACCTAAAGTTAAATGACGCCACTCGTAAAGACCACTTTCCTTTGCCCGTCATGGATCAAATGTTGGAGCGACTTGCGGGAAATGAATTCTATTGCTTTAAGATGGTTTTTCCGGTTACTTTCAAATCCCTATCGACCCTCGTGATCAAGATAAGACTACGTTTACGTGTCCTTATGGAATGTTTGCTTATCGTAGGATGCCTTTCGGACTTTGTAATGCCCCGGTACGTTTCAACGGTGTATGATGGCTATTTTTCACGATATGATCTCGAGAAGTCGATGGAAGTGTTTAGGGATGACTATTCGGTGTTTGGCAATTCGTTAACGTCGTGTTTATCTAATCTCGAGCAAATGTTAAAACGTTGTGAAGAAACCAATCTTGTGCTTAATTGGGAAAAATATCATTTCATGTGTAAACAAGGAATCGTCTTAGGACATAAGGTCTCGAAATCAGGGATTGAGGTCGATAAAGCGAAGGTAGACGTCATCTCCAAGTTACCTCATCCCAAAACCGTTAAGGGAGTTAGGAGTTTCCTAGGCCACGCGGGCTTTTATCGTCGTTTCATCAAAGACTTTTCGAAATCTCTCGACCTATGACACACTTTCTCGAGAAGGATGCTCCTTTCAATTTCAATGAGGATTGTGTTAGAGCTTTCGAAACTCTTAAAAGGAAACTTACCGAAGCTTCCATTCTTGTTGCTCCTAATTGGGAATTACCCTTTGAAATCATGTGCGATGCAAGTGATTATGCTATAGGGGCCGTCTTAGGGCAACGTTATGAAAAGCATTTCCGTCTTATCCATTATGCTAGTAAGACGATGACGAGGCTCAATTAAAGTACACCACAACGGAAAAGGAATTCCTTGCCGTGGTCTATGCTTTTGAGAAATTCCGACATTATCTCGTCTTAACTAAAAGCATCGTGTATACCGACCATTCGGCTATCAAGTATCTCTTAGCTAAGCAAGATGTTAAGCATAGATTGCTTCGTTGGATGCTCCTCCTCCAAGAATTTGATGTCACCGTGCTTGACAAAAAACGAGCCGAGAATCTAGCGGCCGATCATCTCTCTCGTCTAGAAGATCCTCACAAATATGTTTTCGAGAACAAGGAAATCACCGAAACATTTCCTCTCGAGACTCTCGGTGTAGTGAATTCTAAAGACACCACCCCATGGTTTGCCGACATTGCAAATAACCATGCGGGCAATTTCATAATCAAGGGTATGACGACACAACAAAAGCGAAAATTCTTTCGTGACGTAAAGTTCTATTTTTGGGACGACCCTTATCTCTTTCGGGTTTGTGCGGATCAACTCGTTCGACGTTGTGTTTTTGGTGCCGAAGCTTCTAACATCCTTAGAGCTTGTCACGAGGGACCCCCTGGTGGTCACCATGGTGCTAATATCATGGCTAAGAAAGTGTTCGATGCCGGCTTCTTTTGGCCTTCTATCTATCGTGATGCACACGCACTTGTGAAGTCGTGTGATTCGTGCCAACGTCAAGGAAAATCGTCTCAACGTGATGAAATGCCGCAAAACATAATTCAAGTGTGTGAGATTTTCGACATTTGGGGCATAGACTTTATGGGGCCGTTCCCATCGTCTCATGGAAACAAGTATATCCTCATCGCGGTCGACTACCTTTCTAAGTGGGTGGAAGCTAAGGCTTTACCTACTAATGATGCTCGTGTGGTAGTGAAGTTTTTGAAGCAACTATTCTCTCGGTTCGGAACCCCTCGTGCTATTATAAGAGATCGTGGAACCCATTTTTGTAATGACCAATTCGAGAAGGTCTTAAAGAAATATGGAGTTACTCATCGTCTTTCTACGGCTTATCACCCGCAAACGAGTGGGCAAGTCGAGGTTTCGAACCGAGCTTTGAAGAGGATTTTAGAGGGGTCGAGTGGAGAAAACCGTGCTTCATGGTCCGACAAACTCGATGACACTTTATGGGCCTTTAGGGCTGCTTATAAGACACCTATCGGTTGCACTCCTTATAAGTTAGTCTATGGGAATAATTGTCATTTGCCCATTGAATTGGAGCACAAGGCATATTGGGCCCTTAAGCATGCAAACTTTGACTTGAAGACTGCGGGAGATCACCTAAAAATACAATTGAATGAATTGGATGAACTAAGAGACAATGCTTATGAAAATTCATTGATTTTCAAAGAAAAGACTAAAAAGTTTCATGATGCAAAGATTAACAACCGGTTTTTTAACATTGGTGATCAAGTGTTACTTTCTAACTCTAGACTAAAGATATTTTCCGGAAAATTGAAATCTCGTTGGTCGGGTCCTTTCACCGTTACACAAGTGTTTCCTTATGGGACCATCGAGCTAGCTCAAGATGATGGTCCTAACTTCAAGGTGAATGGACATAGGTTTAAGCACTACTTTGGTGGGGAAATTCCTTCAATGGTTGACCTCGACCAAGTCACCTTCCCCAATGATAATTAGCATTGAGGGGACCGAGTCAAGCTCATGACTCGGTAATCAAAAACGAGGTGCCTCGTGGTGGAGATCCCATGCTTATCCTTTTATTCTTTCTATTAAATAATGAGAAGGGATTTGTGCCCTTCTAACTCGTTGTCTCGTGGTTGTTGTGATTGTGTTATCTAGATCATCATCATCATCTATGATTGAAGACTCTCGTGTTCGTTTACGTGAGCCCCCATCGTTTGCTTGAAAAGGTTTTTCACGAATCCATGACATATCCTTTATTGTTCTAACAATTATCTTTTAGCATAATTAATAAATGGCTTTAGATATATTGTTGATCACCCTTTCCATGCTAGATCCTAAGCATTCGATTCTTCGTCTCTAGTATGGGGGTGCTCCACATTTAGACTTGAAACATTGAGGACAATGTTTACTTTTAGTATGGGGGGTGAATAGGTACTTGCTTTTCTACGCCCTCACGTTTTCCAACTTTCAATGTTTTAATAAGGCTAAAAATGGCCAAATTTTAAAATTTTTCTTAGTTTTAATAAATATTTTTAAGACACGAATGTATATTTTCCGATGGGTAGAATAAGAGCTAATTTTTTACTTGATGGGCATTTGGAGCCCTTTACATTCCTTAACCCGCTCAATTCAAGTTTTGCTAGAATTTTATATAGGGAACTTTAAAACGCGAAAGTCTTAGCTCATTCGGGTTAAGAACAAGAACTTTTCGCAAGTTCCTATAATTGATCCTAGAAAGTCACTTATCAAGGGAACTATAAAATTCATTCTTTAAACTTGAAAAAGTCCAAGAAAGTGCAAGATCCTATAGATGGCTTGAAAACCCAAAACTTTGATTTGATATAGTCTTAATGAAAGCTAATCCAAATTTGGCTTAATTTTGACTTGCATGGCTAAGTATTCAGGAGTCTCTTTAATTAGAGGTCTTTAAATAGTGAAGAACTAGAAATGATAGAGTTAGACAAGTGATCATGCTAAACGTAGAACATGAAAATGTTCTTTCAAAAACTCATATGTTCTTAATTGTGGCTTTTTCTCCCATAAGATCAATGCATTAGGAATAAAAATAATTGCAATAAGTAAGGTCGTACGATTTGAAAGGTTACTTAGCTTCTAGCACAAGATCGTTTAAAAGTTGCTCGGGGTTGAATAGAGCTCATAGCCAAGGCATAACTTATTGAAGCGGGACGCGAAGATTGGTGAAGATCCAAAAAGGCTCTAACAAGGCATGAGGAGCTATATTTTGTTGCTAAAGATCCAAGATGATGTGAAGTATCATTATTCCAAAATCAATATGAAGGATCGAGACACACGACGAAAAGCAATTACTCCCCTAAAGATCATGGAGAAAGTCTATCCAAAAAGACTCTTACAAGGTATGAGGATAAATATATCCAAGTCCGAAAAGGAGGCGGATCGTTGTATATCAAAATCCAAAATAAAGATTGAAGAAAAATGATGAAGTCGTGGTCAAAGTATGAAGAATCTCTCAAAAACGTCAAGTGAAGAAATTCCAAAATATGAAGAGAAGACCATAATTTCAAGAACGTCTTCCCAAGATTTGAAGTATGAAGTACATGCCAAATATCGGTCCGAGAAAGGTCTCAAATCGTGAAACGAGTTATGCCAAGATATGAACTTAAGGAGATACACGAGAAGTCGTTTTAAAAGATTTTGTGCTTCGTCTAACTATCGATTAAATCGTGCTACTTTGCTTGGACTAATAAATACTCAAATAAGTCAATATGAATCACTTGTGATCCAAGACAAATAGTTAAAAAATTCTAGTAACCCATTTCCTTTTATAATAACTAGGACTGCGGGGAGAAAAAGTATTACACAATTTGGACGTATGAGTGTGTTAGCATTGTGACTTGTACCGACAATGATCTCGTTTTTGCACTTAGCATGGAATGTATGACAATCAAGGATGATGAAATTTTCTCTATGGGACATTTACTTGTTTCTATTCATTGACCCTAAAAGTCACATTCGTGATGAAAATCATACATTATGTCTTTACACATATTCGTAGTATTATTGCAAGTCTTTTACTCTTCAATAAAGGTTAATAAAATCGAATTTTGGTGATGCTTAGATACTTTATTCAAGCATTGCGTGAAGGCACGGCAATGGCTTAGTATGGGGGAGTGATGAGATGGCATTTGTACATGATCTCGTCGTTCTTTTCGGGCTTTAAATGCATAAAAATGTCATAAATTACCATATATATATGCTTGTATTTGTTTACTTGTGTGTTTTAGGTATGGATATCGTGAAAAAGACAAAAGATCATAAGAAACAAGGAAAAACGGACACGAGAAACGAAGCCGTACAAAGAACCGGGCCTTAGTTCATGAATTATCCAAGATTAACCCTTGAAGACTTGAAGATGTACAAGATTGATCCTCAAAATATGAAGAAATGACACTTAAAACCCTTGTATATTCATAATTACAAGTTTGGTCCCTTAAGTTTGTCAAAATTACAAAATGGTCCTTCAACTTTGAAGAATTGGCAAGTTTAGTCCCTCAACAATTCAAATTTGTCAATTATGGTCCCTCATGAAGTCAAAGAACCAATAAAGACCTTTAAAGATCAAGAATGTCCAAAATAAGTCACTCAAATATTCAAACATGGCAAAAATAACCCTTGAAACCTATTTGCAAAGTTTTGAGGCCAAAGTATAAACTTTGAAAGTTTATTAACAAAGGGAATCAAGTTTGTAGGCTGAAAACGTGTTTTACCCATTTCACCAAAACACAAGGACCATATCTGTCATTTCCCTAAGTTCAAACTAAACAAACACGCGCCAAACACCTTTTTCCCTACAAAAACGGATCAAACTTGTTACTGTTTACCATGAAGAACCCAGGATTTACCTTCACTTAAACAAAGGGTAAATCGCAATTAACCCTACCCACGCTTGATTCACACATGCAGAAACTCATTCCACACCCAAAACCCTCACTCCCACTCACCAAAGGGACCCACCATTCAAGCCGTCCACCTATCACATCACAACTTAACCTCCAAGGCATGACACGTGGCCAAATCAACAGCCAAGACTCAATGCTTAACTAGAAAGCTAAAATGAACGATTTGGATGCAATTGGACAGCTCAACAACACAATTTGTCTAGAAGATTCAAGGTCATTTTAGGGACTTCATAGCTAGGGTTTTCTCATTGTAATCTCAGCCCTTGTGGCCTATATAAGGACTCCTCAACTTGTGAGAGAGCCTTGTTCCAGTTTTACCTTTTAAACATTGTAATTCCTTTTTGAATTTTATAAAAGTTGGTATTTGGAGAAAATTGTAATTCCTTTTTATGTTTTTGAAAGTTGGTGTTGTTTAAGGATAATTCTAAGTTCCATTATATGTTATAAGTGTGCTTGAATCTTGTGGTTCAAGGACATTTATGTTTTGTAAGGTTTTCATGTTTGGAATAAGCTTGAAAAGTGGTTTCTGATTTTGCTATTTATCTTGTACTAATCCTTGACCAAAAGCTATAAGCTCTTACAAGCTTGTTGACACCAAGCTTGTGAAGGGATTGGAGCCTTTGGTTGGGCTGTTTGTTCATTGTGTTGAAGAAATCAAGTCCTTGAGTTTCTACTTTGAAACATCAACCAATGCAGTCATTCATCTCCTTTGTTGAAGTACATTGGTCTTGTTCTAGTTGTTGAACAAGGTCCAATGGAGCATTGCTGGTCCTCCTAGGATGTTGTGGAGGACATGTATAACCTCTTGTTAAGATTCCTCTAAAAAGTCACATGATATTGACAGTTTTATGTTTTACTATGTGATTTGGTGATTTTATGTTTGTGCTTTGTGTTTTATGGTTGGTATCTGTTAGTTGTCACCTAGTGTAGCTATTTGATCATTAAAATCGGTAGGTTGTTTGTAGAATTAAGAAGTTGCTTTGAAAAAGGGCTTATAAAAGGTTGTTTGGGTTTACTTGTTCATAAGGCCTTGTGGCCTTGTTCCCTTGGTTCTTAGGGTTTGGGAGGTCTAAACAAGTAATATTAAGCAAGTTTTAGTCATTGGTTAAGTTTCTGAAAGTTTGGATAAGGGATTTCAAGTTTTGCAAAAATCAGATAAAAAGTGTTTTGAAATTGGTCAAACACATCAGATCCAATAACTTCTTTGTTTGTTGGATCTAAGGTCTGAAATCAGGTTTGGGAATAGTTTAGGTGATAAGCTATCTGTGCATTATCTGCTTGTTGAATTTGGTGGCTTATTGAAAGAGCTAGGGCTTATCAAAGTTGGCTGAAGTGGTCATTTGCATCAGCAAAGTGACCACCTCATTTTGTGCTTGCATTTGTAATCCTAGTGTATGCCTTGTTGTTTTATTGCTTGGAACTTGATATTGTGCTGCTTGTGAGTGAATTTTGCTATTTGGTGTGTCTTGTATCTGGCTTATAAGCTCACTGGCTTATTAAGCCTTATTTGCCAAAATCTGTCATCAATTGGTCAACTGACCTCTTGATTCCCAAGGACTCCTCCTTGAGTTCTTCACAAAAGTTGCTTATAACAAGCCTATATACCATCCCTGGTCATTTGGTGAACTTTGGAGTACTTTGACTTTTGGTCAAATAAGCACAATTGGCTTATTTTTGAGAACTGCTTATTGGTACATGCAACAACTTGTCTTTTGTAATAGAACTCATTTTTCTTAGCTTAGTAACAAGTCTGGAAGGTTACAAGTCTTTTGGTTAAGCTTTTGCTAGGAAACTAGCTTATTTGGCTTTTTCAGCCAGCTTATTGGTTCACACAGCTTATTCTACTTGGCTTTTTGTGATTTTCTTGATTGATTATTCTTAGTTAAGCTATTTGTGAGCTTTTGCAACAAACCAGAGCTTCTGAAACAGCCTAGAACTCTAACCCGACTATTTTGTCTTTTAGTGAAATTGTTCTTTGCTTATTTCTGGCTTTAATTGAGTGTGCTTTTTTAAAATTTCTTTTCACAGATCTCTTAGGAATCTCAAAAGAAGGTGGTGTGTTTAAGCAGAGCTTATAGCATTGGCTTATTGCTTAATGGGCTTATTGGCCCAATAAGAATAAGTTGTTTGCTATTTAAGTTGTGATAAGCTCAAAATCAGCTTTTGGGCCTTCAAAATTTTGTGCTTAGAATTGAATTTTGAGTCAGATAGAGCTTTTTCGGATCATTTGGGCCTAGTTTGACTTTTTGGTCCCAAAAGCCCATTAGTGTTGATTGTTTTTGGTTTTAGCCCATTTGGGGCCCATTAGGGGTATTTTATTAATTTCACTCTTATTTTCTGATTATTTAGGTTAAAATAAACTAGATTGCAAGTTTTTAGAATTTTTTATAATTTTTTGGATTTTTAATATTATTTTAATATTATTTTATAATTATTTTACAAATTTCACATTTTTACACTTTTTATATTTTTCTTAGCTTTAACACCTTAAAATAGGATTTTTGCAACTCTTAGATTAATTTTATCATCATTAGGATTATTTTTTATAATTATTTTAAGTTTTAATAGTTTTTAAATCATTTTAAATAGTTTTTCTTAGTTTAAAATTTTACAAAAATAGTTTTTAATCTTTTTAGGTCATTTTAGAGGTTTACCAATTGAAAAATCTTTATTTGGGCTTTTTTATAATTAATTGATTTTTGGGGCTTTAATTAGCATTTAAAAATTAATATTTAATTAATTAAAAGATTTGGAAAAGTTTTGATCATTGGTAAACTCTTAGTTTATTTATTTGATTTTTGGTAATTTTTTGGGATTTTTTTGAATTTGTTTTTATTTTAGCTATTTTTACGGTTTTACGTTTAGTCGTCGTAGTAATTAATTTCACGTCTTCGTCAATCTATTTTCTCATCCCCTTCTATCAAATATTAATCTCAAATCAATTACGAATTATTCACACACATATACCTCCTTGGGAAACGAACTTTCACCTTAGGGTCATTTGTACACGGTTTTCCTAAACCGTCGTATTTAATACTTTCCCTTTTTACCTCCTTTTCCTAAAGGTGTGGTAAAACACTACAATCAATTTGAAACTGAACAATTGTAAGATTATACACGTTCAAATCATTCATCAAGGTAGTGAAGCGCCAGTAATAGTCATGAAGAGTTTCCCCGGGAATGTATGAGAACCTATCAAACAAATCATAGAGTTGACACTCTCGTTCCTGCTTGGTAAGTGAAGTCCCTTGTAACAAAACTACTAAGCGATTCCAAAGTTCCTTTGCTACCTTGTAATTGATTACCATTCGATAAATAACGGGTGGAAGAGCTTGCTTGAAGGTTTGCATGGCTTTGTCATCCGCATTGGCAATGATTTTGTTTGCCTCCATTAGTTCATGAAATATCCTTAGCCTAGTCACATTGTCGACAGTTATCTCACCATAATCAAGTGGTCCTTGCTCAATGGATTGAACCATGAGTCGCCCACTAGGTCTACCCATAATATAAGACAACATGCGACCTTGCCATGCTTCAAAAAGCTCTTTGATAAGCAATGGTGGACGGGTATCGGTACCCGAGATGATAGAAAGGTCAGTAAGCGATGTCATTGTTGGCATATATGAATGTGAATTCATTTTATGATCCCTTGAATAAAGATTATCAAAATGATCGAGCAATGAAATAAGGTTAGTTATGTGTTTTAATGTTGTTGAAACAAAGATGTTGTTATCTTTATGTTGTGTGTTTTTGTGAAAGTTACAAGATTGAAAAATCCTCTAAATTGTACAAGTACTGACGCAATACCCAAAGTTCCACTATCGCAATGTCAAGAAATCACCCTTATCACAATGTTTTGAATTACCCTGTCGCAATGTCAAAGTACACACGTATCGCAATGCCAAGAATTGAAAATGGTCGCAATGTTCAAAATATAGCTTCTATTGCAATGCAACAAAAGACATATGCTATCGTAATACTACCCAAGACTTCTGTCGCAATGTCACCAAATGACCCCAATCGCAATATCAGTCGTAATGTCACCAAATGACCCCAATCGCAATGTCACTAAATGACCCCAATCGCAATATCAATCGCACTCTGAATCGCAAAGATAAACCCTTGTCCTTTGTGATGGGTTGCAATCGCAATACGGTACTGTTCCGAGATTTTTGGTAAAAAAATGAGATTTTTTACAGAAATCCGTGATTTTAACCAAACCAAAGCACCCGAATCTCTACCACAACTATTTAGAAGATATATGTATCACTTGGACTCACAAAAACACGAAGAAATTTGAAGCTTGGGTAAAGATCAATCAAAAACACAAGAACACACTAAAAAATAAGTATGAACAACAAAAAACCAACCTCTGTTTCATCCCATGGCTCTTGATACCAATTGTAGAAGTATGATAATTTTTGATTTATCAAGAGGGTTGTTGTTTCTAGTGAGAGAAATTAGAGAGAGATGAGAGAAAATGTAAAAGTGTTATTACTAAAATGAAACAACCAACACCCCTTTCCATAGTGGAAAGGGTTTTATATACCCAAGTCCCTTAGTGGACTTGGGCCTCCGGCCCATGAACATGCTCATGGGTCGGGCTAATGTAAGTATTAATTAAACTTATACTACGAGCCTATAACTATATTGTTGGAGTGACCGAAACTTTTTTAATACGAAAAACGTATTTCCAACACTATACAAAGCTAAAGTACAAATAAATGTACATAATAGTCTAGATCATCACCTAAAAACCTTTATAAACAATATTTTAAGCAATATAATTATACAAAAACTATGAATCTATAATCAATACAATATACTAATTCTAATCTAAGAGAATTTAAGCAATCACAAAGTACTAATATTCACTAATCTCAATCTAATTACAAGAAACTAACCTAAAACTAAGATTAGCATATAAAATCCATTCTATAATGAATTAAACTCTAGTTTTTTACAACTGATTCAACTAAGTATCATATTAAGGTAATACATTTACTTTGAACTAAGCTACAAATTATTGAAGCATAAAGTATAAGTTTTCAAAGCATAGGATCTTAAGCTCCCATAAATAACCCTAGAATATGATCAACTTATATAAACCCTTAAACTAAGAATGTATAACCCACAGAAGTCATAAACATACTATATAAGACTTATAATAAGCTTATATTAAGATACAAACCCTAATTACCCAAAATAGAAAGTCATTGGGCTTAATACTATAGAAACCCTTATGTTAAGAAATCTACATGGAATCATAACCTAGTCTTTTAGGACAAGTCTACAAACACTCATAAGACTTCATTAAAATTATAAGATTATGATAATACAACGTACAAGTACCTTAATGCACAAGGTACAAGTTTTGAATGCATGACTTGTAAATTAGGTCAAAATAGGTATTTTCACTCTTTAGACATGTTTACCTAAACTAAACCCTTAAACCAAGTGTAAGAACTCTTTGTAAACTTAATACATAATTTCTAGGACGTAAATTAAGTTTACATCAGTAGCTAAGAGGAGAATAATCACATTTACTAAGATTAAAGCCTAGATCATAAGAAAACCCTAATCTACAAAAGTATACTTCCCATTTTCACATCAAACCTGTATTAAACTTCAAACCAAGGACCCAAATCTCTCAAATAGGATCTCTAAACCCTAATTAAACCTTAATCATTCACTAATCACTTTCCTAAGTCCTTAAATCTCCAAAAACACAAACCATAAGTTACAAGCCCTAATTTTTAAACCCGATTTCGTATTTTGCCTCCAAAACCTATTTTAAAACCATTTCCCTCCATTCCAAGTTCAAAAAATAGATATTTAGGACTTCTAAGATATTTTAGGAGTGGTGACAAGTAGGTTCATCACCTCCTTGCTTGCTACACATCACCATTCTCATCCATATCTTGTCGTGACCCATTTCTAGCCATAAATGGAGATTGAATCAAATCTATAGCCTAAGAACTTGTGTAGAGCGTCACTAGCATTGCTTAGTCATTACCCTAGCTGTGTTACACGTTTTAAGGTCTTTCTTGGAGCCTAAGGGTTCTAATTGCTATAAATAGGGCCGAATACACAACATGAAGACTTGTACCCTGTTTTCCTTAAACCTCCTACCTATTCTCCATTTCGACTTCTATAGACGTCTTAGGACACCCCACAAGACCAGAAACCAGGTCTATAAGGTTGCCATTAAAGCCCTTGAAGCTTTGATAGCAAGTAGTGTTCATAAGAAGTCATAAGGAGCCATTTTGGAGCTACCTAGGTAATTTCTATGTTAGCCATGCTTGGATCTTGTTATAATGAATTCTTAGACTTGTTATAATGCCAAAATTATGTTAGAAAGATAATCTAAAAGAAACTAAGTCATATCATCAATTTAAATGAAAGTTATAAGTTAAAGATGTCATAAAACCCTAGTTTTGTAATATACATAAAATAATAAGCAAAACCTCATTTCAAAAGCTATAATTCTAAAGAAAATGTTTTTATTATGATTATAAACATGTTCAGAAACTTTGTTTAAAAATTCTAGATCATTTGGTCCATTTTTAAGGTTGCTATGTGATTTTTACAAGTATAGGGACTAAAACAGTCATTTTTAAAACTAATTAACATTTTGGGTCAAAAGTGTCATTTTATGAAATTTAAAACTATAATAATAAATGCTGGAAATTTTAAGACCCTAAGATTAAATATTGAGTGTTGAAATTGTAAATAATAAAACTATACACTTAAGGGGTTAAAAGTGTAAATATGCTAAACTTATGAAATTAAGTGTTAAAAAGGTAATTATTCTTACATTATAAACTTAAAGGATCATTTTAGTAACTTATAAAAGTATATGAATGAAAACTATATGATAAAACATATGTACTAAATTATTACAAAGTATAAAGGACTATTTTTGCCAATGATAAAACTAAAGGATAAAAGATATAAATATATATAAACTTTTGAAGAAATTTCTAAATAATATATTACTATGTATCATGCTAGTAGGGAGCTTTGTACAAAGATGTTCCATCTCGATATTACGTTCTGACTGAGTGGTTGGGTTTACGATTTAAAGTGCCCTCGCTCCTCAAACGTTTATAGAATGGCTTCTAAGTATAATGGCCCGAAAAATGATGCAATATTATCACAACTATAAAGAATACATAAATAAATAACAATAATGTTAAACTCCAAAAATCAAAACTTAATACTATACCAAATATGTTAAAACATGTAGGTATAAGATCAAGTTCTTTGTTTGTTAGCTCAAGTTATTCTGTGTGATATAAGCCTGACAAGACTTACTGGACCTAAGGTGAGTTAATAGCCTCACTAAATTTAACTACTTTAAAATGATTTGAAAACCTGTGAGGGGGATATATGTTAAACTGGAATACAAGTGTATTTGGTATGCTTTCCAGATATAATTATTGACACTATGTTTACTGCTGCCTTGAAAGTCCCTTTTTAATTATTAACCATTAATCATTTTTCCGAAAATGAGTGCTAATATTGTAACTACTATTTGGGGATTGACATCCCCTGTCTGGGCAAGTCGCACTTGCTAGCACCTCAGTGGTCAAATAGGCATATTTTATTTTGCTAATAAGGATAGTTTGGCAGAATTCCTCATGAAGGCAATTGTGGGTTCTGATATGTCTAGTCGCGGTATCATAAGCTTGGTGCATTGATTTAATTGATTTTACGGGCAATAGTAACGTAGCTCAGGAAAAAGGATCTTGTATTCAAAATGATTTTTAAACCTATGAAATCACTCAACCTTTGTGTTGTCTTTAAGCATATATTTCAAGTTTTGATAAGTGATACCATGGAGCATCAGAATGATGACGTGGAGAGATATAGACTTGGGAATTTTTGTCATTCAAACCTATTTTCTAGATCTCGGGAACCTGTGATTGTACAAAGTATGTACAAGTTGTTTTATTAAAAATCTCTGATTTTGAATGATAAATTATAAAAGTTTAATAAAGATTATTTAAACACTCTTTTGAGTTGTTTTCCTATTACTATGCTTTCATAACATGAAGTAATACCCCCAAAAATATTATTATGTTATGCCAAGGTAAAAATGGCGATGTTATAGAGTCGCATCAGAGCTATAGTTATAGAGAACAATAAATTAAAATCTTAACTATAACTGATTTTCTTAAATAAATTCCAAGTGAAAATCTCTTCATCAAAACCATGCTGCTACAAAACTGTAAGTAATAATTTTAAGTTGTGATTTCTTTAAATAATAATAATATGTGATACTATGTGTAAGTAATATACTAATATAAATAATTTATTTTATCGACGTCTTCAGAAATATGTCTTCCTTTTTTCATCCCATCGTCGTATCAGATTCGGATCCAGAAAATATTTACCTTATGGATTTACCTAAACCTTTAGTACTAGCCTTTTCTAATAATAATTACCCTAATCCTTTATCTCCAGAAAATAATCCTCAACCAAATAATATACCTCTTCTCTAGTATCAAACTTCTTCATCCTAAGCATCCAATAATATCCCAAATACCCAAGATACATTTGTAGACCAAATGGAAAATATGATCAACTATTTTAGCGAAGTGCCTCCTAAATGTATTGAAGACCTGGAATATGAAATTGAAGGATTTAAGTATGGAAAGACGGTAATTCAAGAGGAAATGGAAACTATGTAAAAGGATTTGATAAAACTGAGCAATGAGAATTTTGAGTTACGAGATAAGCAGAGATTACATGATGAGGAAATTACATTAGCCCGAGTAAGAATGGCAACAATGGAGAAGCTTTCTGAAGATATTCAAGTACGACATCAAGACAATATCAAAGGACTCTTAGCCATAATCAAAGATCTCAAGAAAAAGGAGTAAACCAGCTCAAAAATATTTCAGCTTCCCTAAAAGTCTTGTAAATATTTTAGCTTTCGGTTTTTACTTTTATGTAACAAAGAAGCTTGCTTATCAACAAAGTGAATTGTTAATAAATAAAAGTTTCTTTTTCTTTCCTTTATTTGCATATCATTCTATAAAAGAGAAATACTTGACAAATTATAAGTCTTTAAAAGAATTATAGCAAAAGAAAAATATTATCTTAAACTAAAAAGGACTTCTCAAGTCTATTTGGTTAAAAGAAATATTGATCAAAATAAAGGATAAATAAACTTAGGATACTTAAGACAAGTTAATAGTTACGTATCCCTATAACCCTTTCTTCTAATCTTGTAGGAAGTATCTCTAAACTTTTGAAAAATAAATATGCTCGTAAAGCGTTGTATGTATACACATATGGCAAATGCTTAAGGACAAGTATATCTAAACTTCAAAAAATATTTGTCTTCTAAATTCAGAATGACACATTTAAGGACATCGATATATTCTACCTTAACTCCCGAAGGACTTCAACAAATAATTAATGATGGAATTGTTGCCGCTATAAAAATATCGACTTTTAAGATAGTAAAGAATGCTACTGCAACAGAAAATTTTATAACTAGTCAGTTATATAAATTTCAAGGAACCGAAGATGTTGTTAGTATAACTCATTGGATTGAAAGAACGGAGACAATTTTATCCCAAATTAGTTGTGCTGAAGATCGTAAAGTGAAGATTGTTGTTAGTAGCCTAACTACTGAAACATTATCATGGTGGAATTACTATTCTCAACTCGTTGGAATAGAAGAAGCTCAGAAAATGAAATGGTTAGATTTTAAGTGCCTTTTAATGACCCAATATTATCCCTCCATAGAAATCGAGAAAGTGAAAAAGGAATTTTGCTATCTAGTGACACAAGGAAATGATCTCAATACCTATTTGAGAAAATTTCAAGAGTTAGCAGAATTATATCCTATCACTAATTCCCAAAGAATGATGAAAGGTTTTATTAAAGGATTTCCCCAAGGATTCAAGAGAATGATTACGATTTCTAAACCCCAAAGTTTAGAAGAAGCCATCAATATTTCTCAGAAATTAATGGATCACGTAATCAAGAACAATCATGTGCCAGGATCAAACACCCTTAAACGTAAACTTAGTGAAGAAGAAGAATAAGAAGAAAAAGAAGAATCTGATGAAATGAAACCAAATCCCTTAAATTTCTCCTATGATCCCTATTTCCTTTACTTATATTATCCAAATCCCAATTCCTTTAGAATTATCAAAACATTAGGACACAAAAATTATGTTGGAAATCTTCCTCTTTGTGTAAAGTGTCTACTACATCACAAAGGATCTTGCCTAGCTAAATGTCGGAATTGCTTCAAGAGAGGTCATCAAACACGATACTGTTGGAGCAAGGCTAATTTCTAAATTTTTCTTTTTCCGTATCTTGTAAATAAATAAATGTAATGATTATATGTGAGTTTTATCAATAAAATCTATGCGTTTCAATTACATTTCTTGTAAGTGTTATTTTATTATCTGGTAGTACAACTCATTTGAAATATATTATGTATTTGATCTTTATATTCTAACAAGACTATAAAATCTAAACTTATGAATGTTCAAAACCTTGATTTCCCTTAAAAAGAAAGGTCAGAACAAGTAATAAGATTTCCCAGTATTTCTTAAGACATAATGCCATCCGGATTATTATCAATTGTATTTTACTAACAATAAAGACTTTAACAAGATTATACCCAAAATAATATGTTGACATAAAGTACCAATATCTATTTTTTTAGATACATTAAGAATACTATCCCTTATATATGTATATATGGTTAAAGTGAGAAAATTATCCAGATATTAGAAATTCATACTCTATGTATGCATTATATTACCTGGAATTCCACTTACCTATAAAGATGCTATTAGATGTTGGGAATAAATTAAGGCCAGATCACTTGAGCGCTGACAAGAGTAAAACAAGCGTTGACAAGAACAAAACAAGCGCTGACATCTCAAGCGTTGACAAGTTAAAGTCAAGCGTTGACACATTGAAGACAAGCACTGATAGGAAGATATACTCTATGCGTTTATTGTATTCTAGAATAGTTCTAGTAAAGATAGGAACAACAATGTATTTTCTATATTTATCTTTACCTAGAATAGCTGATACGTAGATTATTGTACAAGGCTTCTTATGTCTATAAAAGAAGACCTTTAGGTTAATATTTCATATAAGTTTTCATTCGTAAACTACTTTCATTGTAAGCAAGTTTGATATTGATAATCAAAGTGAAAGTTTGTTTATATCATTGTGTGTTCTTGTTTAAGTGTTAAATTCCGCATAACACTTAGATTCATAAACATATACAAAGGTTTCTCTAAGTGTATTACTTGATCTAATCTCGTATACATAAAGCTAAATCGATCTAAGTTTGGGATCAACAAGTGGTATCAGAGCTTGTTGAGGAACTTTTGATCTTAAAGAACACCAGAACCCTAAAAATCACCAAAACCCTAATTTTCTCAGAAACCCTAACAACATCATGTCTGAAGCAATAACCTCCTCTTCCTCAGCTTTACCAAACATCAAGATTCCCATGCTTGATGCAACCAACTTTGACTTGTGGAAGTTCAACTTTGAACAATATCTGGGGATCTATGACTACACACTCTGGGAGATTATTGCATATGGAAACGCATTCAATAAGGCTCAAAAGATTCTAAATGCCATTGCTCAAAGAACAGCTGTTGCTGGATGTTCTGAAGAGGATAAGAGAGAAAAACCTGGAGATGGTAGAGCTATGGCTGCTGATGACATAGCAAAGAGAAGGGTTGACATGAAAACCCTAAATATTCTGAAAGTCTCTTTGGGACAAGAAAACCAGCATAAATACAGAGGCTATGAATCTTCTATGGATCTTTGGGTAGCTCTTGAAGTTGCATATGGTGGCAATGCAGACACTAAGGAAGAAAAGAAAAAGCAACTCTTGCATGATTATGCTGTCTTCAAAGCTCAACCCAATGAGAAACTGAGTAGTGTGAGAAGCAGACCGCTTGACATTACAAGCAAGTTGTCCTTCATGGGGACACAAGTTGGTGATGTTGACATTAATGCTACCTTTCTTAAAAGTCTTGGTGAGGCTTGGAAGATTGAGGCAAGATCTATTCTTGCCAACAATACTTACAAGAGCTCCTCGTTTGATGACATCTACAACAAACTAAGGCTGTTGGAAGATGAAACTCTTTTAGAACATGGAAGCAAATCTACCAACAGCAACATGGCCTTCTTCTCTCATAGTGAAGGTCAATTCAATCAGAAGGACTCTTACATGCATCCAGTTATTGGATCATCATATGTCAGCGCTAGAACAAGTCCTGTCAACGTCTCCTATTCAGACACTGACACATACAAGAATGACTTCCCAAGAGTTAAACCTGCTGGTTTGGATTTGGATACTGTTTGTGCTTACATTGCTTCTTTGCCCAATGGTTCAGTGATTACATATGAGGACCTTGAGCAGATAAGTGATGAGCACTTGGAAGAGATGGACATTAAGTGGAACATGGCTCTTGCTAGTATAAGAGCAAATAGGTGGAACAGAAGGTTTAAGAAGAAGATGACCTTCAATGCAAAAGACACAGCTGGATTGGATAAATCCAAAGTTGAATGCTACAACTGTCATCGTATGGGGCACTTCATGAGGGAATGCAGATCTCCTAGAAGATCTGATGCTGGTAAACCCTCAAGTCAGGTTGTTAAAGCTCAGGATTCCAAAGCCATGGTTGCAGTTCAAGGAATTGATGGTATGGGATGGGATTGGAGCTATCTGGCTAAGAATGTTGAAGAGGATAAAGCTTTGGTTGCTGATATTGAAGAAGAAGAGCATGTTGAATATCCTCTCATGGCACACTCCTCCTCTTCATCTGATAATGAGGTATATGATGATGCTTTTTGTAGCAAATGTTGTAGGTTAAATACTGAAAGACTTAACAAAGAGGTGTTAAGATTATTAGATGATATGAGTACTGAAAGATGTAAATTGTCTAATTACCAACTAGCTCTTACTGAAACTGAGAAAACCGTTTCTGAATACAAGAAAATGGAATTTTACTTAAAAGATAAAATCAATATCTTAAAACATGAGTTGGAGGCTAGTATGGATATTAGAAACATCATGGAAAGGGTTAATGGTGAATTACAGGCTAAGTTAGATGAGGCCATTAAGAATAAAGATAATGTTGGCCTTAAAATTCAAAGATTTGATAGAGCCACCCAAACCCTAGGAGACTGTGTAGCTAAACAAAGGGATCCTAAGGACATGACTGGGATTGGGATGAATGATTACTCTTTGGTTCCACCACCAGCTGGTGACTTCTATGGTGTCCAACAAAAGGACCTATCTTGGACTGGTTTGCCAGAGCTCCAAGAGGAGGAATTCATTCCTCTACCAAGATTTGTCACTCCAGTTGAAGAGTATCAACAAAAATTGACTGACCTAAATGAGTGGAAGAAGGTTAACCCTACTTTATTTGTTAAGGGTGGCTTGCTATGTGAAAGTCCAAATGAGTCAACACCCATTAAGGTTACTAACCCAATCACTGGTAAAGCTGTTGACCTCGGCTCAAACACTGTTAGAAGACCTACCATTAAATATGCAGAGATGTATAGGAATACTAGGTCTCCCAAGAGCCAAGTTAGCAATCATGGAACATGCTTCTTCTCTTCTAGACCTAAGGTTGTGTCTAGAAAAGCTTGTTACACTTGTGGTAGCTTTTCACACTTGGCATACAAGTGTGTCAACGCTCCCAAAGCCAGCGCTGACAGGAACAATTTTAGCGCTGACAGGAACAAAGTCAACGTTGTTAGGAAGTCAAACGTTGTCAGACCCAAACCTTGTGTGCAGCAAAGTCCACAAGTGATTAGACCTGCCCCATTCTTTACTAGAGGGTCTAACACTCATGGACAAAGACCATTTCAAAAGACAAACACCTGGTCAAATAGGCAATGGGTTTCTGTAGCAAACCCTAGGTTCAACACTGACAAGGGTAATTTCAGCGTTGACAGGACAAATTCTAACGCTGACAGAAACGTGACCAGATCTAAATATTTGCAACCACAAGGTAAGGGGTCTAAAGCTTCTTCAAGCTTAACATGGAGACCCAAGAAAGATCAAAACCCTAATGATAAAGGGATTTCAATGACCTGCAACAGATTTAATTACATTTCAAAGGTCATTACAAAACCTATTGGGGTTAACTAGGTATTTCATCCTAAGAAGGATGAGAATGGGGTTGTTGTGAGAACTAAGTCTGTTCTTATTGAACAACCAGATGAATCCAAGTCTTTTAAGACTTGGGTTCCCAAAGAAAATTAATTTGTTTTCTTTATGTGCAGGGCATTCAACGACAGGTCAATGATTATGGATATTGGGATAGTGGATGCTCAAGGCACATGATAGGGAAGGAAGACTATCTGACGAACTTCACTCCCATTAAGGATGGTGATAAGGTTTACTTTGGAGGCGGATATGGTACTATCACAGGCAAAGGAACCCTTCTCACCAAGAATCTGTGTTTTGAGAACGTCTTCATGGTAAAAGAACTTGATTACAACCTGTTTAGTGTATCACAAGTTTATGATAACAAAAATAAAGTTCTTTTTACTAATACTGAGTGTTTGGTGTTAAGCAAGGATTTTAAGATCCCTGATGAGAAATATATTGAGTATAGAACACCTAGGCATAAGGACATATATAATGTTAATTTGAATGGGATTAAAATGAATAATAATATGTCTTGTTTTTATGCTAAGGCCTCAGTAGATGAGAGTAATTTGTGGCACAGGAGACTAGGGCACATAAATTTTAAAAATATAAATAGACTTGTGAGGCTTGGTTTAGTTGATGGTTTGCCTGAGAAGGCCTTCCACAATGACCACTCTTGTGTTGCATGTCTTAAAGGCAAGCAGCACAAGGTCTCATTCAAGTCCAAACAGGTGCACACTAGTTCTAGACCTCTTCATATGCTTCACATGGACCTCTTTGGTCCAACCAATATAGAAAGTTTGAATGGTAAGTCATATTGCTTTGTTAGCACATATGACTTTTCTAGGTTTACTTGGACATGCTTTCTAGCTATGAAGAGTGACACAGCTGATGTTCTAATTGATTTTATCACTCAGATTGAGAAGAGGTCTGGCAATGAGGTTAAAATGCTTAGGAGTGATAATGGTGGAGAATTTAGGAATAAGAAGCTAGATGATTTTTGTGCCAGGAAAGGAATTACAAGGCAATTTAGTGTTGCTAGAACCCCACAACAAAATGGGGTTGCTGAGAGGAAAAATAGAACCCTAATTGAAGCAGCCAGAACAATGTTGGTTGATGCTCACTTTCCTATAGCCTTTTGGGCTGAGGCTGTTAATACAGCTTGCTATGTGCAAAATAGAGCATTGGTTAACAAAATTCAGAACAAAACACCTTATGAGTTACTTTGGGGTAGAAAACCTAATATTGGTTTTCTCAGACCTTTTGGTTGTCATGTAGTAGTTCTAGACACTAGTGATGCCTTAGGGAAATTTAGTGCAAAAGGTGATGAGGGTTACTTCATGGGGTATTCAGTGCAGAGCAAGGGATATAGGGTTTATCTTAAAGAGGACAAACGTATACTTGAAAGAGTACATGTTAGGTTTTTAGAGAATAAGCCTAGTGATCCTGAAAGTGGTCCTAATTGGTTATTTGACTTGGAACCTTTATCTAGAACTTTAAATTATATGCCTGTCACTAATCCAGACATTGTGAAGGTAACTTCAAATGTTATGGAGGAACAAGTTGTTGATGTTTCAGGTACTCAGGTTCATGAAAAAGTTGGATCACAAGCATAAAAGACATCTCC
This sequence comes from Glebionis coronaria, assembly GCA_025667525.1. NCBI lineage: Eukaryota > Viridiplantae > Streptophyta > Magnoliopsida > Asterales > Asteraceae > Glebionis > Glebionis coronaria. The sequence goes on from CM046881.1 coordinate 438,105,863, forward strand.
TATCCTAGAATATGTTACCATTCCCATTTGGACAGATGCTTTTGCTGCTGCTGCTGCTGGACAAGATAATGGTGGTTTCCAAGTACCACTAGATACAAACATGCATGGTCCTTCAGGCGCTGACAAAGGCAAATCTAGCGCTGACAAGACCAATTCAGACGTTGATGGTTCAGAAGTTGACAACCACACTTCAAGCGTTGTTAGCCCAAGCGCTGACAAACAAGGTTCAGGCGTTGACAACAATTCTGCCCATCTTTTCTCTTCCAATTTTGAACAAGGTGAACCTTCCAATATATATGAAGAGGTTCATCCTCATGTTGATGTAAGAGAGTCTGATGAAGAAGATATTAGCAACATGGAGAATGAGGTTGAGGACACCAGACTTTTTTAAGGAGGAGTTCTCACTTCCACAATGAAGAATCACCCCCCTTCCCAGATCATTGGTGATGTTATGACTCCAGTTCAGACTAGAAGATCTCATCAAGGTCTTGGTGGGTTTATTGCTAATATACACAAGAAGGTTGATACCCCTCTTGTGCAAGCATGTTTGTTTGCATGTTTTCTGTCACAAGAGGAACCCAAGAAAATATTTGATGCTCTCAAAGAACCAAGTTGGGTGGAAGCAATGCAGGATGAGCTTCACCAATTTGCAATTCAGGATGTTTGGGAGCTGGTTGATTGTCGTAGATATGTCAGACCTATAGGGACAAGATGGGTTCTCAGGAACAAAAGAGATGAAAGAGGCATTGTGGTCAGAAACAAGGCAAGGTTAGTGGCTCAAGGTTATACACAAGAGGAGGGGATAGACTATGAGGAAGTCTTTGCACCAGTTGCAAGGATTGAAGCTATAAGGATTTTTCTAGCCTATGCATCCTGCATGGGCTTCACTGTCTATCAAATGGATGTCAAGAGTGCCTTTCTCTATGGCACTATTGTTGAGGAAGTATATGTAATGCAACCTCCTGGTTTTGAGGATCTAGAGCATCAAGATAAAGTGTAAAGAGTCAAAAAGGCTATGTATGGCCTTCATCAAGCCCCTAGAGCATGGTATGGTACTTTGTCTACCTATTTGGTGGACAATGGCTTCAAGAGGGGCACCATAGATCAGACATTGTTTACAAAGAAGAAAGGCAAGGATGTGTTGCTTGTGCAGGTCTATGATGATGATATCATTTTCGGGTCTACTGATCCAAAGATGAGTGAGGATTTCTCCAAACTTATGACAGACAAATTCAAGATGAGTGCTATGGGGGAGATGAACTTCTTTCTTGGTTTACAAGTTCAGCAGAAAGAAGATGGTATCTTCATCTCCCAGGATAAATATGTTGCTGAGATCTTGAAGAAGTTTGGCTTTTCTCCACATGAAAAGAGGGCTACTACTCCTATGGATAGAGATCACCCTTGGGGAAAGATTGGAGATGGAAAATATGTTGATGTCAGGCACTATAGATCCATGATCGGATCCTTAATGTATCTTACTGCCTCCAGACCTGACATCATGTTTGCTGTGTGTGCTTGTGCACGCCATCAAGTGACTCCCAAAGAATGTCACCTTTATGCTGTGAAGAGGTTCTTTAGGTACCTAAGATGCTATCCTGGTCTTGGTTTGTGGTACCCAAAGGATTCACCATTGGAGCTGATTGCATATTCAGATAGTGATTATGGAGGTGATAAATTTTATAGGAAATCCACAACTGGTGGATGTCAGTTTCTTGGGAGCAGGTTGATATCTTGGCAATGCAAGAAACAGACAGTGATGGCTAATTCTACAACTGAAGCTGAGTATGTGGCTGCAGCTGCTTGTTGTTGCCAAGTGTTGTGGATTCAGAACCAGCTGTTGGACTATGGGTACAATTTCATGCATACTAAGATATTTGTTGACAATAATAGTACTTTATGCATCATTAAGAATCCTGTACATCATTCTAAAACTAAACACATAGAAATTAGACACCATTTTATAAGAGATTGCTTTGAAAAAGGTTTAATACAACCAGATAGGGTTGACACTGAGGAAAATGTGTCAGATTTATTAACTAAACCTTTTGATGCTGGGAGATTTCAATACTTGGTAACAAGTATTGGAATGGTCAATCTCACATAATATGTGTTTTGAAGTCTTTTTGTAAAAGTATGTACAGGATGATGCATTATTATTGGTCTTATTGATGATTTAGATTTTCCACTATATTTTTCTAACACTGACAAAGGTTGCTTGAACGTTGATAAGTGTTTTTGCAACGTTGTCAGCAATATAATTGTCTAACGCTGACAAAGCTTCCCTCAACGCTGTCATGTGTTATCGGGGCGTTGTCAGCAACAATGTTAGTTTTGTGGTTTTCAATCTAAATGTGTAGATGGTGTTAGCAGTATACCATTGGATACAGAGTTGCTTATGGATCAATGGAGAAGCTTTTGGACAAGTTTTATTTATGGATGATGGTTGGAATGTTTGATTCCTATCTTGACATAAATTTTTTATGTTCATGCATGATTTTATCAAACTTGTGTATCATAGTTTAAGGGGAGGTTTTAGGAACCTTTAGGATGTTTGGGTATCCATATGATACTCTTATCACAATTCTAGATTATGTCCACAGGTGAGTATGAGTTAGTTTTACTAAATCATGAGGCACTGTAGCATGCAAAGTTGATATACTATGCATGCTGCCAAGACATTTTTGGCCTAGAATTGGTTGTGGTCTGTTGGGAGACTTGGGAATGATTTCGTTATGGGAATTACCTGGGAGTAACAAGGGCTTTTATAAGGTAACTTGGTTGTTAAGAGTTTTGGTTAACAAGGGACACTAGAGGACTGTTATGTCTATCTTGCTTAAGCAAGTGTGCATAACTGGAAAGTGCTTGCCACCCTATAATAATTATCAGCTTTTGGTTATCTTCTCTAGGATAAATTACTTGTTAAGGTCATTTTTCATTTTTAAAACATTTTTATTTTTGGACGCTGACAAGAATTTTCCAAGCGTTGTTGTGACCAAATTGGACGCTGACATGGCTATAGGCAAACGTTGACAAGATTATAGCCGTTGGGCGTTGATAGGTTATTTTTGACCGTTGACACTCAATGGGACCTACCCAGTTGTTACTTTTTGACATATTTTTAGGCCGTAATTTTGGGAGTTGTTACTTTACATTTAATGCATGAGATAAACTTATAACTTTTCAATATTTTCATGATTGATTTTTGAAAATACTTGCCTATTTTTGGGCCTATCACATGCATTTTCTTCTCCTATAAATTTGGCTCCTATTTTAAACAGGGTATCTATAATTCTTGTATAACACAATTTTCTCTTATCAACTTCATCTTCTTCACTTAAAATTAACAGCTTTCATCAATGGTACCAAAGTTTAGACCATCAGAATTGGAATTGGGATTCAGATCTCAACACAACATGATTGCGTATCTTGAAGCTGATGATACTCTGTTCCCCCAATACACACAAATGGTGGCGTATTTGAACGCATCCCCTTTAAGGTATGCTCTTTCTCATGCACCACTCATTCCAGTCACACATATTAAATAGTTTTGGAACACTGTAAGTTCCTCAACAGTTAATAGAGTGACTACATTAACTTCTATTGTTCATGGGAGACCTTGGGTGGTTACTGAGGCTTTGGTACGCCAAGCCTTGCATCTCGATGATGCTGATGGTATAGCCATCCTTCCCATAAATGAAATAGAACAAGGGCTTAGGGCTTTGGGATATCCTTTTCCTGATGAAGGTACTCTAAACAAGTATCATAAGCAGGAATTTCCCCCAGCCTGGAAGTACCTCATACATGTCCTCCTTCAATGTTTGAGTCCCAAATGTACTGCACACAATGAGATCAATAGATCCATTGCCAGTGCTATTGTGTGCATTGCAACAGGGCAAAAATTTAATTATTCTAAAATGATTTTTGAGGGCATGTGTAAAAACAAGGGGAACAAAATGACTTTAGCTTATCCCCGTTTTCTGCAAATGGTTTTTGATGTTCAAGGTTACTGCTCAAGGGATCATAATGATTTTTATAAAATCCCTGAGCAAAAGAAAGCTATTTTTATGAAGATGAACTCACCACACCATCGTGACCTACCTTTGACCCAACCTATGCTTGCTGTTATTGCAGCAGCACAACCTCAACCAGACCCCCAACCACAAATTGACCCCCAACCACAACTTGAACCCATTCCTGAACCTTTACCTTCACCTGAACACATGCAAATTGACTCAGAATCCCTCAACGCTGACACATTAAATGTTGGTGTTGATGTGCCTATTTCCAACGCTGACACACAACCTTCACAAACCCAAACACCCCTTAACCAACTCACATCCACTCATTCTTCCACACCATCTTCCACACCCCCTGAATATAGGTTGAAGAAACGCCAAAGGACTACTGGAGTGTTCTCCTCTGGTGGTCCTAGCCATGTAGCAGAGAGAACCACCACCACAAGTGTGGCTGGTGACCTGGATGAGGCTGGGACTATTGGTTCTGGCTTAGATGCTGGCCAAGGTAGTCCCACCATCATTAAGTCCTCATCCATGCCCAATGAATCTGACTTGGGAGGTCAAATCCCCATTTTAGAAGAGGGCAGACTGGAACCAATGACTCTTATGGAATTGACGGCAGTCTGCATAAGCTTGCAAAAGCAAAATGCAGACTTAGTACAAGTTGTCAGCTCCCAAGGCCTTGAACTCAAGAAATTAAGGGAGAGGATTGTTGTTTTGGAAAGTGATCGTGCTAGGAGAGGTATGGAGGAATCTTCCAAAGGGGAGGAAGATCCAATAAATCTAAGTGATAAGGGCAGTCATGATGGTCAATCAATGGATGTTGCTGAGGCCCTTACAACTTTGAAGAAACAAACAGGTTTTGATACGTCCTTAGTCTCTCCTACCAACTTAAATTTATCATTTACAGCTATGTTGAGAGAGGTTACAAAAGGCGCTGAGGGAGGATATTTGGGCGTTGACAAGGAGAATTTGGACGCTGACAGAAATATTTTGGGCGCTGATAGGACAAAATTAGGCGTTGACAGACCTGCACATGAAGATGATGTATCCCAGTCATCATCTATCATCAAGGAGGTTTCTACACAGGTATTACCATCTACCTTACCAACCATTGCACCATCAGATAAGGGTAAGGGTATTATGGTAGAAGAGATTGTTCCAAAGGATGCAGCTCAAGTTGAATTTGATAGAAGATTGGCTACACAAATCATGGAACAGGATAAAAAGGAAGAGTCACCATTTGTTGTGACTTCAGAAGAAGGAAGTGATGGAGCTAGCTCAGACTCAAGTGTGATGATTATAGAACCAGAAAGACTTGAGTATGGTGATGAGTTGGCTGAGGAGAAATTGAGAGAATTGAAATTACAGGTTAACTTTGACATGCCAGAGGTGGTTCAAATGTACAATGCTTGGGAAGAAAGATGTATGGAGAATCCAGACTTGACCATTTCAGATCAAATATGGGGTTTGGAGATTCTTCTTAGAGTTCAGAAGGATTGCCAGGTAATTTTGAAACACAAGGCAAGTAATATTCTCTCAGAGTTGAAAAGGGATAGAAGGGAGCTATACTTTATGTTGCTCAGATGTCATGGAGTTGGATGGACTTATCAGAAGTTGAAGGCTTTGACATTTGATGAGTTGGAAAGCAGGGCTTATCCCATTTGGGTGAGAGTGTAGGAATCAAACACTCTCAGACTTCTTTCAGATGAAAGAAAGGAAGAACTTGCAGAAGAAATGGAACTCAAGAAAGCTATGTTTGTTCCCAGGCCAGTGAAGAAGGGAATTTCATTTGAGTTTCCCAAAGATATTGATCCACTATATCCAAGTGAAGCTGTTATAAGAAAGAGCCTCAAGCTCTCACCATTAGAAGCTTCAGATATGGTGCAAGTGTTACCATTAGATTCCAGGAACCCAATTGTGAGCTATGAAGAAGATGAATGTGGGTTTTGGAAGATTGGCAGATATGGCAAAGAGGTACACACTTTTACCACTCTCATATCTTTGTTTGCAAGTTGTGATAGAGAAGACTTGGTGGACCTTTGGAGGTTGCCGGAGACCAAGTATGAGGCTGAAGCACCAACTTCAGCTAATGGAATAAAACTTTGGACCACATTCAAAAGAATGTGTGGACCAAAAGATG